>CM014082.1:27242077-27663036 GCA_004119915.2 Collichthys lucidus
GTATTTAGAGTTTGTCTGTTTGGAGCTACTGTAGGAACATGGTGGATTGTGAAGAGATTTAAGTGTCATTAGACAGGTAAGGGATAATAGGGATAATTCTAGATCGAGTAAATAAGACAGTGACTGAACTTGATCTGAGCCCGGTTCTGTTTCTAACTAACAGCAGATAACGTTAGCAGCAGGCAATGAACGATCAGCGACTTTAGAAATCCTTTAGACTCTTCAGAGGGACAGCCAGCAAATATATTATGTATAACATCTGATCTAGTTTCACCCAAATCACTGACAAAGTTATAAAGCTTTTGTACAGTGATCAGTGAGGCCCGGCCATAGATGCAGCCTTCAGAGTGTATCAAACAGGAATCACTCCACTCCGGCGGCAGCAAAACCAAGAAAACGTTTTATTGCATCCAAAAAACTTGAATATGCCTCGAGTGCAGGATGAGTCATCAACAACTTTTTATCATTTACCAGGAAATGACACAGTAGACTTCATGGGGACTTTAAGACGGAGCTTCAGCACCATGGACAGCAACTACTAACCTGTCTACAATAATACAATATATCTCATTCATTCAGTTTATGTAACGCTGTCCCAACATGCAACGGGCACAAGTGGAGGCCTGGGTTACACCCTGGATAGTTTGGCAGTACATTACTTGGTTACACCAGACAGGCTAAACTCTGATGCACAGACTCCTGCTGAGTCCACAAGGGCTTAGAACTGTGCCACTGCACAATCAGCAAGTGCTTAAAGGCTTTGAGAGACTTCAATGTAGATTTTTTTTTTTTACAGAGTCTGCAACCCTGTACACTTTTAAGAAGTAATTACCCATAATGTATGGAAAATATGCAGTGATTGCATGACTGCATTTAAAAATGTAAACATCTGGCACTATAAGCAAAACAAACAAGCAGAAATAGTTGCATATTGAACAAAAAGGCACATTTAAATCTGCTTTAATCACATAAATGTTTTAGATGCATGTATTAGATAGTAGCATCATTGTACCAAGACATAAAAACAGCATTGTGTTTCCCGTTCTTGCAGATATTTAACATCCTTGTCAACTATGAGTATGTTTAGTCTGGAGTCCAATACATATGTGTCTATATCCACAGACCTGTACATCACCAACAAGTTGTTGCAAACGTGCAAACTTGTTCATCTTTCGAGCTGTCAAACAGCAGAACATGCAGCTTCCAGTGGAATTAAAAAGCAGGCCATTTTTCTGTCAACATTGCCTGGGCAACATAAAGGTTAAAAAAATATATATATAGTTGCTAGGTTTTCTGTCTTTCTGCTGCGCACAGCGGCAAGAACTGACAGACGGAGAGGAGTTTCACAAGTTTTTTTGTCCCGGGAAAGAAATCGTTTTATGTCTTCGTATGTCAACAGTGAGATATCTGCGGTGAGGAGAACGCGAAATACAAAAGCTACAACAGAAAGTTTTGATGAGATATCCACAGATGCACTTGTAATAAAAAAACAATGACGGATACTGTATGAAAAAGTAAGACGGGTTAAAGCTATACGTATCTTTGGCTGGTGACAGTTTGACGGTATAGATCCTCTGCATTTTACAGAGGCGTTACCAAATAGTAGGCACTGAGCACAATGTCCATGAGGTACCAGTCTAAACTCCGAGTCACTACGTTTGTACTCACTATTTTCACATTCACTGTGATTACTGGTTCTAAATTATGGATGAATATTGGGTTAAGGATGTGTATACGGATGCATGGGTTGGCAGAGCTGTGAAAAGAAATGGAACAGCGGGTAACTCGATCTTCATGCCACAAAAGCGCAGAAGATCAGGAGCAGGAAGTAGCTTGATGTCACGTTTCCCAGCGTTGATTCTCTCCGGCTTTTCACCTGGTAGAATTTAACCACCCTGTATAACATCATTGTGCAGTCTGTGCACACAGCCCTCCCCTGGTACAGGAGTTTGTATCATTACTGTTCACCGCACGAAAAAATGTGCTTGGAGTTTTTAGTCATTTCTCAAACTCCTGTGAGACCTTGTTGTATTGTATTCTTCTCGCTTCTGTTCATCGCTCTCCCGTCGTGACATATTCACCTCCAGCCGAGTCTCCTATTCCAACCCCTCAAACAAAACAGCAGTGGATTTCAGCTCATATTAAAGGGCTCTCAGTGGAGCGTTTACAGGCCATAGGTGTGCTGTGGATACAGTATTATCAGGTAGACTGACACCACTTTTAGCTGTTAAAGTGAGAATACTACTCTCCCACTGGGTCTATGGGTGTTTGGGATGCGTTACGGAGGAGTGTTGACCTCCAACAGCTTTCTGCCAAGGGCCTGGGGGTCGCCTGGGAAAGGAAACTCCTGTCTCACTCGGACAAAGGGAAAATATTTGTAAAGATATTTTAAAAAAGAGTCAGGACAAAAAAAAAATCATAAAAATGGAAGATTGGACCTTGGATATCAATGGCTACCCCCCAGTTAAACTCAATTTGCCAAAGGACTCCACCTCCATCCGCCTCCATGCAATGTGCGATGGAATCCATCACTTTCTAATTTCCTCAACTCTTCTCAAACACGGATTTCAAATGAGAATCTTCTACCTTGCAGCTGGTCGCAGAGGCGTTGTCACCAAGAGAAATGTCAGGAAAAGTTTCCACCATCTGAAGGAGGAAAAAAAAAAAGATCTTTTCATCTTTTCCTGTGTCAACAGTGAACCATCTGAAGTAAGCGGCCCTCCGAGAGACGGGATGTGAAAGTCTGCTGCCTCTGAATCCTGCTGTGATTTTTTTTTTCATCTCTCATCTCCTAGAAGAGAGTGTGACCTCAAACTGCACGCTAAGAATTGGCGGTTTGATGTTCACACACACACACACACATACACACACACACACGCACACACACACACACACACACACACACACACACACACACACACACACACACACGGAGACACTGACATTGTGTTGGATGTAACTGAAGTTGTTTCTGTGAATTATTAAGCTCTATTTGTTATATTGGTCTGTACATGACTCACAAAACATAAATGTCAGAAGAATTAGAATGCCAGAATAGAATTTAAACAGTCTGCAAACAGATTCATTGTTGTTAAAGGTCCAGTGTGTAAGGGTCTTTCTACAGAATATAGCAGAAATGGAATATAATATACAGAACACTGTTTTCACTAGTGCATATCCATGCACTGTAGTAAAAACTTCCTTTGCAGGGTTGCATGGAGAGTGGGGCTTATCGATTAGTCAACTAATCGGATTAACGTAAATTGACTGTCCCGGAGAGGGGCGGGTGGGCGGAGGCTGTAAATGCCAAACCAGAGCCACCGCGGAGGAATTGCAGCGCCGGGGAGAGGTCCCACGAGGGGATCCTCCCGCACCGTGCGGCCGTCCCTACTAAATTAGTTGTTCGTCTATTTTGTTCGTCAACATAATCGTGATTAATCGATTAATCGTGGCAGCCCTACCTTAAAATGAGTATTGACTGATCAATCTACGGGTCATCCTTCCCACAGTCCGCTATGTCAAACCATGTTTTTCGACCAAACACTGGCTCTAGTTTTTCACTCACGCTTGGAAATAAACTACACTGCTAGATGCTACTAAATCCTACACACTGATCCTTGGTCTAATGGTTCTACTTGCGATGCAGCTTCTTAAAAGAGGAGCAAAGAACAGTGTTGAAGGCTTTTCCTCATTGTCATTGATCTGATTGGTTGATGTTCACGCATGATAAAGAGATGCTTCATCCAATCAACCTGCCAAATATTTTCCTAAAGCGCCGATGTCCTCCCACATCAAGCTTTTAAATGGACTTTAAACTCCGATCGGGATCTGTTTAACTCGTTTCATCCTTCAATATTCATTCCTCTCATCCTCGGACAGCTGAAGCGAGCCGTTTCACCTCGTTACAATCAGCCTTCATCAGCAACATTTGGACTGGCAGACAGCGTGCATAAGAGAGGCGAGTGAAACTGTTCGGCTTGCAAGAGCGTTCATGTCAAAGTCATTATCGTTACCATCATGTGCTGTCATCTTCATGCCCATCATCACGACCGTGACAGTCAGAACCTCTCTCTGTCATCTTACAGCATCATCCTCCCCAACAAAGTCATTACCTCTGTCATTATAAGCCACATCGTCCATCTGTCCATTTCTATACTCCTGCCCGTCCTGCCATTGACCCATTCTCAAACTTCGAGTTCGATATATGGCTGACACATCAGTTGCAAAATGCTTCATGTTTATTTCATGTAGTCAAACATGCTCATCCTTCCCCCAAGGTATTTCACAGCGGAGCCATGTGCACGAGCCATATGTAAATGCAAAGGTTTGCTTAGAGTGCAAAGACAGACAGAACGAGTGTGTGTCCTGCTGACTGGAAGACAGTCGGTCCACTGTCATTTCATCCATCACTCCCGCAGAACTATTACATAAAGAACTTCCTGTTTTAGCATTGAACAGAAGCGCCGCGTGGAATTATGAACACAAATCCGAGGGAGACGAACGGCTGCTATCTCAGTCTAACTGCTCAGTTGGTGTGAACCGGACCTGTCAGGTTTACAAATCCTGCAATGAGACTGTAGTGACATTTCCATTTATCCCCTTCGGTTGATAGAACTTTAGCCTTTTCACAGAGACGCATAAATGCTTTGGCCTTTTCTGGTGCCACTGCACTTGTGACTCCCTTTTACCTTTTGATGAGGAACAAGTGGTGAGCTCTTGGCTCTCTGTACAAATCATCAAGCTATACACGGAGCCAATGAATGAGTCACGACATGATTCAGGAGAAGTGAGCAGCTGATGTGGAGGCAGTCCATGTTTATTCTGCACAATACGTTCTGCCATTTCTTCCCTTGCCCTTGATATCCTCTCTCTCTCTCTCTCTCTCTCTCTCTCTCTCTCTCTCTCTCTCTCTCTCTCTCTCTCTCTCTCTCTCTCTCTCTCTCTCTCTCTCTCTCTCTCTCTCTCTCTCTCTCTCTCTCTCTCTCTCTCTCTCTCTCTCTCAGTGTCTCTTGTAACACTCTCTTCCCGGCACCTTGTTTAGCGTGATAAACTGAAATCGAATGCAGGCGGCTTTCTCCTCTCTGGGTCAGGTCAGGCAGATTAACTCCATCCCACCTGGTGCGTCAGGATGATTAAATCGAACGGCAGCTGGAGACAGCGGCCGACAGGCGCTAAGTGTCCCTCATATATACACACACACATACACAGACAGGACTTGTACGCCGACAGGTCACCGCTCCTGACAATTTTCGTGCACAAAAACATAGCCAGTCAGTCTGGTGTAATCTAAGTGGACAAGTAGGGCTGGAGATATAATCTAATTGGGCAGCTTCTTGTTGTCAGAACGGTCAGAGTCTGCAAACGCTCCCTGATGGGATGTACAGTATACACGCAGGTCTTACAAATGCTGCTCAACCTCCTGGCAGTAATCGAGTCGTCAGGGTAAATGTAATTCCTGGCATTTAGTTTAGATACATATAGCAATATTCTCTTTTCTATGCTGGGTATAATCCCAGTCCTCCTATTCTGACAAAATACACGTGAACTTGTTGTGAGCAAACATGTAGAGATGTTTTGGTGGAGTATTGGAAATCGCGTGGACACTGATGGACAGACGGAGAAACACACGACTCCCCCTGCCTCCCCACATCATCCCTCGAAGGCTCTGAAGACAATACGCTGTCTCGTGGAACAGCTAGTAACATCTGAAAGAACAAGTTCTTCAGCTTCGGAGTCAGTCGTATATTTTTTTCCTCTTTCCTTGTCTCTTCTTGTTTGTTCGCTTTCGTTTCACACCAAGGTGACCGGAGGTAGACTCCAACCTGACAAAATGGATGGCCATGGAGGGAACACTTACTTCTGCAGCGGCAGCAGCAGCAGTGCGAGTCTAACACGTCCAACTTTTAAATAAGCTATGCGAGATTTTCACCGACTACCACTGTGAATAATGGATAGAGATGTGCTGATTTAAAGGTGTGATGCCGCAGACGAGATGAGCACTCTGACTGCAGTTATGCTGAAGTGAAGCAAATCTTCTAGTGGGCCATGACAAGGACGCATGAATAATCGGAATAATTTGACTTTGCTTGGAGTTTTGATTTTGATATAGGTCGGTCTTATCTTCTTCTTATTCTGCTTTTCTTCAAATCAGTACATCTGTTTCAAAACAGATAGACATACTGTAATTAATGATATAATTAAAATGTATTCTGATACTGTGTAGCTGCGAGAATACTGTCCCGTTTGCTGTTTTCTATCACATATGAATATGACACAAATTCATATAGAGCTAAAATCTCTTTCTCTCAACATTTCCCTTTTTTTCTTTGTTTCTTTATTTTATGCAGCCCCGTTTGTTCATGTGCACAACAGACACACAGAAATATATGCATGCGTGCAAGAAAAGTGCTGCCACAGTTAATAAGGATCCCATAGATGTACACACACACACACACACGCACACACACACACACACACACACACACACACACACACACACACACACACACACACACACACACACACATAAAAATAAAGAATTCCTAATGAGTTCGGCTAGACTTAATTAAGGTCATGGGCACACACACACACACACGAGTTATGCCACGCTTAATGAAGCATGCTGGCTTAAGATACACGGAGCTCATTATTTTTGGCTTTTTTTTTTTTTTTCAAAAGGAATAAAAAAAAAAAACAGGGAATGTATCAGGATTGATTTTTTATAGTTAAAAAGCTGTTCACGTTTAAATGAACAAAAACCAGAAATGCACAATTTATATAAAATACCATTAGACAAAGTCAAAGAGATTCTGCCGGATACGGAGCATCATCTGAGCTCTGTTGCTTCATGTATTTTACTTTCAGCTGGTGAAAACTGTCTCATGACCAGAGGACTTCACAAACAAGATACTGTTTTAACTCCATGTTTTAAAAAAACAAAAAGTTAGCACTTTAAAATGAGAATACTTTCTTCTTCTGCTGCTTGTTCTGTTCCATCTTTCCACCGTACAGAAGTCATTTATGTATCGAGGAGAAAGGTGGATCTTCTCTGTTTGATCAGTGGCGGCGGAGCAGAGGGCAGGACTCACCGAGGCCACCACAGGCTCGGATAATGAACCAGAACACGAGGAGAAAACAAAGAGTGCCGGAGGCTTTGTTGTTGCTTTCTTTTGGCTCTTTCCTTTCACTTGAGTAATCCTTGCATTTACTTTTATTACTGAGTGTCTGTCGTGTGCTGTACAAATGAACTGAACTGGAAATTTGCTGTTTAATACATCTGGCATGGAGGTACAAGGAGGGCTGGGAAGATGCTAGAAGAAACTGAGGCACAGTGTGCAACTGTTGAAGGGCCATTGAGCAAATCATTACAATAAAGAAGGCAGTGAGTTTTTGTGATGTGGTCACTGTGACCACGACTTGCTCCAAAAACAAAACATTTGCTTGTATCGTAAATCATAATAGAGCATTAATAATAATACAACATTATAGTTGTAACTTGTATGAAACATGGACATAGTTTTTGTGACATCGCCCACAGGTTTGTGAAAAGGTGTTTTGGCTCTGTCCTCTGCTCTTATCCACAAATGGGCAACACAATGGGAGCATGCATGGAGCTAAATGAAGCCTTAATGCTCAAACAAGCCACCTGTAAAATCACCCAAAGCGTCCACGCTCTTAATCCTGCATAACTTTAAGCCTTAATATAATGTGAACAGGTGAGTTGTATATAAATTCACCCTCAGTACAGTTGTCATGAACGGGGAAATTAGCTACAGAGACTAAAACTGTTTTTTGTACCAGGCTGTAAACATGTTTATTTCTGCTGTGAAGTTGGACATTTGAACATGGGGACTTATGGAGACTGACTCAGTTCTGGAGCCAGCCTCAAGTGGACGTTAGAGGAACTGCATTTTTTGGCACTCTTGCATTGGCTTCATTTCACAACCATGGAGGTTTCCGCTTCATAAATTCATTCAAATATCATACTGAAGTAGTAGTAATAGCAGGTTTTTGGGTTGGATTTTCTTTCTTGACTTAAGAAAAATTTCAACCAAATGCCAAATGTCAAATACTTACATTATGGCTTCAGGGTGAAATAGTTTCTAACAAATTGGTGGGAAATAAAGACAGAATGTAGCAGTGATATGTCAAAAAAACATGAAACCGTCCAATTGAAGTGCTCTGGTAAGGCGAATAACAATGTGTCTCTGACAGCCTCCTCTATACAACTCGGCTGTTCCTTCATGACTCTGTGAACACTGATGCTGCCGTCCGAGCAATAACGGAATGAATCAACTCTACAAAGTCTGTGGTCTGAAACAAACAAGGCGTTTTTTTTTCTCCCCCCCACAGTGTTAACAGCCTCATTCATAATAAGCCCAGACGGGAGAGAGAAGGTGTATGCATGGCTGAGCTCAGACAGGGGAAGCGTCCGTTTATTAAGCTAATGTGGTGTGAGAGCGTTCACCTCTGCGGCTCCGTAATGAACTGAAGTTAAAACAGTTTGTGTCCTCAGGGTCAGACTTCCCTTCATCTCCCCGTCACGACTCGATGTGCCCATCTCTGGTTGGGTTGCAGAGGCTAAACGACGGAGGGGAGTGAAAGCAGCTGTGAAGTGGGTAAGGGGTTACTGAAGGCTGCTGCTTCCTCCAACTTGTGTTCTTAGTCACTTTGCCTGGTCCAGGTTAACTAACACTGATTTGGGTTTGTATAAGAAGGTATTCTTGATTAGGGTCAATGTTCAATCAGAGATTGTTCATGAAACATATGTTTTGCCTAAACCAGGGGTTGGGAACCTTTTTGTCTGAGAGAGCCATGAAAGCCACATATTTTAAAATGTATTTCCGTGGGAGCCATATAATAGTTTTAACACTGAATACAAATAAATGCGTGCATCTTTAAGTAAGACCAACGATTTTAGAGTATAATAAGTCTCTGGATTTATTCTTTTTAATTATGTTGTCATACTGAAGCTAACCAATAATAAATAAAACACTTCTGGTGCTGCATGGTTCCGATCATGCACCCATCCCCATAGCAACCGCTGTGTTTCGGATGTAGACGCACATGCGCACTCACGTACTGCTGAGTGAACTCTCCGGTCGTTAGCTCATAAGCAGTTTCTTTTCCGAGCGAACAAAAAAAACACAAAACACAGCTTACTGCTTACTCGCATACTGATTTTAAGACATTTCAGACATTAAGGTGTGGTTCACGTTTCCAAGGCCGGGTGCAGAGGAGATGCCCGGCCAAGGCATCGGCCCAGCATGGACTCAAACACAGTTCAGAAACAATTTGCAATGAGTTAAAAAGGAGGACTGCATGTTGATCTATTTTCTGACCCAGAGTGCTGGCCGTGACTGGTTCTGAATGAGGGTTTTATAGCAGGCAGCCGCTCTCCCATCTTCCTGATACTGTGTACCACCACTGATTGCTTTAGTGGTACAGCAGTACCGGACCGTACCGGCTTACTTTCTCCCCTTCCTGCGAGCCAGATGCAGTAATCAAAAGAGCCACATCTGGCTCGCGAGCCATAGGTTGCAGACCCCTGGCCTAAACTATCTACCTAATGAATTTGATATAACACGAGATTAAAACATTTTGAAGCGGCGGTCATATGTGCAGACCTCAGTCGGTTCGGCTGTGAGAAGATCGAGGTAGTCTTCTAATATGTGCTTAGCTCGATTACATAAGGAATGTCACATTATATTTTCGTGTATTCTTGGTAAGATGTGTTGAAAAAAGCTGCGTGGTTGCATTAGAATGAGTCATTTACAGCACAGAGGTAGGTCAGGATGTGTTCTTATTATTCATCCCGCCCATGTGGGAATTAGGTCTTCATGCAAAACCATTTCTGGGTATTTTTAATTTCCTCTAAGTAAGAGGGTCAAATGAAGAATGTAGCTTGGTTCACTGGTTGACTTACCTGCACTGAATAAGGACTTGTTGTTGATGAATATACCGTTCTACTGTAGTAGAACTCAATTGTTAAGATTTATCCACTTGGTTGAGAAGGAGAGATGTCTATTCCACGCTGATAATGTTTTACATTGTTCATTTGGTTAAAATGAATGTTTTTGTACAAAATGTGTCAGATGAGTTCAGGAAATGACACGACTAAACACTCTGCATCTCTCTGCTCAGGGTGGCCTCAGCGTGTCATCGAGCCACCCTTTAAGGACCGCCCACAAAATCCTAAAACTGAAAACTGGTGAAAAACTGTTTGAACCTCTAACTCCACATTTCTGTGATATATCATTCAAAGTCTTTTCACATGTTTCCAGCAACTATTTTACAACATATTTAATGTGTTTGGAAGAAATCTGAGATTTCTTTGGTATGCTTCTTTGTATTGTAATTTATCTTTAATCAAGCTGGTCTAGTTGATTAAGAATAGACAGGTGTGCTTGTTTGATATGTCTTACTTGCTTCAGGTAATTGTGAACCATATTCTCTATCCATCCATTTCCTGTAATGAACTGGGGCTGGAGCCTATCCGAGCTGGCATCAGGCAAGAGGCGGGGTGCATCCTTTGACAAATTGCCAGTTCATCACAGGGCTGACACACATTCTCACTCTCTTTAGTTAAATGGAGTATGCTGTTCATCGACTTGTTAGTGAACTTGTGATGTTGAATAAAGGCAAAGACAGCGAGTCACGTGCTGGTTTAAAATGAAACTGTTTAGCTGAGTAAAGATTAAGAGCCGCCGTCTGGCTGAATAAGGTCACGTTCACAGTCAACAGTCTCAGAAAAAAAGATGTAAAGCTGCTTTTGGAAGCAAATTAGAGCTCCTGAAATATCAAAGTCTTTTTACAGCGTCTTAGTGCTGAATAAGAAAAGTGTCCACGCAGAGAAATTGGATCTGTTGGAAGTGCGTTTGAAGTTCCAGAGTCACGCCGTGGCCTTGGTGATCCTCCTCAACCCCATACAAAGACGCAGGCTTACAGTTGGCTCAGCTCCATTCACAAGCCTTTTTTGCAAATCGACATCTTGTGCCTCGTATCTGCTTCACCCCCCAAAAATACACCACGCATGTTCAAGGAAGGAGCGCATGAAACGCTTTGAGAGTCTCTGAATGCGGCTGCTCTCTGCTGTTTTCACTCGGCTTCCCCCTAGATTGTTTAAAAGCTGGAGTTCCATCATAGCAGAATTATCATAATTATACTGAATGGCAATCACAGTAATTATAGAATTATTGGGATTATTATTAGACTGAACATTTTTTCCACTTTCAGAAGGATTTTGTTAGCACTTGATTCAAGGACTGACAGAGAGCTAATTGCCTCTCTCTTTCTTTTCTTCACTTTTCTAATGCACTCGCACACAGAACCAGGTCTGACATCTCCTTAATCATCCCTCTTTCCACCCCTCTTCTCTCCAATCTTAATGATCGTCTCCTTACTTTCGCTCTGCCTCTACGTTTTTCCGAGCTCATCCTCCTCCGTCTCTTAGCTCTCACTTTGGTTCCTTCTTTTTTTGGTAATTATTTCTTGTCGTAACTCTCCGTCTATCCATCCATCCGTCTGTCCTCCCCCCCTTGCTCTCTCGTTCCTCATCCATCTCTCACCTTTCCTCTTCGCTCTAATGAGTGAAATGTTTGTGTGTCTCTGCTCCAGATATGTCAGAAATCCCCCCTGACGCAATCAAACATTCATCACACGCACGCACCGACAGCATGCTGTGCATCCCCTCGTGAGGCTTCTGAGGATAGTTTGATCATCCGATCAGAACCAACCCGGGAGCTTTTTCTTGCCTTCCTTGTCGACTTCCTTCCTCAGTGTCTGTATATACAGGTAATCACATGTTTAAAATAACATATTCCAACCTTGAAGCCCCCAGGACAGTGTAAATGTTTCCACTGGGGTTTAAATCAAAGGAAGCTGTGATCCCGTTATTGGATACTAAAATGTATGTGACAGGATTCTCCAGAGCTGCTGCAAATGAGCACATTTGCTTCCTGAATCAGAAAGATTACACAAACGACATGACAGTACATTATATCGGCACATTTCCAGGACATGGGATCATGGGTGTTTAAAACTCTACAACGGGTCACATTTAGAAATGAACATGCAGTGCAAGTTATGTAACACAACTCGCCCGTCACAGACCAACAAGTTCCACCATTCCCATTCCCTTATTTGCCAGAGGTGTTGGCGTGTGCCACTGCAAAGTCGTCGGGAAAGAGAAGATTAGCCAGCTCATAACAGGTACTGTGACTCGGGGCATGTGATCGTGTTAAGCCTTGTGGAAGGAGAATGCTTCCATGAACTGAAACTACATCGCAGTGAATCTTTACAGTGTGTGCAGTGCAAACAAAGATACGATATAAATCCTGTTCTCAAGTTCTCAATACAATTTAAATTATACAAATGATATCTATAACTATATTTTATTGTGCATTCAAATGCCCATCCTGCCCAATACTTGATGGATATGTTGTAAATAATCAAGCCATATCATGCTTTGATTTCAGGCTGTTTCCATCTTTAGTGTTCTTGTGATACAAGTTAAACTTGTATTTCATTTGTTGACATCCATAGTGAGCAGGTTCACAGTGGACATGGGTTTTCTAGATGTGTTTAAGAGGAGCAGATTCTTCAACTTGATGAACCTGACTTGATTTTAGTACCAACAACCACCACAGCACCTGAAACAGGAGCGATCCAAGCTGACCAAAGGTTCTGAGGTTCCCACGTGGTAAAAACATTTAAAAAGTCAATCATCTCATTAACGATGTGGTAACAAAGAGAAACTCATACTGTGCAGACCCTCCAGGAAATCGTGATGTTGTGATTTGCAACTTCAATGCAACTTCAGTGAATCCCCGTGAATTCAGAGCGGTGTTGCAATTTTAACCAATTACTGCGATTTTTCCGCAACTTCCGCCAGCAGGCCCCCGCCGGGCGCATTTCCTCCGTGGTGGTGCGCCGCGACCGGTCGGCTTTAAAAGGAGGCTCAGGGGCGAAGGTGGAGCCACGAACTTTACAGCGCCCGCCCGCCTGGACCTCAGGGCCGTGGACTTTAGTGCTCTCTCCAGGGCTCACCCCCGGGGACGGGGCCCCCTCGCCCCTGGCCTGACTGTCGAATTGCAACTTTCACTTCCCTCCCGCACCAAAATTGCAACAAAAATGTAAAAATCACTGCAACTTTCACAGCAATCGTGCAACATCAGGCATTTTAGGTCGCAACTATTTTAAAAAAGGCCCGCGAAATCCTGGTGGGACTGACTGTGGACACTGAAAAACAAAACATAGCCCACAGCCAGCACTTCTTTAGTCTTTAGACAACCAACAATCAGACCCAGAGCTTTCATTTCTGCTAAATTCACAAATTTTATTCATAGCTTTATAAGATTTGGAGCCTCAGTGGCATCAGAGAATTACCTGAGTTTGACTGAATTAGATGATGTATCGACGTCTGTGCTGAAGGATCTAAGAGCAAATATGTCAACTGTCATTTGTTTCTTTCTTGCAGTAATGATGTGTTAGGCGACAGCGTGATGATTCATGTTCAGTCGCTCTAAAAGTCATAAACTTATCAATAAATCAATGAATTTTTGGGAAAAAAAGGTTTAAAAAATCTGTGCATGCATTAGGAGCTGTCCTGGAATTGTGAAGTGGAAACAATAGGAGTTAAAAACAAAGGGGATGAAACAAAATGTATCTAGTGAACTCAAAGGGAAATGAAATCCTTTTTGTGCACACACAATACCAAAATGTGTATTATTATTATTCGCTCACATCTAGTCCCGTTCCAGCATTTCCCACATGGCAGATGTTCATTCAACACTTTATCAAAAGTGGCAAACAGCATGAGGAAAGGCAGGAATTATCCACAGAGACAGAATGGATTAGCTGCAGAGCTAAAAAACAACAGCTGACAATTAAAGCCACGGTCCAGCACTGCCGGACAGCTGGAAAACCAGAACAGAACGTCTGCTCTGCAGCTTCAGTGCGATGTAAAGCTGCCATCACTCAGCAGAGGGCACTGATGGCACAGAGAGTGGAAGAAGAACGGAGATGAAGCAGCAGGCGATAGAGAAAGGGAGGAAAAAGAACGTGTGAAAGGAGAGCAGAGGATTGAAGAAAAGGGGAAGGGGTGAGGAGAAGGGATGAAGAGGTGTGAAAGAAGAAGTAATGAAAGAAGAAGTAATGAGAGAGGATAAAATGAAGGGACAAAACTAGAAGAAGGAAAGGAGAGGAGGAGAGATAGCCTGAGGAGGTGAGGAGTGATAGAAAGAGCAAGGAGAGGAAATGAGAAGAGAGAAAAGGAACCTGCAGAAGTATGGTGTGACCAGAAATAAAAAAAACAACGTGAATAAGAAAAGTTATTACATTTAAAAATGGTCTAAACGCCTTCATGGTTCTATAGCATTAAGATATTTAAGTCTCGGTCAAAGTGGAGGACCAACAGAGAGACAGACCTCCACCAGGTCTAAAGCCACTCAGTTAGCAGAGAAGAAGCACAAAGGTCGGCTAATTGGCTTTGGAACTTTTTCGGTCCTTTAGTCAAGCGGTGACAAGGACAGACTGTAACACACGTCTCGTTTTAAAGCTTGACCTTTGACGTTGGATGTAAAACGGCCTTAACAGCGGCCGTTCATGATTACCCTGACCCCGTCTTCAGCACTGCAATGACTCTAAGCTGCTGTTCTCCATCCAACTGTTGAACCACAACAGAGTCTTCAAAGATTTAGAACTATTTTGACCAAATAACAGAATAAATATGTAAATATGCAAAAAAACACCAAGAGGAAATACTTGGCTCATTGCTCTGCTCCTTCCTCTCTCTCTTACCTCGAGCAAACAAACACTTGTACACAAATTAAAAAACAGCCATTATGTAAACGCACAGTAAACAGACAGTGTAACATTTATTTATTTATTTATTTATTTATTTATTTATTTATTTATTTATTTATTTATTTATTTATTTATTTATTTATTTATTATCATTGTTTGTCTCTCGCTTAATTCAGATCATGCAATTACTGAGTAAAGTCCCTGACCCTCAGCAAACTGTGTGCAAATAATAAATATTTAAATATGCACAAATACTGATTCCTATTACAAACAATAACAACAACAGGACGCTTGTTGTGTCTTGACTGTACGAGACAGCTGCATAACATCAGACACAGACATATAACAGATACACCTCAGTGTGCATCAAAGAAACCCGGAGCGGCTGCCGTTATTTTAGGAAGCGTATCATTCTGAATATGTTTGTCTAATTATCTGAAAATATGTTTCCATCCCGCAGGTCAGCAGGTTACAAAGATAACCACAAAACATTCATGGTCTTGAATTTATTCAGCCCCGCCAGAGACCGACCGCAGACGAGTTGCTAACTCCCTTCATATTTGTAAACTGTGCTGCGTTCATTAAGACAACACAATCGTTTCATTAACTCAAATGACACACTGTCTAAGTGATATTAATTATGTAAATACTAACAACTGCCTATCACTCTCTCTGTACCATTCTGTTGTTTTGTGCAACGAATTTGTTAAATTCATCTTAACGTAATTGTAGATTAAAATATAATGCATCTCACACACACACACGCACGCACACACACACACACACACACACACACACACACACACACACACACACACACACACACACACACACACACACACACACACACACACACACACACACACACACACACACACACACACAAAGAGTTACTGCTGCTGCAGACACCGCTCTTAAATATGAACGGAGATGAATTAACCCTGTTAGAGCAGCACTCACACATTCTCAACCAGGTTCACGCTAACCGTGGTGTGAGACTAGATCCTGTGTGTGTGTGTGTGTGTGTGTTCGTGTGTGTATGTGTGTTGGCATGTATAAAGGTATGAATAACATTCTGCATCAATGTGTGTGTCACATGTCCCGATACTGTGAATAATATACGATGTGAGTTTCACACTGCGCTGATGCTATAAATAAAATATCTCCCAAACTGCTGTGTGTGTGTGTGTGTGTGTGTGTGTGTGTGTGCGTGTGTGTGTGTGAGACACAGTGTATGATGTACTAAGCCACAGCAGAATGCTTCCTGATGTCGGGGTTTTACTGAGCAGAAGCAGCAGCAGCAGACTCAATGTGTTAACGTCTCCGTAGTTTAAGAAGGCTAAGCTCTGCTGACACTGTGTGGGCTCCAACCTCCATTTAAAGAACACAAAAAGCACGGACAGGCCTTAAAGATATACGGAAAAACACACGCCCGACCATCCGTTACCATGCTGGAAGCTAATTTCAAATCAAACGACTCCATAAGCATCCTAATAACTACCCTCCTGCTCCCACTTGCTCTCGTTTGCTCCCGTCTTTCGCACATGCTAATTGGGAGGCTGCAGCAGCATGTTCTTCCATCTGTGATCGTGTTGTGGCGGCGTTGACCTTTTCAGTCATGAGTGGTTGTTTGTGTTGCTGGATCTCCTCCTGGAAATTAAATCTCTCATGTCTAACAAGAGCACCTCACCTCACCTCTCTCTCAAAAAAAAAAGTGACAACTCATCACACGTGGCAAAATAAATGTTCATATGCTGATGTAAACAGTTGAGTCAGCCGGTTCACAAACATATACAGAATATATATTTTTTCACACTACCACAGTTCATTAAAGCTCCGACAATGTTTCAAGTGAACGAAGTAAAGATATGTGATTACTGAGTCTTAGGACAGAAAGCCTCGGAGACTCTACGGGGAGATTTTTGTAATCCATGGAACGTCTCAAGGTCGGAATATGATTAGTAAGCAGGCATGAGAGGAGTGAATGGCAGGATGGAAAGAGAATAAAGAAAAGTATAGGTCTGAGCATGCAAAACAACAGTCTGCCTAAGTGAACCGAGCTTCGTACAGCTGCTGGTCTTGAGAATATCTGGAGCTGCTCTGCCTGTGGACATGGTTATTGCTAATGGCATCAGACAAAGGACTCATCTCTGTACTTGTCCTGTTAGATCTTAGTGCTGCATTTGACACCATTGACCATCAAACTCTTTTACAGAGACTGGAACATCAAATTGCCATCAAAGGAACCGCCCTAAGATGGTTTAAGTCGTATTTCTTAGATCGATCTCAGTTTGTTCACGTCAATGATGAATCCCCCATGCATACCATAAGTTTGTCATGGAGTCCCACAAGGTTCTGTACTAGGACCACTTCTGTTCAGTTTATATATGCTTTCTTTAGGGAACATTATTAGAAATCACTCCATCAATTTTCATTGTTATGCTAACGACACCCAATTATAACCCTCCGAGGCAAAAGTACTTTATGACTTTGGGCTATACAATTAAAACCTGATTTAATTTGATTTTGACTGTGGTACGGCTACAGTTATGGTTGTTTCTACTCCTACAATATGAATATGAGCTCAGAAAGCATTGGCCTCACACCTTTGTCCTCCATAACCACTTCACTGGACAGACTCAACCCCTTGCATGTTGCCAAGTTACTGTCAAATGAACTTGTCACGGGTAGTCAAAGCCATAATCATGGTGACAGAGCAGCTTTATGATTGTGTTTCAGAAAGCAGGTCTGTAGGGGTTTGGCTGGTTCAAGTCCAGTATGGACCAAAGTATGGAGTGAGAGGAGCCAGTTCGTCTCCTGAGCACTGCTGAGGGATCAATAAAGTATCTATTCTTCTTCTTCTAATAACCAATTGGCTATGGATGTATTGAGTATGGACATTCAGGAACATAAAGAAGTTGTGGCGCTGTTCTGAGGGCGTAGAGACTAACCAGAGAGATCAGCATAAGACCATTCAGCATAAGACATCCCTGGCGCCTGTGCACTTTGTCTCCACTGACTGAGCTGACCATTGATGAAGAGAATTCTCCACGACCTTCAGTAAACCGCTCTGACACATAATGAAATTACTTTGGCCAATATTGTGTCTTTTCAAGGAGCACATCTGACACACGGCTGCGAGAATGAAGAAACGTTTCCGACAAATACGACGATGAGGCTAAAAAGCTGAGTCAGGACCCCAAAGGTGGATGGTGGGCAAATTAAAAATCTGCCCTCTGCTGAAGTTAATATCACAAGTTATGAAGGTGTCAGCAGTGTTTGAGTTGTAGGAGCTTCCCTCTGTGTCGGTGTGTTAGTGTGTATGTGAGTGAGAAAAAGTGAGAGAGAGAGAGGGGGGGGCGCATGATCGTGCTGAGAGAAGAGCTCAGGGCCGGTGTGTTTGTTCTCTGTCAGTGTGAACAAACTTCACCTCGAGCCAATGAAGCTTTTCCAAGTTTCATGTGGGTGAGAAAGTAGATAACACAGATAGACTGAAGGCTGCTGAGCCTCAGCATTCTCTAATTTACACCTGCAATCTGCATCTCATAATTGCTCCCTAAGCACTGAAGAAAAATATCGTAGAGAACAGCAGTGTTCGAGGAAAAACAAGAAACCTTCGGATGATTTAAAACCGGGGTGGAGATGAACGACCCGTT
Source organism: Collichthys lucidus (assembly GCA_004119915.2). Lineage (NCBI taxonomy): Eukaryota > Metazoa > Chordata > Actinopteri > Sciaenidae > Collichthys > Collichthys lucidus. The sequence continues at coordinate 27,260,539 of CM014082.1, forward strand.
TTGCTCACAGGAGCCTTTTATTGACCTTTTTTTATTTTTATAAGTTGAGAAAAAGTTTTGTCATTTTGACAACAGAAATCTAGTTCCCGTTAATGTAATATATCAGTATTCTCCTCGGGATGCTGGATTCCAGATGCACTTGTCATCCTGATTCTGTTGAGATTCCATATGACAAAGTTTGTAATACATTTTTGTAGCACTGGGTCTCCACGCGAGACTAAATGATTAAATTATTATTGTATTTTAAGAACTGAGTGAAAGAATGGAGAGCAGAGCCTCTGCAGGGCTGCGCGGTGAATCAAATATGAATAAAACGAGCTCAACATGAAACTAAAAATCTAATTAGAGAGAGTCCCAGTAGATGGAGACAAACTCTGTAGGTGCATATCAGCTCTAATTAATCCCATTAAATATTAGCACTGTTATTTTTAGGTTTGTAATGTTGTTATTATATGTTAATATGCCGATCATTAAGCAGGTCAGATGTTTACTATGTTCAACATCTTGGTTTAGGCTGCTGACATTAATAATTAGCAAATGTTAATTAGCACTAAACACAAATTACAGCCGAGGTGGATGTGAATGTCATTAGCTTTGCGGGTATTTAGTCATAAATCTTTAGAATATAATTAGTGGACGAGCTTCTGGGAGTGAAAAATGAGGCCAGCACAGAAGTGCCTTAAACCTGCATTTTTTCTAATGGCCAGCAGGGGACAGCTCCATTGGATGCAATAAAATAAGTCAGATTATCATGAATACACCTCTCAGTATCTCAGTAAAGTTCATGGTCGTGATTAGTGATGCCTGATATGAAAAATTTCAACCGATAACTTCATAACTGGAAGTCCCCGTACAGAGGACAGCGTGAGATGCATGGAACCAATTGGCTATAGACGATCAGCGTCTGCTACAGTAGGAAGCACCAATCCTGACATGCGATATATACCACCTTCGGGTTTACTTCATTCTGTATCATCATTGGTGGGGTGAGGTCAAAGGTGAATGTGGGCGGTACTAATCGATTCTCCTCACTCTTATTGGTGATAGGTAACAGGTGTCAATCATCCACACTCTGTGTTGTTTTAGCCTTAGCAGCACCTCTAGCTGCTATTCAAAGTCTTCTTTCCTCCTCTCGGAATCCTCCTGAACAACTTTGCAAACAGCAATGCTGTTGGTATCTTCTGCCACACTGGTGAAGACATGTTCATTATTAGTCTGGCAGAGGCTTGAATCCTGCCAATAAGGCGCGATAACTTTTTGGGTTACCCGGCCTGCAAACAATTTCCCCAATGTCATTAATTTATCGGATCGTTTTATCGGTTAAAATGAATCGGGTCGATTAAAAAATGACGGAATTTCTCCCCATATCGGCCGATATGTTATCGGTCCGATAAATATCGTGCATCCCTAGTCGTGATTGCTAATTCAAGAGTTCTTCTATACAACATGATGTTCATTTAGTAAATTATGGTTCCATTTAGAGTAAAACAGACGATAAAGCGGGTATGCTTCAGGTCATGGCTATCTTGTCATTGCGATACTGTATTGACCAGTTCTCACCTGAAATGTTTTCAGAAACATATTTTATTTAACTGTTACGCAACCTCGTAGGCAAAACCAGACTATTGCCCAACATAGGTAGAACCTGCAGCCTGCAGCCCCACTACTCAGTGCTGTAAAATCTGTCACATGCCTTGGTGTTTGTGGCTTGTTGTCTCTTGTTTCTTTTTGATTTCCGCCCTTTCCCTCTCCTCCTCAATCAGCTGATTAGCTGATTACCAGCTGTAGGCTATAAACGCCTACCGGGTGTTTTCCGTAGTGCGTGGTCCTGCAGTGCTTGTTGTGTGTGGTGTGATCGTTTTGGCCGGCATCGTGACATTCGAGGAAGACTTCTCATTACGTTGTATAAGTTTCGTTGTTGTTGAATAAATCCCTGCGATTGCAGTCGGTCCTTGGTTAATCCCTTTGTTCTTGGTCGTTAATTGTTACCTCCCTAAGTTCCCCTAGATCAATTTCTGCCCTGTCGGGGTCATGACAAAAGTGCTGTTTAAATGAGGATAGACGTTTATCAAAAAAGAGACAACTCTACTAGTTCTCAATTGATTACCCCAATATAACATGCACTGTTATGTGCCAGTTGCTTGCCGAGCCTGTCATTCAAAGTGACATTACTGCCACTACTGTTGCATAAATGAATATGACAATAATATGGTTATTATGGATCCTATGAATGTACTAAATGAATGTATTAGTTTAGTGTGGAAGACAGGGGTAATACATTTACTGTTACATAATGCTCATATGTAATTAAAAGGTTGTCACGATAAACATGAGTGAATATAATCCTTATTAATTTAATTAACATCCGAAGATTCTGAAAGGAGACACTGTTAATGATCTAACCACACACCCGTGGGCTTCCTTATTGAATGCAGTGCAGCTGAGCCTGTGCGGTGGGCAGACATGGCAAGAAGTGTACAAAATAAAATCTTCATGAGCTCAAAAGTGAGCCCATTCATTATGAATGATCCAGACTCTGCCTCACCCACAAATCTAATTCAAGTTAGCTGCAGCTTAACATTATTTTACAGACACTTGTATATTAGACTTTCTCGTTAATATTTCATTCCGTAATGATTCACACTGTTTGAAATATGGAGCCACTTAGGCTGACAAAGTGACATCACGGTAAACCTTCCCACTGATTAATTTTATTTGGTACATTTTATAAGATGGAACACTTTGTAGGATTTTCCTGGAGTAACGGGACAATGTCAATCATCTGTACCCACAGAAAAGCAATCACAGGAATGATCTAACTTCGGAGCTAGAAATCAAGTTCACAGGGGTCGAGGGTGAACTAATTTGCTAGAACTCAAGTTTTCCTCATCCACCTGATGGAGGATAAGCGGTTACACATAATAGATGGATGTAACTCAGTTTTTTAAATAATAATAAAATAAACAAACTGAAAAAAGATAGAGATAGTTAATAGCTATAAACATTTGAGAGTGTTTCAAAGAAGGCGGATTTACAGGCAGAGCTGGAATGATTGATTGATTGTTGATCGATGGATTGACATAGACATGTTTATCACACAGATCCGGAGCAGCACTCCTAATAAAGGCTTCTACAGTGATTATACAGACCAGGCGTTGTCAGCCTTTCTGAATGTAGGGAGGTAACGCCAACGTAAGTGGTCTTGCAGACTGGTGTGGTTGGAAGGAGGTCCGAAGACTCACTAATTGTTGTCACCACATCTTCTGTATTAGATCCTTCTGAATGACAACTTAATGGTTGTTTGTCAGAAAACAAAGCCCTCAGTGTGAAACCATCACACTCAAAAGAAACCAAATAAACTCAACACTGTGGCCATTAACTGTTATCCTAGCTCTCGTTATCTGCAGTAATACAGTAATTGTGGAAACAGAAGCTCTTAAACGAGTCTTCTAGAGGCTCCGTGCTGTGACAGAAACATGTCAAACGAAGAGGCCCGAGGATGGAATTAAACCAAGCTGTGACAAATAAAATGAGCCCGGGAAGGGGGTAAGCAATGGTGTCTCCTTCAGGCGAACACAGAGGCATCAAACCAACAATTATAATCCGAGACTTGCCAGTGTACAAAGAAATGGAGACAAATTTACATATGAATTCTACATTCATCAAAGCATGAACCTATTGTGAATGTTGACGACATCGTCGCCATCTGTCAGCAAGTTCAGTCAGTGTTAAAGACGAGAAACTCCAATCGTACTCCATCTTGTGTCATAAATGTGTTTGGCTTTTTTAAAATATGAGAGATCTGATGGGTTTTTTTTCACAAAGTCTCACTTTTGTTAATGCTGATATTGAATCCATTGGGCTGAAATCAACTGATCCTGAGACCTCCCTTAAACTGTTTCATACTACATTGAAGGCGAGACATAAAAATGAACCGAATCCTGTGCAATAGGTAAAAATATCAACAGTTAATATAAAAAATAAAAATAAAGTAAACATAGACTGTGGTCCAAATACAATAATTTAAACTTGTAGAGATAGGTATTTTATTTCCTCTTAGGGGATCTCATGTATCTAAAGAGAGTGTGTTCCACAGTTTATGGGCATGACAACAAAAGGAAAGCAGCCTCAACAGATTACTTGTCTTACACTGTAGGAACTTCTAAAAGTTCAGGTCTGCTTTGGTCTTCCCTGATGAGACTTTCGACTTTGTATTTGGAAGATGCTATTTTCACTGTCGACTTTCTGAGGTGATATATCTTCATAGGACCTGCTGATGTTTTTGGTCTACATATATGACATATATGAGATTTGTGTCAGCAAACACAAATTAGTCCTTTATTCCTTAACGTCTTTAAGACATATGGCTATGAATGTTGTTGTTTCATTGAAGATTTCGGCCACAACATGAACATGAGAAGTCCTGAAAGAACTGAATACCTCAAAGTCGCGTTGAGACATTGCACGAGTTGCAGCTTACATATGAGATCCTCTCGAATCCGAGAGCAAGACAGAAAATGCTGTAGCTGCTTTATTAGACTCATAGTTCCTGCGCAGACACTGACAAGGTTAGAGGTTCAAATCCCATGAGAGGTTGTTATGGTAAGGATGAGGCAAGGCTTGGAGGGGAAAGCATCCACATTTTTACATTTTTACATTACACAATTTGTTTTAAGATTCACAGTGAATAAATTCCTTTCCCTTCTTTGTGCCCATTGTACAGTGTGGTCGCACAGCGGCCACCTCTCCCAAACACTATCATCATCCATATTTTGTTTCTAACTCACTACAATACATCATTTATCTTATTGGCCTACCTTGTGTGTTTTTTTCACCTGTTGTGTAACATGAATTCTCACAAAAAACAGAAACTGCAGGATCGCTCCGGTCAACATTTCCTACAGTATGCTACACTCATCATATCACACCCTGCTCCACTGCAGAGTACAGGACAATTACACTGGACTGAATTTAATAAAGCCTGAAGCAAAAAAAAACGCCAGCGCTTTCACTTTACCTACATGGGAGCCATCACAAATCACCATTCAACAATCAACCACGGCCTAATGCAAACATCCAGTTATTGTCTTCCTTGCAAACACCAACAGCATAAAGACTCTATCTACCTTCATTATGAGGATGGTATAAGGATTTTATGTTGCTGACCATTCATAAAGGATATGATGGCGTCATTAAACAAAGCAAAGAGAATTGGTACCTAAGTGATGTTGGGGTGTTTTGAGGTGAGTTAAACTGGGGCTATGTGAAGCTAGCGGCTAAAGAAAAAGAAGAAAAGTCAGAGAGACATTGACGGAGACAGAAAGACAAAGACAAATGTGAGAGAAAGAAAGAAGAAGAATGATCTTCATTGTTAAATTATAGATTCAGTTTCTGTCTCTTCAGCGCTGATTACCTCAGCCTCGGGGTGAGATGACAGTTCATTACGATGAGTGACAACTTCGGAGGATAGACACTGACGAGTATTTTGCACCCTTGGGGTCTGTAACTTTAAAGAACCCGCAACTCATTAAAGATTGAGGACTTCACACAACTGATTTTCTCTGCAGGTGAAAACAGGAAGTGTGCATTGGATCCAAAAAAAAAAAGATCTAAATTTTTTTCCTAACATACCTCTCTGTGGAATTATATTTATTTAATTAGCTGAGAAAGCAAGGTTGGAGACAGGGAGCAGGTACATGTGCCCTCAAGCAAATTACCACCACACTGTGCATTTCTGATGCATTACGCACAAACATCTTGTTCGCTCTAACCTCATTTAACCTACATGTTCCACCGTATTCCTTTGGGAGCAGACAGTGGTGGTGCACCCGGATGCCACTTGTACAGTCTGTTCAAGTGAGACCGGGATTTGTCAGAGTCTAATGCCTTCTCCCTATTAAATAGTTCTGCGAGCCTCGGGGACTCTCTGACGGATGGCAAAGGTTTAGCTAATGAACGGCAGAATTTGAGCATTAGACGCACCTTGGATTAGAATTCGCTTTGCACTGGAGGAGCAATGAGGTTGAAAATACCAGAAAGTGACAGCTTGCATTGTCTTTTTGTTCCTTTGAAAGTCAGTCATAAGTTCTCGGAGAAAAAGGGTTAAATTACCATATACAAAAAGTGTTTTCTGAAGCTGATGTCTGATGCTGGTCAGTATTTTTAATTTAATTTTATTTGTTATATGCTAAACCAGATAACACTCTCATGCTCTCTAGACACAAAGAGAGTGGCAAAGGGATGCTGTGACATAAAGTCAAACATCTTGTTCCAGAAAGTGTCTTCTCCTCCATATCCGTCTCGCTGTCTCCGACTCCTTGAGATTTTATTTAAGTTTAGAAATCAAGGTTTGCAGCTAACTCAAAAAGAGCATAACAATCTTAAGAAGTAGGATTCAAAAGGAGAAATCATTGGCATGTCTGACATGTCAAATCTTCAGTGTTCTGTAGTCAAGGGCAAGATTAAGAATACCGAGAATTCAGTCGGTCTTTCTGGGTATTTCAGCTCAAATAAACATTGAAAGATACATGAATCACTTCTGTTTCAGAACTGCAAGCAATTCTCTCTTGAACGTTTGACAGCAGACAAGTCAATGATGAAGTTTATCACTGACCAGAAGTGACTCCAAACACTGCTCTGTCTGGACCAGTTCTGTTCAGGATGAAGCTAAACCGCAGCCAGCATTAAACAAACCAGCAACATACTGTAAGTGCCAACATGTGTAGGATGTGAGAAGTCACAGTTTATTCTGATCACTGCATTTACTAGTGTACCACTGCAGTCGTAATAGGTGGAGAGATCATCAGCAGTTTTCAGAACAATAGCTAAAAATACTCTCGCCTTCTCTGCGTTGATATTTCCTCAACAAATCTCAGACCTCTTAAACATCTTTAACTTTGCAATATTCCATTCAGAGAAGAAACACAATGTCTATCAATCTTATATTGTCCTGTGAGCTTCATTTTCAGGAGTTACAGATTATGATGCATGTATGCAGGTGTACATCCATAAACAACCGCTGTCAGTAAGATATACACTAGATGGGGGAATAAATCAGGCAGTCATACCATTATGCCATTATGACAAAAATAGTAATAGATACAGAAATGCAACAGAAAATATACATCAGCAACAATGATTGCTCCTTAACTCTGGTCTATCCATTTCTCTAATTAGTGACGAGTGCCCACGACAAGAGTCGACTATTGTTCTTCTGCGTGTTTCATGGCAATATTATTATGTATCTTCCGCCATTTTTCAACGATTAATGCAGCCCACAGTGGTGAGAGGACCCCAACAAATTATATATCGAAACGTGCGTTTTCATCCCGAATCCCGTGGCCTCAAAGGCCCCACTACAGACATGAAATATACATAGAAACGTAGAAAAATGTGTCTTCTCACTCACATTCGTCTGCTAAAGCTGTCAGCCTTATAGTTTTGGCGTAACACACAAAGATGCACCACCAACACGCATCCACAGCCTCATAGACTGCCATGTTAAAAAGGCGGGAACATTTCTGGAGGAAAGCAGAAGTAACGTTTCTTTGAATCGCTCTAAAGGTCACATTGCTTAACTTTACCAACACAAAATAACTATGTAGACGTTCAGGAAGGGCTCAGGATGCTCCCAGTGATTTCGGTTCAATGATTGGAAATACAGTTTGGCCAGAAATCCTTCCTGTTCGAGGGGTGGTCTCAGCATTTTCTCTCTCTCTCTGTCAGCATTTCCAACTGACATTCTAACAGGTGCAGTTGCTGCTCTGCTGATTAGGGCTGGCAGTTGGTCCTGGTTGCTTGGCAACCTCAAGCCTGCCTGAAGGAGGAGAGGGGGGAGGGGCTATTTTCAAAATAAGAGTCCCTTCAAAATAAGACTTTACTCATTGTAGTAAAGACATGCTAATTGCTAACATTAGCGGCTAATGCTAGAATTAGTGGCTAGCGCGTTAGCAGCCCACTTTTCAATAGAGAACGCAGAACAGCTCTATAAATGTAAGGTGAGGTCATCAAACAGACAAATATAATTAATGTACATTGAAGAATTAAGTTTGAGTACTTAAGTACCTAAGTTTTAGCAGTCACGAAAAAAAACAAACTCTTTTTCCAGCACGTTTAGACTCAGTCTAACTGGACTGATTCCAGCACAGCTGTTCCTGAGGTTGACTCATCAAAAGAATGACAGACATCTGTCCAATCAGGCCAGTTTATGCATTTGGACTGGAAAGGCTCCACTCAGCAGGTTTCCACCTCAATTGAACTTGAGGACTCACAGTAAAGCCAGTTGTTCAAAGTCGTTAAACCTTATTATGAAGTAATTCAGTTTAATTTCAACAAAACGTTTATTTTAGAGTCTGCTTTAAGAAGCACATTATTAAGATGATTAAAGCTGATTAGAAACAACTAAGGACTTCTTCAAACTTGCAACATGAACAGAAAGGAAGCAAGCAGTGGTTGCTTATTGTTGGTTTTAGTCTGCAAGGATGAATTAAGATTTCAGCTTATTAGAACATGCTGTCGTGCATTTAAAGTCAAATCGTGAAACCTTTAACACAGCGTAGGAACTGTACCATGCATACTGATACACACAAACAACAGAAACAATCCTTGAAAAAACTAAATTAAAAGCATTAGACAGGATGCACTATAGACAAATGGAGCACATATTTTCCAGCCGACTGGATTTTTAGAATCTGACTTGAAATGATTGTTGGTTATGCAAAATGGCCCTCAGAGACTTAGCAGCACTTAGCTGGTAGTCAGTAGTCAGTCCTCAATCCTGAAGACAAAAAGCAAAATGGTTTCAAACTGGGTTAAATTGCATCTTAAAGCACTTCTGTGTAGAGTTTCAGTGATAATTGCCTCTTTTGTGTGAAACAGAACACATTCCTCCTTTATTAATGCCTTGTTAAACCAAATTCAGGTATTTTTGAACCTGACGTCTCTGTGCATATGTGCATGTGTGAACGAGTTTTTTTTCCTAGTGTTCTGAAAGTGTGCACCGTTTCCTCCAGGTTATCTACATGTTTGTATGTGTGACTTTGAGAAAGAGTGACACATGGAGGGAGAGAGACATCTGTGGATGCCCCCTCGAGGAAACGTGGCATCACGCTTGGTTCTTTTTTGGGTTTCAGGGCTTTGACGCTGCTCCCGCTGTCTCCTCATATACTAACTCTTACACCCTCTGATTCACAGTGGCAGATTACATGTTACGAGTACACGATTGTTGCTACGCCCTCAAAGAAAATCATCTGTGACCTTTGTTGCTCCTCCTGCTGCATTCCCAGCACTCTCACACTGAAGGCCACTATGACGAGTGAGCTGGCAGAGGCTTCAATGTCTTGCCGGAGGACATTTCTGTCAGCTGTTGTTTGGGTCAGTTTAACTGAGAGGCCAATCTGTTGCCACTTCTGCTCATACACTCAGCGTCCTCTGAAACAAATGGTGTTGCAACAACAAAACGTGATGTGATGACCGAGAGGTCTCAGTGCCCACTGGAGCTGTTGGTTTTCACAATTATGACAGATTGCAAAGGAAATAGTTTGATTAACAGGCGGTGCTTATTTATTTCTTTCTTTTTATGGTGCAGAGTTTAGAATTAGAGGTCTTGGAGTTCATAAAAACACTCTGGAAACTGAAAATCAAGGACTGTTTTGTTTCCATAACATGTGTTACTTCAGACTATTAATTAGAAAACACCAAAATTCCAATAATAATAATAATATTTAGGTGTTTATTTTACTACATTTTGTTGATTTATTTCTGTAGGTTTCTCCTAAATTCACTGTGAGATTCGTGAGATTATGCCACATTAAATATTTAAACTTACAATTTCAGAAAACTTGAATTATATATATAAAATGTATTGAGAAATAAAACTGGAAAACCTTTATCTGTATTATATGTTGGTATGTTGCCATGCTCTGTGTATTTTAAGGAATCTGACCACTTGTCGCTGTGGCTATGTGTCCTCTTAGTATTTTATTTTCATTCGGCCTTCATTGAATATAAAAGTATCTTTTTTATAATTTGGTTAAAGTCTCAAGAAACACGATGACAACCATCAATGAACTGTAGCTGACTTGCAGCACAGTAGGTCAATGAATCCCCCGTATCTACAGAGCTGCTTCGATATCAGATAGTCTGCTCTAACTTCCCTCAAGGGGGCAAATAAAAAAGTGCACGTCCCCACAGGGATCAATAAGATATCACATTATTATCAGGCCAAGGTACAAACAAGCCTTCAGCCAGGCGAGCTAGACCAACAGAAAAAAATCCCTCACATCTTGTTTTGTGTTGTGTTTGTTTGTCTTGCTACTGCTTAGTACTGAACTTAGTCATAGCAAAACTCTCTGACTAAATTACATGTTACCTAGCAACCACTGCTATGGAGCTATGATTGCTGATCTCACATTTACCAGGATGGAGATGGAGTTCATTGCCAGTAGACACAAGACACTTTAGGGGATCTAATTCTGTGACCTTTTCCTTTAATGAGGATCAAAATAAATGGCTCGCACCACTATCACGCTGCCATTTATCTGCTGCCACTCACGTTTCTCAAAGATAGAAACACTGACTTCCTTTTGCACTCATGCAGAAATATAATTTGATCTTCTGTGCCCCTGCTGTGGATAAAAATACTATTGTGAAACATCTAAATGTGTGGAGGAAAACACGACGGGAGGGAGTGAGGAGAAGATTTTATGTAAACCTCCCAACACAACTTAGGTTTGCGTAAAACATCCAGAAAACAAATTATGGGAAGGATGACTGCATGTCATGACGCATTTATACTCATATGGACCAATGTGTTCTCCAGAACAAGTTTAAGCAAGTTCAGCACCAGCAGAGAGTGTCTGAAGGCCAGAGATCAGAACTAGAGACAGCCACACAGGAAGAAAACTAAATCGAGTACGGCAGAGAATCTTTTTCAGGTCCTCCAGTATAACGGATCATGGACCCGGAGACTCCGATGACCGCTCCGTAATCACCAGTAAAGCCTTTTTATCCTTTCACACTTACAGAGGAAGCCTCTGCTCGGAGGGAAAAAAAATACAGTCGAAACAGTTCCCACAGAGGAGATAAAGAAGTGTAACCAACCCAATAAAAAAGGTAAGTCTCAGGCTCAAGATTCTCTTTCCCTCTGAGGAGGGTCGAAGCCCAATCTGATCCTGAGACCTGCGGAGAAATACCACAAATCCATGATGACCTCTTTTTCTTGAAACTTACAGAATTTTCACTCGTATGTTTGATGTTGGGTGTAAAAATGCCCATTTGCAACATCTGTATGCTACAGTGTACGAGTACTGGGCAGTATTTTGGAATAGAGCGTTTAAACTCATGTTTGTTTTGTGTTGCGTTACCTTCTTGACTTTATCTTCTTTTGGATTTTTACATTCTGGACTGCTACAAACCCTTTGGGGCTTGTAGGAAAATGCTATTTTCTTTTATTCATACAGTATAATCTCACAATTTGATTTAAGGCTCTGTATTATATTACATCATATTATATCTGTCAGTCTTATTCGCCTGGGTGCCATGGTAAATCTAATCCAAGGCTGACCCAGGAAAACCTAGAGACATTCGGAACCTTTCCCATTTTCCTATCAAGTACAAAAAATCGGCCACGAAGCTGAGGAAACATCTCACAGCACCGCAAACAGCAACGAGTGTCCCACTCATCGTTCAAGTCTGCTGGTGCAGTCGACATCCCATGGGATCCCTACATCCCCCTGGATACCTTAACTATGATCTACAGTCTGCTACCATTTCTGGTCACCAGGAGGAAACGATATGAGGTCGGTGGTACAAAAACAACTCATCTAATTTTCCAGTGGGGATGAAGTTTAACTTTACATCTCCTATTGTTGTTTTAAAGACGCACGCATCCAGCACAAGCAGTAAGACTAGGCTGAAACAGATGAAACTGTGTTTTCTGTTGGAATCACTGGTGGGAAATCTCCACCTACAGAAAGTGATGAATCACTCACAAGTTATCCAAGTCCAGATATCCAAAAAAGAATTGAAGTGAGCAACGCGTCTGAGTGGAGATCACCATGGCCACTCCACCCACTGCTGGCTACAAATCCGAAACCACAGAAAGATACTTATCCTTGGGTAATTGTGTCCTCACAGTTACTCTATCATGAGGTGCTAATTGGGTCTCCTACTTTTATTTTTCTTTTCAAACTCACTGTTTTTTTTTTTAGATGCATATATTCAACAGCAGATAAAGCTAAAGCACCCAGTTCAGTATCATATACCACTGCTTATATTCAAGGAACATGTAATGACACATACCTGTGGCCCTGGAAACGATCATACATGACCGAGGAGTGTGATGAATAGGAAGAACGTGAGCAGGACGCTCGTTTAGATGCATCGCAGAGACGTTAGAGTGGCACGCCTCTGCCATTTAGCTCTGCGAACCGTGCAAACCTCTTATCTAACGCGCCCAGGAACACCTCTGCTCTATTGATTTCTACGCTGACAACTAAGTGAGGAATCCTGCACACGGGAGTTTTCCACACAAGCCACTTAAGCCTTATTTCCAAAATGTATTCCACCCTGGGAAACTTTGCTGAGCACATATTTCTCATTTTCAGCCATGTCTCCTTCACACTGACTCACACACACACACTCACACACTCACACACTCACACACACACACACACACACACACACACACACACACACACACACACACACACACTCACACACACACACACACACACACTCTCTCTCCTTTGAGATGGAGAGGCCTTGCAGTTTAAAGTACACCAGCTTCACTGCAGCCCAGGTTAATAAGAGAGGTGCACTAAATGTGGAGCTTGTTGCTGTGTGTTCCTGGTGAAGGCATTAGTCACTCACTCATACTTTCAAAAACAAGTTTCTTCAAGACACAGTGATAGTTTTCCCTTTGCTGTGCTTGAAATGCTTAAAAACATACAGTACATAAATGAAATGAGCAAGTTACATCACGTTTGGATACAACATCCATAGCATGGATGTTGTATCCGTGACGTCACTCACAGGTTTCAGAGTGTCGTGGCACTGGTCACCGCCACCTCGGCAGTGCTGCCTTTGCCGGCTCCTGGATAATCTAAAGCATGGAGGGAGCTGAGGCGGGCTGCATGAAGCCCTGTTGCTCAAACAAGACACCTGTAACAACACCAACCAGTCAGTTCAAGCAGCGATGCCCCTAAATCCTGCAGAACTTTAAGCCTTAATATAATGTGAACAGGTGAGTTGTATATAAATTTACCCTCAGTACAGTTGTCATGAACGGGGAAATTAGCTACAGAGACCAAAACTGTTTTTTGTACCAGGCTGTAAACATGTTTATTTCTGCTGTGAAGTTGGACATTTGAACATGGGGACTTATGGAGACTGACTGTTTTAGGAAGTTCAGTTCAGTTCTGCATGTTGGCTAAATTTCACAGCACTTTTGTAAAACCCACAAATCACATTTTTATGTGTCAGATTTGGCCACGATGAGTAACTTCAGGACTTTTGGCTGTTTGAGATAGTCCAGTAAGACCACTTCAATGGTGAATTGTCTTTTTTACACTTCACTTTTTGGACGTTAATCAAGGAAACACGTTTTAATTAGTGCTGGTGAGTGGATTTATTTACCTTTGGTCTAAACCAGGGGTCCCCAAACTTTTTACGGTGCAGGCCACATCAACTTGCTTTTCTGATGGGGGGCCGGGGTCAGTCTATAACTGAAATGATATCAGTCCCACCAAGATTTCACAGGCCTTTTTTGAAATAGTTGTGGCCTTAAAATCCCTGATGTTGCATGTTTCAAAAAATTTGCGGTTAAAGTTGCGGTGCTCTTTGCATTTTTGTTGTGGGAGGAAGTGAAAGTTGCGTTACGTTGCGATTCGACAGATGGGAGAGGGCGCAGCGAGCACGGCCCCGGAAGCCGCAGGAGGGCACTGTAAAGCTTGCGGCCGGAGCTGTGAGCCACATTCGCCCCTGAGCCTTTCCAAGCCGACCCAGAACCGGCCCCCCTGGTCTAAACAGAGCTGGTTTCCAGTCTTTGCATCTCTTAGCAAACAAATATATTATGTGATGGTTTCAAAAATGAAATTTTCTTTCAAATATAAAACTGAGGTGCAGAAAAGACTCATTTAAGTCCTTTTTGGAGTTGTTTACTAATTGTGATTTGTCACTTTGAGGAAACTAGTGACTTGTGCAAGATGTCAGCGACTGTTGGGGAAACTTCAGCAAATGCCGAAGCGCGAAAAAGCGAGACTGATTTATATTCAGCTGCAGTTTCCAGCCACGTCCTCTGTTACACACTTTTCTCCCCTTTGAGACCAAACACCATTCATCTACACACACATACACACAATATGTCAAACTGTACCGACGCACAATGTTTAATGATACATTTCTCCCTCATGTGGACTCAAAAAATGCAAAAACACACTCGCACACACACATAGTGTGCACACAGACCATGCGCGATACACACAGTTGTGTGTCACCTGCTCTCTCGGCCACATAAACACACACACACACACACACACACACACACACACACACACGCACAAACATGCCGCATACTGTGAGGAGATGTGGCCTCATTTGTAATGAAAGTCACTAAGCAAAGAGAGAGAGAGAGAGAGAGAGAGAGAGAGAGAGAGAGAGAGAGAGAGAGAGAGAGAGAGAGAGAGAGAGAGAGAGAGATTTAGTGGTCCCAACAGCTTGCAGCTTGAGATTTGGAGATCAATCAACACACAAACACACACACACACAACAAACGCACACATACAACAAACTGGCCCCAAGTTCCAGTGGTAACCAACCAAGCATGCATCTCACTTTCTCTTTCACACACACACACACATTTAGTCCCGACCTACAGCATGTCATACATGAAACATTACACACAGCTCACACCAAACCCACATATAGCCTGCAGCAGTAATGAGATGCAGGTAGTGCCGCGCTGCACGTACCGTAGAGCGCTGTAATCGATGTTAGATACACAAACAGGGGCAGCACAATGAAACCTGTGGTTACCAGGCACCTCATCTATAACAGGGCTTCTGTTGTAGAGAGATTGGGACAACGGCTCGTCTTGTAGAATAGATTAAAAAACATTTTTTTGGATGTTTTTTGTGCCGCGGATACACGGACTGAGAGCTAAAGGTGAGAGAAGTTCATCAGAGTCTGTCCCAGTGAAACCTGCATGTGAATTTAATCCAAAAATCTCCAAAACTTTAAATATTAAAACACATTACGAGCTTTGTTTATGCAGTAAAGTGGCTTTTCATACATTTTTCATCTGAAAAGTTTTTTTTTTCTTCTGGTGATTATCCGAATCTCTCATCTGTTTCATGAGTAATCATCTTTAGATCACGTCACACGCTGTTGCACTCTCCTCAAAACTGCAACAAACTCAGAGCTGACTGCACTTTTCCTTCGGTTATTACCTGCTTTGCCTTTTGACGCTCAACCGTCAACATTAGCTCCCTCGTGATGAATAATAAACATCGTCTCCTGCTTCGTTTCACTCAATTGAGTGAATTTGTTGAATAAAACAAGAGTCATGAGCTTCATATACTCCGGCCATAAAAGTTTATGGATTGGCACCGATCCAGTCTCTGAACTCCTCCTCCTTTCCTCACACACACACACACACACACACACACACACACACACACACACACACACACACACACACACACACACACACACACACATAAGCTGTCAGTGTTCTGTCCATCACTTTCCATGATATATGTCAAGTTTATGATAACAGGTAGAGACCTGAGACACATACACAACATAATATGCAGCACTACCTGCATTAATCATGATATTTTATTTTTTCAAACCTCACTTAAACTTCACTTCACAGGTCAAACACAAACCAAGCCGCTCAACCTAAAGACAAATCCACGTTTCCGAGCTCTTTCACCTGGAATCTAAAGTATTGTTTCCGCATTAATAATAATAAAACTTACACATGGCGATCACGTCGATGCCAACCGACTGCAGACACGGAGAACACCCACCTGTTGTGAGGCTGATCGGCATGACTCGATGCACGGAAAGAAAACTGAGAGTCGTTTATGCCTCCTAACACACTTTGTTTACCCACGTCAGGTAAAAATCAAAGTGACTCGCTGAGAGACGAATGAGATGTTCAGTGTGAGCACGAAGCTCGATCAGAGTTTGTGAGGCTTCCTGGGGATATTCAGTGTTTGAAACAAAGAAGAAGAAGAAGAAGAAGGAAACGAGGACAGATGAGATGACAACCATCAGGCATCATGCTTTCTTCATTGCACACACACAACATAAATACATGTAAAGACGCACACACACATTTACACCTGCAGGGACTCACACACAAACACATCTAAGTATTTAAAGACACACACCGCTGTTTAAATCCACATTTACATACATAAAAATCACATCAAAGATGTAATTTAACATACATCAAAACCATTCACACACACACACACACAGCAGCGTATGACACACACACACACACACACACAGCAGCAGCAGCATAGTTGGCAGCAGTCTCTTTTTCTCCAACAAACACACACACACACACACTGTACCCTTGATTCGGCGTCTGATGACCCCTAAGCGGCACTTAAGCGAAACAGAGAACATCTCTCTTCCTTTTCTTAATCTTCTTCCTGCTTTCTTTTCCTCTCCCTCTTCCTCCTCTTCTTCCTCCTCAGTCAGTCATAGTGTGAAAGCCGAGTGAGGGATGAGAGAGAGAGAGAGAGAGAAAAGAGAGAGAGAGAGAGAGAGCGGCATTGGAGCTTTGGCCAGTCACATGGCGAAGAAAGAGAGAGAGAGAGAAAGAGAGAGAGAGAGAGAGAGCGGGCGGATCCGTTTCTCTAAAGGAGGGAAGTGATACACAGCCGCTCTCTCTTAATGTGTCTTTCACCTCTGTCTCTCACTCTTGTCGCTCTCTCTCTCTCTCTCTCTCTCTCTCTCTCTCCCTCTCTCTCTCTCTCTCTCTCTCTCTCTCTCTCTCTCTCTCTCTCTCTCTCTGTGGGAAGTAGTGTGAATTTAAGCTGCCTCATTTTCTCTCTCTCTTTCATTTTCTCTCTCTCTCTTCCTCACACTCTTCTGTCTCGGTGTTACTTCTTCTCCCTTCACCTGCCTCTCTTCTTCATCTCCCTCCTTCTCACTGTCTCGTTATCGTGTCGTTTTCCTCTCCGTCATACACTTTTTATGCGTTCTACCTTTAGTTTCCAGGAAAAAAAAAAAGTTTCTTTGTTCTATTTTGCATGCTGCTTCCATTTTCCCATTGACTCTTGTTATCTTTGACTCATTCGTGGGTATGAAAAGGAAGGAGTGATATAACTGCTGCTCATTCGCTCTTCGTTCTCTCCTCTAGTTGCCTTTAACTCTCTGAAAAAAAAAGAAAAGCAGGACTGGTTGGTTGATTGGTCGGTTAGTCGGTCGAGTGTTTTGGCTGAAAGATCTTGTGCATTGTTGTCCAAATATTAATGGTCCTCAGAGACGCCCATGCAGCAACGCTAAATGGTAATTCGGTTGCAGCTGGAGTCAGTTTTATGACATCGATGCAGAATCCTACTAAAGAAATCTCATATTTTTACACAACATTATGCCCGCTGGGCGTGAAACAAACAACTCTGAAGGTCAGTCTGCAACTGTAATGACACTTCATGCTGAGAGAGTGAACGATGATCCCTCACTCACTGGGAAACAGGAGATCTGCAGCCTTTCATCAACATCAAAAAAACATCAGTTATCATATTAGTTACTGGTTTGCACTGGTTTATTTGAATCTTTGCAGACTGAACTTTCAGCATGCGCACATTAACATTCAGTTCATGTCCTAAAGTGATCGAGGAATGTCGGCGTGCATGCATGCGGAAGCACCTCGCAGGAAGTTTTCCATTTGTTTCTCTTACTCTTATTCATTCTGTTGAGCTTTGCCTCTTTCACCTATGAAGGGATAGTTACCTATATATCAACAATGACAAAATAAATGAGAGTGAACAGAGGGCAAAGAGAGAGAAAGAGTCTACATTCATTTACCACTTATAATAATAACATTAACAACAATTATAAGTGTTGAAATAATGATAATAAGATGGGAGGACTAGAACGTGCCCTCGCATTTCATAAAAGAAACGTATTTCCTCCAATAATGAATCGATTTTATTTCTTAAAAATTAAAGTAAAATGACTTTGTTGCTCTCTCTCTCTCCTCGTTCTTTTTCTCCATCCATCGCTCTCTCTTTGTCCTTTTTTCTGCCTTGTTGTCTCTCGCCCCCAACGCTAAATCCCTTCACTCGCTCTCTTTCCTATAATTCAAACTCTCTCGCTCCGCATCATCTTCTGCATGACTCCAACTTCTTACAATCCTCCTCTCTCTCTCTCTCTCTCTCTCTCTCTCTCTCTCTCTCTCTCTCTTTCTCAGTGTCATGGTAACTGCGTTGAGGGGGTGGAGGGGAGGTTGAAGGGTAAGCTGTATAGCAAAATAACAGAGAGATCAAAGCGGCAAATGGCTGGGCTCAGCAGCGGAGGAGAAGAATAGAAGGATGAGGGAGGTGAAGGAGGTGGACAAGGCGGTCGGAGGGAAAAAAAGAGTAGCAGAGGGGGAAAAAAGAGGAGACGATGTGGAGGAAGGGAGGATGAGAAGATCAGAGCATGGAGAAGAGGAAGGAAGGAAAAAAATGCGGGCAACAAATGAGAAAAGACGTGATGGGGGAATGAAAGGAGTGAAGTAGAGAGAGAGAAAGATGGAGTAAAGAGAGGGGAAAAGTGAACCGAAGAATAAAGCTGTTTATTCGCGGGGAGAGAGGAGACACAGATTACAGCCCATAAAAGAGAGTTTGGTGGAGGAATAGGTGGCTCACAGAGCGCTGGAAAGAGAGAGGTGACAGGTAAGAGTGTGAGGATGAGTGAGGGAGGGAAGAGAGAAATGTTTGAGAGAGCTATCATTATTTTCAGGTTTTCATAAACAGCATTAGAATTCGGGCAAACAGATGAAGTAAGGGAGCAGCAGAGCTTTCGAGTCCTACATCCACATAGCAACAGTCTATTTTAGGGACAGTAGGTCTAATTTCCAGCCTGGTTATTTTATAGTTGCAGGAGAACAATGAGAAAAAAAAAGATCAATAATCCAGTGTCTGTGTTTGTGAAGCCTTCTAATTAGTGCATACATACCTGTACTTTTGCAGATGTTAGGATTCATTTTTGGGCTGTTTAAATAGTTTAAAAGATCGGACAACACGTCATGGTGGTCCAGTTGACTCATGAGACCGATGTGTCCAAATCCAATGAGTCCTCCCTGATGATTGTTTTAGAAAAACTAAATTACTTTGTTTTTCGTTCTTGGCAGATACAAGAACGAAACAAACTGGGAGTAAACAGTATAACCTGAGTTTTAAAGTTCAGAATTTAAATTCCTGTTGAAGCAGGAGCTGGACAGAAAATCTGAGCAAAACACCAATTGGACCAGAACGCGTGGTCAGCAGTTCACCGGGTTTCAATTGTGTGACCGGTTTAATGATCACATGGAGGGGCAATAGTTTAATGTGTCCAGTTACACTAAAGGTGTATTGATTAAACATGAAATATATGAGTTGAAATGTGGCTTAGATGCATTCAGGGGGGAAATCTAAAGACCCTGGAGCATCGATTTGTTCTAAAGGACGGTGGGGGAGTATTGATAGGGGTGATAAAGAGACGTTAAGATTCCCAACTAATGAACATGGAGGGAACACTTTTCTTTCCGCTTGGTTTTAGTTTCGTAGGACAGGTCCTCTTCTCATTGGCTTTTAACTCCATGTAGAGTGTTGACTTTATGTGTATACATGCATATTTCTATTTACTTATTATTTTTATTTTATCTTCTGCTTTTTATTTATTTAATTTTATTTAATTGTTTTTTAATCTTTCTATTATCTACTTTCTATTTATCTACTAGTTTTTATTGCGCTTCTATTGTGTTATTTATTGTGTTTTATCTTGTTGTGCAGCACTTTGAAAACCTTGTGTTTGCTGAAAATCGTGCTATATAAATAAAGTGGATTGGATTGGATCCTTCAAACAACCGGTCCTTTAACTGGGATGCAGATTACAGAAGAAAGAGGAATAAATAAAAAGAAGTGCTGGATGAAGCTGAAAGCTGTTCAGCTATAGTTTTGGGTTGAGCACAGTGTGCGAGTGTGCTAAAACTAAAATAACAAAAACCCAGAGCCAATTTTAGGCAAATGGCACAGTCTGATATTGAACTCCAATAACCAGGAAGGTCACCAAAACTTTAAAACGTCACTTAAACTGTCACCCGACAGTTTTCTATCCTTAGGTAACACGAGGTCACGTGTGGGCCTTGAGGTCCCCGACAGTATTATTTGTTTGACTTTGACTAGTTGCCAGTCTATCTCAACACCGTGGTATCCAGGGTCACAGAGACCTGTTGCTGCCTTCCTAGACATAATAGATATCTGTCGTTAACGTTCCAATCTGCGTAAACAGACATCTGTGTCTCCAGACTAGAATATTCTGACAATAACACCTCCATGAGTAAAAACATTCTCTTTGACTAATTCTGGGCGTGTAGTATTTGTGGTGTTATCTTGGGGTTTAAAGTCGATCCACCAGGATGAGTTGGGCAGAATGTGAGACCGACTCAGGCACTTCTGATGAACTTTGAGAGTGTCTCTAATTCTCCTTGGGCCAAGCGTCGATAAATAATACAGCATAAGACATCAGAGGCTCCTGAACACTTTCTTCCTTCCTGACCTCACCATTGACCTTTGACTTCAGCGATTTCTCCACAACAATCATTTCACTTATGAATGAATCAATCGTCACGCAGCTTCTCTCAGTCAAGTTACGTGGAATCCTTTGAGGTTCATTAATAAAGCTGCTTAAACACAAATGAGTTCTACTATACAAACTGAAAAAACACTGTCAGTGCAAATCCAGTGGCAAGTAAACAACCTGTCAATCACAGCCGTCAATCAAGACCCACCTTGCAGAAGACACATTAGATTATCTTCTTAATAAAACACTAATTCTTCAGCACAATTACTGGAAAGCTGATAATTGAGATCATAACAACTCACAAAAGAGCAGAACTTCCTCTCAGAGACATTTTTTGGAGCGGCTATCAGTGGCGCCATGCCTCATGACGATCTGTGGTCGCCGCTTCTCTGCTTTAAAACCGCAATAATCCAAAAGAACACAACAGAACCAAACAGAGCAGAACAGGAAGCTGGACTGGAAGCGATAGAAGCTTCCTGTAGGACCCTGAGGGAGAAACCAATCAATATTTAGGATGCTGACTTCCTGGCACCCTCCTCCACATCATTGTACACATGCACGCATAGTGTACATACGCACACAAATGCAGGTAGACACACAGAAACACACACATAATCAAGAGAGAGAGAGAGAGAAAAGAAGAAGAATCTAAATCCGATTTTAAACGCCAACGGGACTCACGAAAGCATTAAGTTGTAAACACCCTCTGGTTTTGGCTGTATTTACTTCTTAACCACCAAACACACACACACACACACACACACACACACACACACACACACACACACACACACACGCACATATTGTGCATCCGCCGTAACACACTTATACACAGGCAAAAAATACACCCACACACACACACACACTTAAACAAGAGGTGAGGGGACTGGAAAAAACATCCACACAAACATCTGCCTACACAACAGCACACACACACACACACACACACACACACACACAGTGAGAGTGCGAGAGAGAAATTGAAAACAGGAAAGAGAGATTTCATTAAAAACATCTAAATCAGCCCTGACTTATTTAACTGGCCCGTGTCACATGACATGTGAAAAACGTAAAAAACGAATAGTCGCACACTTCAAACTAACGCGTTGTTAACGCGTGATGATGCGGCGATGATGCAGAGACGAACGAAGAACGTGGCACACAGCAGCAACACGAGTCACCTCTCATGACATTTCAAATACAACACGTGACCGTTAGAGGCTGAGCAAAAAACAAGACGGTGCACAGACATCTCAGTCTCCAGCGCCACCTGTCGTCTGACAAAAGACTTGCAGGAGAGTTTTCAGAGAAGATATCCAGGTCTATGTTGAACCATAGTATATTAACTTGCCAGAGGCAGAGGTGATTTATATCACTATAACCATTTATTATCTTTTATATTAAAAAAAACAAATAAAGGATTAGAAATAATCAGCATTATTAAAACTGTAACAAAAAGTGTGGTTTTAGTATCAAATTGAAAAAGTCATCCCTAGTCGGTGGTCCTACACTTTATACTATGACGATAAGTACCAGTCCAGAATCATTTCTGCACACTGCTGTGTTGATTAATGGTTTCATGTGCTGTCAAATCATAGGCTACATAACGGTGTTGTAGTACTTAAGATCAGTCTTGGTCTCCAGACAAAGATCATCAGCATTTTTATTTAGCCTCATTTTAATCTCAGGCAAAGAGGACTCGAGTTTTATTCATAGGTCATGTCAAGACCACGACTCCAGGGGTGTCATTAAACCGCCCGTGCATTGTCTGGTTTATTTTCCCCTTTCACACATCAACAGACGTAGGAGACAGAAGAAGAAGCTGTGGCTGGCTGGGATGACATGACACAGCCCAAATATTCTGTGATAACAGTTGGCTACTTAATTCACAAAGAGTTTGCCCAAAAGAAAACACACAGTGGCCTTCAAATCCTGCAATGCAACGCTGACTGAGCGAGCTGGGACCACGCATCAGCCAAAGAGATTTGGCGAGGTACCCTCTGGTCTTGGTCTTAACGTGGTCTTGCTGTCGACTTGTTGTCTTAGTATTATCTCAGCTTGATACTCTCTGGTCTTGGTCTGGCCTTGGTTTAGGTGTTCTGTATGTTAACTTGTAACTTTTCCTAAAGCAAAGAAGATCTTGTGCATGGACTAGTCAAACCTGAAAGATGTTGACTGTCGGTGTGTGATGGGGTCCATATTGCCCCCGGGGTCAAAGTAAGATGCTTTGAACACCCAACCTCTCTGCTAAGATGTATTAATGTGATGCGATAACATCATGATTTTCAGGTGAGGATATTCTCAACGTTTCTTTTCAAATCTTTGGTTCAGGCAGTTGGAATAAAACATAGTTTACTTCAAACATCCAGAGCAGCAGATGAAAGACGTTTAAGTATGAAACACATATACGGGGGCTTTGCAGAATGCAACTGCATCATTTTCTGCTTCTTATTTGAGTCCCCTGTGCGTGTGTTCAGCAGAGTTATTAATCACAGCACTGCTGTGTAGCTACTACACTTTATCACCCTTCAGCACACCCCGATTCCAGATGTGCAGAGCAGCACGCCGCTGTAACACCATGCTCGTTCAATTAATTGGTCCGTACGGCACAAAGAACAAAATCAGGGGATGTTTTTCGCAGCTAACACAACACACAAAAGAGCGTCAAAGTACGGATGGGTTCACCGTTCAGCAGAACAATGATGAAGATTTCTACATGTTTTATTCATCTTTGACACCTCATGATTTTGACAAGCACGAGTCCAACTCTGTGTCCTCAGCCTCTCCTGATCGAACGAGGCAGATGACGCTTTAATTCTAAATCGCCGTCACTCAATCGCAATGCAGCACATGGTGCACTCACACAACACGGACCTCCGACTTCTGAGACAGCAGAACACAATGCAGGTAAACAGTGAAGGAACCGACAGTCCAAAGCTTGTTTAATAAATCATCAAAGCGACATCGTCCACAGAAGCCAGCGTACAGCGCATAATTCAATACAGTATGAAAATATGGATGCCTGGAGGGTTACATAGCACCACCAGCCTAAATTCAATCTGCTACATTATAACAAATGAAAGGTACCACTGTTCAAATGTGCTTGGTACTTTGGCTGCCGTCCATCTCCGGTTCAAAGGTGCGTTATACTTGGCAAAGATAATCTGCAAAAAAAAATGTTGAATCTTTCCGCAACCGTGGGTGGAGAACAGTTCCTCACCTCCTGGTGATGTAACAGGAAATTAACACAACTTTATAGGTTGCTCAATATGTTTTTTTCAAATTTCATAAGCAGCCAACTTCTCATTTTACCTGCAATGCTATCTTCGTCCTGCAAGTGTACTGCACTAAGGCTCTGTAATGCTAAGTCTATCTTGTTCCGTTAACTCCTCTGGATCAGTGCAGTAGACAAAATCAGACATCAGACAAATGTAGCTCTCTAAGATAACGTGAACTAACGAGCCCGCGGCGATGGTTTTACACGTGGAGGATACAAATATTGATTTCCGCAGGATGAAAAATGACCTCCACTCAGTGGCCGAATCCGAGTTACATTAACATTCACTCTGGCAGCTAATCCGCTGAGGCTTCCTGTTCTATAATTAAAGTAGTCGTCGGCTCACAAATGTGTATATCTTGTAAATCACATCCTCGGGATGTGAACAGATTAAGAAGAAAATAAAAGGTGCCATCAAAGCATTTCAGCTTCGACTATACGACCAGCAGACTGTTATTGTCCAATAAAAACTCACCGACACTTAAAGCCCTGCATTCAATCAGGATACTACCCATGAATACGTTTGATTAACAACATCTGCAGAGACAGAACAGCAATGAATTCTTCAGGCCGCAGAAAGGAGAGGATAGATATAGTAATACTGTAAACTCTATACAAAATGTACTATAAATATTTGTGGCATACAGAGCCATCAGTGCGTTAACATACCTTTATTATTATTATTATTATTATTTACAGATTTAATTTACATTTCATTTAGTCCAGCTCATGTTCAGAGTGTGCTGTTAAGGTCAGAGGTTGGTTTTAAGGTTTTAGGGTTTATTGATTGGAAAAATGTTGCGTTATCCGGCAGTTATGCATCGTCTGACTTCTACCAGCAGAGGGCGCGTTCGCAATTAAATCTCGCGGGAATACGAGATCGAGATCACGCACTTGGATAAACAGTTACTGTGTTTTGAACAGACAATAAAATTATATTTTTGCTCTTTGCAGGCAGGGAGAGTTAGAAATGTGTAACTGATGGATGAGTATGTTATGATATGCAGTAGTTTATGATCCCGGTTAGGTTTTATGGATAAAATCGGTTATGAACGTTACTTGTTCAGCGAACTTAACGTACCGTAAACGTCGGCAGTAAGCACTGGTTGCCTAGTTACCGTGAGCAAGCGCTAGGTTGATAATAAATGTGCATGATGAAACTGGTCTGGAATATAGATGTAACATACAGGATTTATTGTTTTGATGTGAATAACGTGTGGAAACACAAGAACAAAATCACACAGTTACTGTGTTTTAAACTGACAATAAAATGATATTTTGGCTCTTTGCAGAACAAAGATAAAAAAAAAGGCTATAGGCCTCACTGCAGCTGGCCCCGCATCCCGAATCCCGCATCAGACGGCTAATTTACTGCATGTCACTCCCTCTCTCTCTGCTTCCTGTCTATCTTCAGCTGTACTGTCAATAAAAGGCCAAAAAAAACAAATAAAAAAAAACAAACAAAGATTCTTTGGTGTGAAGTCACACATCTGTTATAAGAAAGAAAGTCACTCGGTCAACTGGTACTATCACTCCCATACCAATACAAACCAGGCACGTATATGCACACACACACACACACACACACACACACACACACACACACACACACACACACACACACACACACACACACACACACACACACACACACACACTTGTGTGGGGTCTGAAGTGGTGTGGTTGGATTAACTCTGCTCTGCTCTCATTGGCCTTAATCTTCTGGGTGAAAACACACACACATAAAGTATGTTCCTTTGAACAAATACTTGAGTGTGTGAGATTGCTGTTACCGTATGTTGAGTGCATTCACCTTCCACATTAACAAAGATCTCAGGTAAAGCCAAGGCATGAAGTAAAAAAAAAAAAAATCTACCGAGTATAGACTGGAAGCAAGCACATCATGAAACAAAATAAACTGATACTTCTCTCTCATCGTCTGTTTGCTCTTTTTCCATCAACTCTCGTTCTGTGTTTTTACAAGATATCTGATTTCTTCTTTCTCTTTTGTGCTGGTAGGAATGAAAACCGCTGTTTCTCTCAGAGACGAGAGGCTCTGTGTTTGCAGACACACGCAGATACACTCATGTATGTGTGCGTCTGTCTTGTCCTGCGTTTGTGATGTCTGCTTTTTGGGTACTCTTCTGTGTGTATGTACAAACAAGTGCGGTCTAGATTTGTGGATGTCTGATGTGTGTGTGTGTCTGTGTGTGTGTGGGGGGGAATCTAGGCCACATCTTCAGATCTCAACACCAAAAGAACATCACATTAGAATCCCAAAACAGTTCAGCAGCCAATAAGGAGCCGAGATGGTGACTTTAGCCCGGCCTCGTCAAACATCAGGGCTGCACTGAGACCTTCATTTGCAGCACACAGAGAATGAAGAAGGTTCACTGACTCATGTGAAGTAGGACACGTCTGACAGACACATTGTTGGAGCACGTTCTGTAAGGCCTTACCATTTTTATTTTATGCTTTTAATATTAATCTAACGTTTCCATATGATTACCTTTATTAAACCGGATAAATCAGTTTAGAACCAATTTACAAGAGGCCAACTGTCGATACAAGACTATAAAACATGAAGAAAAGATACAGCTAGAGCAGGAAAACACTAAAAGACAAGCACAGTATTCAGTATATGGTCGCTGTCCAAAAATCATTTATTTCCAAGAAGATGAAAAATGTTTTTTTTTTCCTCAGAATGTAATGAGACACATTTAGCACCATGAATGAAAATCCATGTTTATCATCAGTCACCAGTGAACCGTTATTATTTTAATTACTATTTGAATGGGTTTACGTGGATTGCGTACAGACAACGTACGATTTTAGATTGAAAACAGCATCTGACACTGATGAGATCACAGAGCTCGTCGTCTATCCTGGAATTGAAACTCAAAGCCTAACTCAAATCGCTTTTACAGTAACATATCTCATTCACCCATTCACACACATTCATACACTGATGGCACAGCCTTCAGGAGCAATTTGGGGTTCAGTATTTTGCCCATGGACACTTGCAGACTGGAGCAGATCAAACCAGGGATCGAACCGGCGATCTTCTGATTAGCAAACTGGTATGAGTTCTCCTAAAATGGTCTCCTCTACTCTCCTGCATCAGAAGAAGCCACTCAGTCCTCCATTACTCATTAGAGGTAAACAACATGAAGTCTTAATTTAGGGTGGTCATTAGGTTGGGCTCTCCCTACGGAAACATTCCTCCAAACTTATTTCTAAAGCTAAAGCTCTAATATGGGATGAAAATCTGAATGACCTCCAGCACCGTCCAGTACAACAGTGCCTACGAGAATAAAAACAAAAAACAGATTTACAACTTGGCCAATTACAGTGAAATGTTCTTTTTTCTCAAATCTGTGAACACAAAAACAAACTTCAAACTTTATTCACAAAAACCTCTGACTCCTTCTGGCAAAATCACCTCAAAACCATTTTATCAACTAAACAGTGCTTTCATATCATGCACACAGCCAACCAGCGTATGAAGTGACTACTGAGCAGTCATTATACACTACATCAAAAAAAATACGAAACAGAGTGTGCAAAAATTAAATTAAATTGAACAACACGGCGCAGCATATCTCAAAGACAAGGGATTCCTCCAGCCCCTGATTCCTTCTGTCAGGACAGCGAGCTTTGTCTACATCACAGCAACGTTCTTTCTTTGCCAGGCAACAACAAAAACCTTCTGATGTTCTGGATCTAGTCTTGACAAACCTCCACACTTGTGTCACTACAAACCAAGACCATTACCTGTGGGGGATCTTTCCTTGTATATGTTTTTCGGTCACGAGAAAACTTTTCCATTAGGTTGAGACAAACACTCATGTATCCAGATTCTCTGGTAGTTCTGTTCACATTCTTTTTAAGGAGTGAGAACGCGTCTAGGGTTTCACGCTAAATTGGACGAATGGATTTCGTGCACTTAGCGTTTGGTTCAGAGAATGAGGTTTGGTGAAAAAAGTGTAAACGATTTTCATTTCAAGCATTCAACTCCTCCTGCGGTCCCGCTGGGAGTAGCTGCACGGTAAAAGCAGGGTTAAAGAGGTCTAAGTGAACCATTAAGAGGTGAAGTCGCAGCATTCAGATGGGAGAGGAGGAGGCAGGGGGTGATGGAGGCATAATGGACAGAAAAGGGTGAGAGCAAAGAGGAAGTCTGTGGAGAGCTTGTGGGTGTGTGTGTGTGTGTGTGTGTGTGGATATGAAAGTCAGGGAATCCCAAAGCTGCTTGGCTTGGCATTCTTCCTTTATAAGAAACAGTCACATGTCCATTCATGATCTGATCTGTCACCACTATGATTAAGGCTTGGTTATAGATTGGAAAAATTTCATGATTATAGGACAGTCATTCGGAAACAATGGTTTTCTGACCTTGTCTCCACAAGGTTTTATGGCTCTGCCATGTAAAGTCTGCCAGTCATAAATCACAAGGCCACAAGAGTTCAGGTAAACATCCAAGACCCAAACCTATAGATCAGGAAAAATGTGACATCCAAGATCTGTTATAAGGGTTAGGATGCATTAATCCTTTGAAAGAGCTGGGACCAGATCAACCTGACCTCATATTCAATACTCAATGCTTTCTTTTTCAATTCGGTGTTTGGTAAAATGGATTGGACGTGGCAAAGCCCCACAGGGAACATTTTGGTAACCAGATCCTCGGCTCTGTCTGAGGCTTGCTCACTTAAATCAACTAGTAATGTGCAGTTTTGACACTTGTAGCAAAATGCTCTAAACTCTCAAAGACAATATATAAAAAAGACAAAACACAGCAATTTGCATCTACACATGCACGTTGGGCTTTAAATTCCAAGTCAAACAGTCGGTAAAACAAAGCAGCAGGATTAAATCATGCAGACAGAATAAACCACAACAAACAGAGGAGGACAAACACTGTGTGAGTTACACTGTTGCACAAACATTCAGACGATATGACTAACACAGATGTGCAGACAAGCAAGTATTACTAAGCGGATATGGAAATATGAATACAAACAGATCCAGGCAGACGGATGTAACTTGATTTTTCTCCCTCTTTCAATCAGTTCCTTCCTCCTGTCTTTTTTTATCGCTCGTCTCTCTCGTGTTTAACTTCTTCCCTTCCATTTCCTTATCTACTTTCTTCTTCTTCTTCTATTTGTTCCTCTCCGTCCTTCCCCTCCTTATTGTTTGTCTTCCTTCCAATTCCCATTATCTTCCTTCCTTCTCCTTTCCACCCCCCCCTCCATCCTCTTCACATTTCCTTGCCGTTTAATTAAACATCTGATGCAACCGAAAGCAACAGCACCCACTGCTGCTTCATTCCTACAATGCAACAAAAAGACCACCAACACTCCCTGGACCTGTAATGCCACAGTTAGGAGGCAGCAGCTCTTTTGTCGTCCCCACAGTGCGCAATGTGCAATAACACTATATTTCATATTTTAACTTTCCCGCTGCGTCTGACACTGTTTTCCTCCGAGTGCAGCTGCATAAACAGAGCTGAGGGACTTCAGCCGCCCCCACCGCACAGCAATTTCAAAAACATATCATCTCATAAGTGAAACTTGGCATGCAGAGAGGGTTTGCAATAGAAGCACAGAGATAAATAAAGCATGGGACACAATATGCACGATCTCATATAAATTATAAAGACATAATAATGTGGTGGTGCTGGTAGTCCATGATCTCCACCCAAACAGCGCTCAGTTTCAGTGATATTTCAGTGGATAGATTGTGGATGGAAGTGATGGTATTTGACCCATTTTGGATGTATCACGCACATTTGGACTTGCAAGTTCTGTTGCACTTCAACTTTTGTTCCTTGGCCTTTCCTTTCTATTAGTTATGATCAGAGATGGGAGGTAACGAAGTACAAATACTGTACTTAAGTAGAATTATCGGGTATCTATACTTTACTTCACTATTTATTTTTGTGCCAACTTTTGACTTTTACTTCATACATTTTAGCATAAGTACCCATACGTTCTACTCCCTACATTTTTTTAAATCAGGGTTGTTACTCTTGTGTTTAAATAATGATTATTAATAAACAGTGAAATTTCACCATCAGTATCAGTGAAAGGCGCCATGCAGACAATGTGATTGACTGGATTATGCTTAGAAACGTATGTAAACACACACTGATAAGACAACCCTATTGCTGCATTTGTCTTCACGTGCACAAAACACTGAACATAAATAGCCTAAAATCAGGCGGGCAACTCATTGGAAGGAACTAAAATAGTTTGTGATGGTGGCACCAGGCCAGTGAAATGTGTGCGAAAGGTAGCGAGAGCGTTGGTGGAGGAGATTCCTCGAGTGATGTCGAGTGAAGAAGACCAGCAACGCATCCCCCATCCTCGGCCATACCACAGAAACAGTGATGTGATAGTTCTCACATAGATGACCTACACATGATCTCTTGCTGTTAAATAGATGTTAGTCAAGGGTATGCCTTTAATGTTACTGTCTAGGCTTTGAACTCTGCTTTGACGGATAATATTTGTGTAGGCTAATATCTATTTGCATACCAATAAAGTTTCTGAACACCATGCACATTAATATCGCAATCCCTCATTCTTGTACAGTTTTATTTTTTGAATGTGTTTAGGAAAGATTGGCCGATGTAGCTTTTTGTATTGATTTCAGTTTTCGTTTTTCTTTGCTTGGACAGACTGTAAGTCTGATCACAAGGTTACCGGTACTTTATACTTTTATGCTTTATGTTTTAGAGCCTGTACTTTTTACTTTAACTTGAGTAAAAAAGTCAATACTTCAACTTTTACTAGAGTCTTTTTAAAGTATCTATACTTTTGACACCTCTGGTTATGATACCGCAGTAGTCCCAACAGTGATCTCAAATCTCAGAAGCACATTTACTAAAAATAGGCTTAACTGGAATCTTCTGCTCACATTTTCTTTTACCCTGTTGAACTTTTGTTTGTTGGCAATATTGTTGGTTCCCAGAATCCGGCATTACTTTTGTAAATTATTATAACTGAAATAGCTCCTAAAATAAAAACAGCAGCAGCAGGTTGTAGTAAACCAGTTTTCTTTCAAGCATGGTTAATTTGTTTTCCATCCGCACATCCATACATTTTCTGTAACCACTTATCCTTGTCAGGGTTTTTGGGGTTAGTCTGGTTCATTTGTTCTAAAAGCCTCTGACAGCCGCTGATTCTCTTTTTCTGAGAAGAAACATAGAAGCTGAGTTAAAAACAACAGAAAACAATTGACTAATGGACAAACAGAGAGCTGGTATTGTACTACTGCGAAAAGTCTGAAGAAAGGGGTTGTGATGAATGTGTGACCGAGACCAGAGATGAAAGTTTGTCGTTTTTTAAAACCATATTTCAAGAATTTGACTTTTTCACCAAAAGCTGCAATAAAAAACTTCTTCTTCAGCGCTCAGTGTAACAGTGTGTCCTTTCCACTAAAAAAACCCCCACCAGATAAAGAAATCAAAGAGACTCCCAGTGGACGCGCAGCCTGTAACAGCAGGCTTCCACATGAGAGGAACCGCTGGAGGGCAATTTCCTTAAATTTGACAGCACACATGGTGAGCCATCCAACTCCAACTTCAGCATAATCTTTCTCTTCAGTTTCATAATTTGTATGGAGAATGAATCCATGCTATTTGTACCAAGCGCTTGCCATTCAAATCAGGATGGAAAAGGGAGATGAGGAGTTTAATTTTCACCTCCCACGCTCCTTGAAAAATAGAAATGAAAAGAAAACTACTTCTGTTCCAACAAAATAATGAATAGTAGTACATTTAACTAAACAGTGCTTCTTTCTAAGAGCTGTCAGTAATTCAACTCATTTGGGTGGCGAAGTGATGAAACACTTTTAGATCCTGGATTCGCATTTTAAAGTTAATCAATGATTCACATTTCTTTTCCCTGAAAGGACTCTTCAAGTTGGTGCCTCAAGACTTGAACATATTTTATTTGGCAAAACTGAATTCTCTGTTAAGTGGAAATCTTAAAGACCATGACAGATTCATGTCAGGAGACTGCCTATTTCATATTGCACTTTGTATCCTGTTTTATTGCCTCCAATATTCTTCTGAAGTCAACCCAACAGTCAAAATGTTGAAATTCATGTCCAACCCTGGAAGCAATGAAGAACTGATGAACTGTACAGTAAATGGGAAAGAAAATTATCTTCACCGGGATGTGACCTGGCCTGAATCAGAGGTTGGAGATGCTTGACTGAACAGTCAACAAACTTTTTGTTGCCACAATCATGGGGGAAGAAAAATGGGACCATAATTTAAATGTTTTTAACTTTACCAAAAGCATGTTAGCAGTAATGTTTGGTGATTTTGGCAGATCACTGCCATGGCTTGCAAGTCGGAAGCAGGGAAAGTGTCATCGCTGGACCGGGAGGTGAAAAGAAGTTGCCTGTGACGTAAACTGTGATAGGAATTGCCATATTAGACAAAGAAAGAACAAAATAGATATTAACCATAAAGTAAGACAAAGCACCTTTTTAAAGAAGCTGGTTTTAATTTTATATTGAACATAAATCAGTCAAACTGCTGCAATAGTGACTGGATGCACTTCTACAGACATGGACTGAGAAATCTGAGAACTAGGACAAAGGAAAATTTGATTTTGAATATTATAATAACAGCTATAATAAGTTGGTAGGAATAAATATCCTCACCTCTATACTGACACTGTTGGCGTTTTGTTGTGTGGCTGCGAGAGAAAGACTGAGTGACACATGGAAAGAATGCTGAGGCACACAGTGACAGTGACACATGAAGGCATGTCTTTGAATAAACCTCCCGCAGTCATTTTACTCACCTTTTTATGTTTTATTAATGCGGCTTTGAAATCTGTAACTTACAGTATAAAGTCAGACGGCTCATTTTAAATTTATGCTGCAATACTTATTTAAAATTGCCTCACTTTGATCACTGTCTGGCACTGTTTACAGGCTTGTTCCATTGAACACATACAGCGTATCTAAAACTTTTGGGTATCCTTCACAGTGTGGTGAATCACTTACAAGCAGTGACATCACATCTTACCCAGCACATTCATTCATAGTGAAAAACTAAGATTTCACAAGCTTGCGTCTAAAACAAAACAGTTCAATGAATTAAACAGTTAAATATATATATATATATATATTAGTGGTTGCTAATAACCTGCAAACTTAGATGCTAAAATAATGATGCAAAGTCACCAGTGTTAACAAAAACTTTCTCTTTTACGAACAGAAAAAACTCAGACATGACTGAGCTTTGCACGTCCTCATAGAAGTCATTTTATTTTATTCTGCAACTTTCAGGAGCTTCATGCATTGATTTTTTTTTTTGAGCTCATAAAAAATGTATGTGCAGCTCAAAAAAATAACAACTTTTCAACTTCACTGTGCTTGAAAAATCAGCTTACCTACTGAGGAAATGTGAATCTTTCCCTTTTGTGTGGTGGATCAGTTCTGTTATTGCAATTTCCACTATACAAGCTATACAATAACTGCTAGTCACAGGTCTGTGAATGCAGACCGCATTGGATTTATTATATTCTTCTTAAACAACACATACAATTCTCAGAGGATATACATAAATATCCTTGCCTTGTCACCTGCTCACCAACATTCACAAAAGTTGCAAAGTTCCAAACCATTCCCAAACAAAAAAAAAAAAAAACACAGTGTCAGTGTAACTTTTATAAATAAATCCGACCTAAATAAAAACAGTATAAATGGAATAATAAAATATGGGCTTCGATCCATATGAGAAAGTCGAGAGTGATGCAAGAAGCAAGAACTTGCCTTTAACACTGACAGCACAGGCAGATGCAGAGGCTCTAAGAGAACACATGATGTTTCTTATACTCCAAATAGCATCAAGCAAAAAGAGACTAAGAGAAGGAGAGGGAGAGGATTTTTATTATTACTAGAAAATTCCCGCAGAAATTTTGAAAGTGCAGAGTGGGCTGTTGCCGGGGGTCTGTATTTAAAAAACATACCTCAAATAGTCATTTTTAACATGTTTGTATTTAATGCCGGCCCTAATCAGCAGAGCAGTTACTGCACCTGTTAGAATGTCAGTTGGAAATGCTGACAGAGAGAGAGAGAGAAAATGCTAAGACCACCCCTCAAACAGGAACTGCCATGTTAATAAAGCGGGAACATTTCTGGAGGAAAGCAGAAGTAGTGTTTCTTTGAATCGCTCTAAAGGTCACATTTCTTCACTTTACCAACACAAAATAACTATGTAGACGTTTAGGAAGGGCTCAGGATGCTCCCAGTGATTTGGGTTCAATGATTGGAAATATGGTTTGGCCAGAAATCCTTCCTGTTCGAGGGGTGGTCTCAGCATTTCCTCTCTCTCTCTGTCAGCATTTCCTCTCTCTCTCTGTCAGCATTCAAAATAGTCCCTTCGAAATAAGAGTTTGCTCATTGTAGTAAAGACATGATAATTGCTAACATTATCAGCTAATGCTAGAATTAGTGGCTAGCACGTCAGTGCTAGATGCTCATGTGTGTAAATAAACATGTTAAAAATGAAATTAAGGTGTGCTTTTTGAATACAGACCCCCGGCAACAGCCCACTCAACACTCTCAAAATTACTGCAGGAATTTTCTAGTTTAATTTACTCTTGCCACCAATGGCAGAACACTCTTTGACACTGTTCTTCCCCCCTGTAGATCAAGGTTTGAACAGAAAGTAGACGTTTCTAAATCCAGCACTTTGTGTCTCCTCTGCTGCCCTGCTGATCTCTGTCTTTGTACACTCTATGTTTCATGTGTCTGTGTCTGCGTCCTGTGTGCATGTATGTGCATTGGACTACATGGACAGTGTTGGACATGGGCATCGATTATTGTTACAGTTCACTGTATAATCGTGTCTAAAGCTTCCAATTGTCTGATTTGCCAAGCTGCCAGGTAGTTCAAACTGAGCATGGACAGCTTGCTGAGATGATTGATGGGGAGAGGAGAGATCCAGACAAATTGAGACAGGGTGAGGGTAGAACTCAAGGTGAAAAGGTGCACGCTAACGTAATTCTAGCAGGAGATTTCTAAAAGTTGATTAAACTGATTTGATCAGGATGTGAAGGCGCTGAGGGCACACACAGAACAACGTCGCCTCACAGCAAGAAGGTTCGGTTCGGTTCTCTTCCTGTGTGGAGTCCCCGCGTCTGTGTGAGTTCTCTACAATTACTCTGGCTTACACCCACAGTCCAAAGACATAAAGGTTAATTGGTTAATTGTTGACTCTAAATTGCCCGTAGGTGTGAATCTGGGCATTAATGGTTGCTATCTGTCAGCTTTGTGGTGAACTGGCAATGCTCAGTGCCAGCTGGGATAGGCTCTAGCCCCCGCGCAACCCTGATAAGGATAAGCGGATACAGAAGATGGATGGATGGATGGATGGATGGATGGATGGATGGATGGATGGATGGATGGATGGATGGATGGATGGATGGATGGATGGATGGATGGATGGATGGATGGATGGATTTGAAGCATAGAAAGCTGCAGTTTAAAGTTTTGGGTCTGTTTTAACCATGGTGACTCTAAATTAATAGCTTGAAGTAACCAAACATTCACAGTTTAGTCCGCAAGATTTTTGAAAATATTTAACAGCCTTTTGAAAACAAATTATTTATGACAATATTCATATTTTTATAGCCTGGACATTCAGAGAAGAGCCCATTGAACAAGTGAGAAAAAGGAGAAGATTCTGAACAGCTGCCAAAAGGAAAGCAATTTTCAGCTTCAGTACAAAAAGCTTTACATTGCCTCCATGCGCACATACCACTTATACACTTATACACCACACTTGTTGGCCTACTCGTGTAGAATTATTTGGAATACATTTTTTTGCTCAAGGACAATTGGAGGAGGAGGTCTCCTATCCGATCCCCAGGTAGACAAAGTCACATTGGCAACAAGAATTGTAAACCCTAGAGGAGAGCCAACTTTGCATGAGCTGAACGATGCACTGTCCAGATGGACTGTTTTATAAAAATATGTTATGAACGGTCTGACTGCCTGTCACACCCAAACCATAGCTTTTAAGTAACCGTGATGAGTCCTCATCTGAATTATTCTGGAAAGCATTGACAATCAAAAAAGTGTTGTTGCAGAGCCAGATTTTGCAACGGGGTAACCAATTGACTAACCATCAAGATGTCTCTATTTATTCCAACTCTTATCTACAGCAGAACCTCCCCTCTCTGTCACTACAGGCAGCAATTCATGGCTCAACTCCATCAGCTCCTGCACAGGAGGTGAAATGAATTGACCTTTTCCAGTCAGATGTTTCAGATGAGAAGCAAATTGCCAATTTTACCGACACATCAACTGAGAGAGGTCAGACTCTATTAAGGAAAGCAGATGGCGGATCTCCAATCTCCCAAATTGTGCACAACAAATAATGTGTTCTCTCATGGAAAGGTGTTTTTAAAAACACCCACATTGTGTTACTAAGGCAGTGAGTGAATTACAGGCATCAGACCAACTCCCCGAATGTTTTCAGTGATATGACACATCCAGGTATTGATCAAATGTGGTCCGGTTGTTAATTCGCATGCCTGCGGGAGTCACTGGGTAGTGGTGCATGGCTTGCTTATCTCTATTCTATCGTGCGTGCCTGCCAGCCAATCGACCTCTTGACCCAGACGTTTCTGAGTGGAAGCAAATTGCCAATTTTCTTGTCAGAGCCTGCTGAGTTGGCTTGACTCGTTATAAGTAGATAGCTGTTCTCTCGCTCCCTGCGAGTTGCCCGCAATCACTGTTCAACCCTCCACAGTGTGTATCAGCCCTGTCAAGTGAGTGGTCAGTCTGTCAGACAGCTAACAATTTAAGGAGAACGCAAACATGGAGCAGAGTTACAGCCACCGCTGATATTGATTATATAACATCACGCTGAGGCTTAAAACTTAAAAAAAAGCATCAAATAAATACATTTCTTAATTATTTGATAGGATAGTTATCTCATTAAATCAGCGTCAGAGTTATTCTAACATTATATATTTCCATTTTCCATTAATTGAATTCCTATTTTTGTCATTGTCCTTTTCCCCTTATACAGTAATTATCTTTGAAATACAATAATTAATTCAAAGCTATTTTAAAACCTGGCAGTGATGGCATTGCTGTGGAAGACAATGATCCAAAACTAATGTTCTGTTTGGAGTTGTTGTATGATATACAGTATGTATGAACTTAAACAACACGTTCCCAGGTCATCACATACAAACAATCCTTTGTCCAGCCCTTTCAGCACATAGGGAACATTACCATAAAATGATCAGTTTGGTCACATTTATGTAACAATACTACTTGGTTAGGGTTTAGGAAAGATCATGACCTGAGCTTACGTGCAATACTGTGGCAACAAGTGATGCAAGTTGCGTAAGCATATGCAACTTTTGGTTGCATATCTATCAGTGACAATGCTGTGTTTGTACCAACCCTCAAATGTTGACCGTGTCGGTCTTTACTGTAAGTAACCTGATGTGGATGGGTTACAGTACATTGGAGTCCATGTAGGCCTGACCTTAAAAAGGGTAACTTGTGTTTCTGCATGACAACATGTGACAGCATTCATTATTGCATCCTTGTTAAGCTACTTATGCTCTTGGTCGCTAACTAGGACAAATGCATTCTCAATACTCTTTGCACTTTGGGTGCAAAGTTCTCATTCACCATTAGAACTTTACATTTGGCTACGAACACCCAGTTTAAAGGTTTCTCCCAGCAATCTGTGTTGCAGGTTTCCACTGACTATGCTAAATTCCAACAATAGAGACAAAAGTCACACAGAATCAAAAGTAGTTTTGTTTAAGAGTGTTGGCAACTTGCTTCCTCGTGAGATTAGAAATTTGTGACACAAACGCATCAGTCTAAGTTTGATGGACTCTCTCACGGATAGACTCATGATGGATGCTCTCTGCTGCAATTTGCCTCCTCTGGTGTTCAGAGTGAAATCATTCCTTATCCCCAATACTGAGGAAGTATTTCACCTCAAGGTGTCCTCAAAGCGTCCCTTCAGGAGTTGCCTGCACGGAGGCTGGTTGTATAGATGTCAGCATTTGTCTCTGCACTCGTACTAAAACCTTGTTGTTTGGAGTTGTTTTACTGTAGTTGATTTATATTTTGGGCTCACTCCTGAGGACCATGATGGAGACACCATTCCCCAAATGCTAATAACTCCAGTTCTGTTTTGTTTGGAATGACCTCCCTTAATCAAAAGCAGAGAAATCAAGCGTTATCAGATGAAGCTTTGCAGAGGGACAATAAAAAATACTCAACTTTTTGGGGAGCTAATTTTCATGGCACTGAGGCTTAGTGTGGGATCAAGAACTTGGGTGGTTATAATATTGGATCATGTCGAGCTGGATAACAAATTAAACAAGCTGAAGCAAACCCTTGTAATAATCTCTAGAGAGGTCAGGAATGGACCTCAGCCAACATAACATAGTTACAGTTTCTTACAGTACGAGTTCTGAATTAAATCAAGTGCAAAACTGGGATGATTTTCACTTTCTACAGTCACAAAAAGAGATGCAGTTGCAAAACACACAGAAAAGGATTTTTTGTGAGATCAATATGTGAATCAGTGGGGCGAGAGAGATTTGAGGTACAGTATGTCTTGCTTAGATGAGTTATGGTAGACAACTATACCAGGGAGAAACAAGACAGACAGGACAGAGTTCTCAAATGGTGAAACCCTGATTATGAGATTTGGACTTCTATATAGAGACAACTTGATTTATATGAGCAGAAACCTCTCTGGGCCAGTGTCAGACAGTTTGGAGGCATCGGGTCATCCATCATACGTGACAAAACATCTAGTTTCTTATTGTACATTGTGTAACACTACATATATTTGATTCTGGAGCTCTATCAGCGCGATGACACCATTTATCATTTCTAAAATCATTACGAATAACCGTTTTACAGACACTATTCATATGACTGTTCTGATCTGCCAACACTGCAATTAAGGTGTGATTAACACAAATATGTCTTTGTTGAGGTCTTACTCTTACTGCAATGCAAACAGGGGTCTTCAATATGAAGGTCACGTATCTTGTAGACCCAACCATTACCATGCTCTGCTGATAACAATGTCACACAGTTCCCCACCTTACTGCACCTCACAGATAACGGTAATTATTCACACAGGTAATCGTATGAGAACTGAACCTGAAAGGCACAAAACACTAACCACTTCCAACAAGGACATCTTGTTTGTCCCAAATTGTCGCCAAAATATGGATGGAAGTAAACGAGGCCTGTAATTGCTAACACACATTTAGAATGCTGTGTTTATAACAACTGAGACATCATTTTTTTTGTTTTGTTTGTTATTTGAAAACTAACTAATAATCAACAATCAATCAATTAACTTCTTAAATAAGATTTAAATAAGATGCCTAGAAGAAAATAGTAAAATACCTGCAGATAATGGCCCAACAACAGTATTTGTGGTATAGATTAGATTAGATTAGATTAGATTAGATTAGATTAGATTAGATTAGATTAGATTTACTTTATTCAT
The DNA here is from genome assembly GCA_004119915.2 of Collichthys lucidus. NCBI lineage: Eukaryota > Metazoa > Chordata > Actinopteri > Sciaenidae > Collichthys > Collichthys lucidus. The sequence continues at coordinate 27,300,138 of CM014082.1, forward strand.
CCCACCACGGGGAAATTCACTTGTGACAGCAGCAAGATATAGAAACAAAAGTAGAGGAGGCAAAAACGAAAACAAAAAAGAGACCTAATAAACAGCCAGAAATAAAACAGACAGAAATATATAAACTACACAATGACCACGAGAAAGTAATCAACCTTCAAAAACAGACAAGTACTGAGGATAAGTGTGGCATGATATATAAAGAGTATTGTAGTGTAAAGTGACCATAGTGTACAGTGATCTTGCAAAGAAGTGACCACAATATAAATACAAAAGTAAGTGATCACGATATAAATATCAACTGCAAGGTATAAATGAAAATAAAATGGAATAAACTAGAAAGCAAAAATTATATATATATATATATATATATATATATAAATAAATAAAGGTGTTCATGTTTTGTTACTTTTGAAGTAATAATGTTGTTTTCTCTCCTGTATTTATGATTTAAGAGCAGGTCAGCTCTTATTTTTTGTTCCTTACTTTTCTTTTTTCATCTGTGAAACAAGGTTTTTTTGTCGTTTTCTCAGGATCGTGTGTTTGTTGTTTTCATACTTATTTTACTTATATTAGTTTTCATTTTTCCCTGCAGAACGTATCTGTGTTAGCAGGTTATATAACTGTCGTGTCTTTTGGCTATAAACACATTTTAATCAGCTTTTAAAACTCCTTTGACGTAAACACAATTATTTTTCTCCATCTGTTTTAAAGATGAAAAATTTAGTTAATTATTTTACATTAAACAGAAGTACAGATTTCTTGTTATAGTACAATTCACCCTGTGTTTTCTTCAAGCAACAAAGAAAGTAGCAACAGCAGCAGCAGCAGCAGTGGCAGGATAAATGACAGCAGGTTAGAAGGTTCTAGAGCTGGAAGAAGAGAGAAGAAATGAAACATCCACCCACACACGACTGTAGTATCACCCAGAGAGAGATTGGGGGCAAAATATATGAAGGCGACAGAGACAGTAAAGGTAGTAGCAGAGTGACAGGAGGGAGAGAAAGAGAAAACCAAAGGAGAGAGATCGAAAGAGGACTGGGGGTGGAGAGATGAGAGAGCGGAAAGAAAAGGAGGATTTAACGCCTAAATTTAGCTGCTAAATGTGTCTCATGAGCGCACACAGACAAACACAGTGGCCATAACATCTGATATTCAGGGTTGAATACCAGACGGATTTTCCTATTTGAAAGCCGCTGAGGCATTTTCTCATCATATCCACAAGACGTGATGCATCGCTCCTGTCATTGTGTTTGAACCGTAGAAACCCGGTGTGGATGTTCTGGAAAGAAACACACACTATGCCCGAAGATCAGGAGACACTAAAGAATGAACTCCAATCGCAAAACACTGGATGGAAAGTGATGACCTTGCTATTTTCTTTTGCATCCATAATTCAACAGAGATTTCTTTCTATGCTCGAAAAATGTTGCCAGACGTTGCAACAAATGAGCTTCATTTCCTCATTGTCTTTGCCTAAGCAATGATCATATTCTTACTAAGTTTAAATGGTGTTAGTGTGCTCATTAGCAGCAAAGTTATAAATTTAAGGCTTGAATAAAACGTCATGTCAAACAAATCCAGAAAATATTGGATGATGAACACACAGAATATATCAGGTTGTTTGTATCTACATAACCACTGTCATCTCACACTGTGCTATTTTCTGACTGAAAAGATAACGTGGTCAGTCTAATTTCAGATGTGAGATAAGTAAGAAGATATGATGAGCTTTGTTGATCCCCGAGGCAAAACTGGGTCACTGCAGCTGCAAATAATAATAGCCCTTGAAAATCAACAAACTAAAATATGTATAAAACCAAAGATGCAGCGTCCCAACCACAGTAATGTCCTGTCAGCGGATGAGTTCAATACCAGTTTTGCAAATATGGACAGTTGGCCATGTGCCTTTTGTTTACTTATGATAAAAACTAGTGATTCCACGACAACACAAGGCATAGCAGCCAGCTAATACTATTAACAGCTAGCCATCTGTCTTTCACGCCTTTATTTTCACGCAATCTTGCCAGGCCATTTTCTCCTCCTGACCCCCATCCTTAAACATCCCCCAGAAACCCTCCTAAGTCTGGCCAGCCCGGCTAACAAACTGAGCTAAAGGCAGCTACACATTGCAGCAGTTTGCTTTACTGTCCATCAGGAAACTCTGAAAAATCACAGAAAGTTGATGCAAAGGGTCTTTCACTTAATTTCAAAAATATCTTCAGTAATGTCCAACGACATGCACTCTGACCATTTGCTGATTGGAGCACATTAGTGCTTCAATATATTCATTTAGTTCTACCAAAGAATGCTGAATTAATAAAGCACTGATACGTGATTGAGAAAACATTTGTCCTGCCTGTTTTTGAAACACTACACTTCACTTTCTCTTTCCCCTTTTAGCCTATGTCAGTCTATGTGTGTGTGTATCATGTTTTATACGTCATTAAAAAAACTTTGTTCAAACAAAGAGCAAAATCACTGTCACTGTGCTGATTTTATTTGAAAGGAAAATCTTTTATCTAACCTTCCAACCAGCAATGGAAAATAACGGACTAACCTTCGATCAGTAGTAGATTTAGAATCAAATACTGACCCTCTTTCTGCTGGTTTTCTGAGACTGGGATTAATGTTAGATCCGCACTTTAGCAGCCAAGTCAAACTGGCATCTGCTGCGATGGTTTGTAGTCCTGTGATCTGCACTTTAATGTCTTTGTTCATCTGTGATGTGCAAACATCAGAATATAAGCGCATCCTGCAGTAGCTCAGTCCATAGAGACTTAGCTTGGAAACCGGAGGGTGGCTGGTTCAAGTCCAGCATGGACCAAAATATGGAAGGTGGACTGGTAGCACTGCTGGGGTGCCCTTGAGCAAGGCACCGAACCCCCCAACTTCTCTTCACATTGCCTGCCTATGAGCCTTTGTATGTGTGAATTTTCCTGTAGTGTCTCCGCTTAAGCAACGATTACAATGTCAACTGTAATCAAACCTGTGTAGTCAACTGTATTGATTAAAATAGCCGTCATGCTTCAGGAGCCCCAGGACATCATATTTAACTAATACACAATTAATATACTTTTCAGAAAGAAAATCAAGTCTATTTTTGTTTACTGAGCTGCAGCTACGGCGGACACACAATCCAATTATAAATAATTGGCACATGCCTAAAGGTAAATGTGAAAACAGTGTTAGAGAAAGGACAAGTTTAGAAAAGTGAAAAAGTCAGCAAGCTGACTAACTTCACAACAGTGAAGCTACTAAGCTACTGATTGTAGTGCAGACAGATAGATCATGATGTTTGTATTTGTTGAAGGCAGTGTGCTATGGCGGCTATCAGCACGATGTTAATTACCCACAGGTTTCTAATGTCACATTTCATTACGTTGCCTTGTTGAGTTTGCTGTGATCTTTAACATATTCAATTATCTCCCATCTCTGTTGCTCTTTTGATGCTGATGTATCCATTTACCTAGCTGTGGATGTCGTTCAACCTCTTCAGCCTTTGTGAGCAGCTGATTTTTTTTCTCCCCCCCTCCATCAGCAGTACGTTTGATGTGCTACCACTCATTTTCCCAGTCAATGGGTCTTTCACCCACGTCAGCTGCTGTAAACAAGCCAGGGACCTAACTCCACAGTGGCAGCGACAGCAAATTCACTCCTAAACTCACCTGTCAGAATCATTATTTTCTAACAATTTATAAGACAGTTGGAATAGAAATGGACTCTGAAATGGCAGTGTGGCCATTAAAGCAGGAAAACACAGCAGCCACTGCCAAATGTTCATAGGCGTTTGTCTTGTGGTTAAAAATAATTTCCCATTGTGACTGGAGGTTGGCTCCTGCTGTTTTTTCGAGATATATTTTTGCATTTAAATCTGTGCGAAAGTGAGACACCTTTCTCCAACCACAAACAGATCGCATGGACGGGGCAGAAATGGGAAGAATGATGATGGAGAAAGTTATAGTGTGATGATTGGTGGAAGCAAGCAGATCAGTGTTTAGCCACGATCATCTTCAGCAGAATAAAAAGTTACTTTGACATCTTTAGTCTCATACTTTTTGAAGGTTAACCCCTGGACCCCAGGCTTCTGTGACGATGCAACCACAACAATGTTTTGGCCCGTACTCCACACGGTTTCATATCCAACCAGGAGTCTTCCAGAAGCATTTTGCCTGCCTTAATTAACCCGCTCAGATATGGTGATTCCTCTTTGGTCTATCTGCTTCTATTATAAGTAAGTAGGCCATGAGTTAGGTCTGTTTTTATGATCTTATGATTCAGAAAATTGGCTGGATTTTATATCAGGTCTCTGTGTCTGACTTCCATCCATCAAAAACATTGTCTAGAACGTTCGTGTCAGTGGCTGTGGTGGGGCTAAAATGTGCCACAGCTCTGCCCAGTGGGATTAAGCCATAAATAGTAAAGGCAAACAGTGAACTGCATACTGTTTGCACCTCAACCTCATGCAACAAGCTCAGGCTAATCCAACTGCTCTGTGTAGGAAACCACTGAAGTGAGAACTGTCTATGTTCAAGATCAAAGCCACTTGACCAGAAAAACGTGTGTTGTCTCAAAGGGGACGGTGTATTCTTCTGCAGTCAGACTGAACCAAACGGAAGCTTTTCTGTTCTGTGTTCTTCTTGATATGCCGCAGGATATCTTAGAGGTTAAGTGAAAAGGTCACAAAGTGCCAGGTAATGCCTTTCTGTAGCACCCTGAACATGCCTGAACTCTGAGATGCACTGTGGGGGGTTTGTTTATCCAAACTCCAGTAAAGGTGAAAGTTGGACTGTCGGAGCAGCATCCAGCTGTCGGCTGATGGTAATTTCCAACCTCGATCACATATCTAGTTTGCATTGTGTGCGCTGGGCTGGAGTTTCACTGTGGAACTGATCATTTCAGCGTGTGAGGCTAGAGAAGTATAAGATGCAGATTTGAGATGATAATTGGCTCCCATGGAAATAATGCAGAGGAGCTTTGGGGTATATTTCTGTCGCAGAACGCAAATGCACAAACAAAGTCTGAAATGGTTCGACAGTATCAAAAAGCTTTGGAGGACAGCTCAAACACTCACTCACAAACACTTACCTGAGTTTCTATCATAATCGTACTTTTACCACATTTTGTTTAGAGTTTTAAGAGTTTTGAAATTACAGTTCATTTCATGATTATGACCATGTTATGTTGACAAAAACTACCCCAACAAAAGGCAATATTTATGGCACATGGGAAAACTATTCTGGCAGACTTGCTTGGTGGCGAGTGATGGTTTCTTAAGTCCACTGGCTGCAAAGCTGAGGTATCTGAATCCAGTGCCATCTCTCTGCATTACAGACGCGGAGATTCGGGGTACTTGGTGAATCTGATGGCATGACCTGACCCCAAAGAAAAATTGATGGCAAGATAAGTGGATAGTACAAAACACACTTGTGTTGTGTGGCACCAGCTTTGGACAATTATTTTCATATTAAATACAAGAGATTTTGCTTATTACACCCCCAACATTTCATTTCAGAGCCCTGTTCTTCCTTTGTTTCATTACCAAAAAAAAAAAAAAATCCAATCACATTTAAAATGCAGTGTCAGTAAAGGAAGTTTTTCCGTTGCTTAACATCGTGTTTCTGTACTTCAGCACTCTGCTTTCTGTGCATATGTCGGCATGTGGACTGAACTGACTATTGTGACTGTTTTCCTCTGATTGCATGTGCACTTTGCTTTCTACCTTTTTGCATTACCCAGGCTTTCAATTTCAAGCTATTCACCTGAGGTAAATTTGAATTTTTTGCTGCAGGGCACATCCACTATGCTTTTTCAGATTTAGCACAGGATGGCGGTCGGTAGGTTTATTGCTATTTCCTTGTAGCACGGAGCCATTTTGGCAAGAAACGATCACGATTTGGGACATGTATAATGGTACATCATAATCTTAAAGCAAGGTTCTTATTTTTCGGCATTCCATCATTTTCTTGTATTTCACTCTAGCAAGTAATTCCCCATGGAACACAGACACATTGTTCAGAGACATGAGACTAAGTGTGTCATGCTTTTCTCCTCTCAGATTACTGCAGTTTGTGTCTATTAGTTGACAACCACAATTTAATGATGGTACTTTAATTCCAACAGTATTCTAAATCAGGAACTGGAAAATGAATATATAATCCAAAACCAGTCTCACACCAAGAAACCATACTTGAGTACCATACCAAATGTGTCGTTCTCAGTTATAATGCAACAGAACTCCAAAGTTTCAGTGGCACTATTATCTAAAAAGAAAAAGGAGCAATAAAACACCTCACTCATGTATGAGCACAATATAGCTTTCATGGCCGACTTAATGACCCGTAACATTTTTGATGAGAGGTGCAGTAGTCCTTGTTTTCCGCTTCTTTGCAGCACATGCACTTTGTGCTTTTCTAACTATTACTCGTGAGGCTCCAATTCACAGTCATCATTTTCCGACAATGTTCAAAGGCCGTGGTCTGCCTCTGGTTGGTTTTCCCTGATATTCTTGCCCTATTTTATTTTTATTTTTTTATTATTAATCTTACTCCTCATACCAAACCCAACCAACCCAACCCAACCAACAAAAGTAATGATAACTAGCCAGTCATAGACAAAGAAGAACAGCTTGTACATTTGCTAGAAATTGGCTTCTTGGCAACGGTAGACATAGAATGGAAAAGTCACATTTGAGTAGTTGCAACAGTTTAAGGTGGAACTCATTGGTTGAAAAGCACTCTTTGAACTCATTGGCTATCATCTGACGATGTTTGAAAAGTTATCTACAGAAAAAGTCTCTGCCCAGATATCCAAATTTCAAATATATGCTGCCTATGTCAGAAGCTCAGAAACATCAGCCACTGCCTGCAGAGGCTAAATTGTGGTCCGATAACAGCTGATGGGTTCTGAAATTGAATATTGAGCATCTGCCAATACCGAGCTCTGATCTGATACTTGTATTTTCCTAGCCATTACAGGTACGGGGTGCACAGTGCATACTTCAAGTACAATAATCCAGTGTACATGCTTGGAAACTGAATAGCATTCCATTAAGCAAAAAGGACGTCGCCTGTATCCGAACATTTATGATCTGCTGCTGTGAGATGCACAAGATGAAAGCCTCCAGCAAATGGCATGTGTCACAAGAAGAACAGCGTCGTGCATCGTGCTGGAACAGAGGATTTCTATCAGGATATTTTGCCTCGATATGCTTGCGTTCCCTCTTGTTTACAAAGTGACCTTTCCCCCGCCTGCAGTCTAATATTCGGTCCTCTGATGGTTGTTTGATGCTGTTTGAAGTCTGGCGGCTTCAGTTTCTGCTGAGTGATTCTAAAGTTTGTTTGATGAAAGGATGTCTGTGAGTAGGGGATGGATATAGGCACAGTCACCCTCTCTCAAACAAACATATTCACTACACCGTATATCCAGTTCCTCTTCACTGTGCTGTGTGTGTACGATCAAAGCGGGTTCAAAAAATAAGCCCCAGCCTGTGTCTGTGAAACACTTTCCAAAGTCTTTGATGAACATGAGGTACCTAACAAACTGTAGCATCAACACTAACCAGTTTAGAGCTAATTAAACGGTAGCACTAACTAATTAAGCCAGATGAAGAGCAATACAGCAAATAAAACAGCATCGCAGAAAAAATATACATCTTAAATATAAAAAAATAATTAAATAAATAATTTATAAACACATCCCAGCAGTGATGGCAAACATAATCTGGGTGGTTTACCAAAAAAGTCACTGCCGATTCAGAGTTGTTGTATTCAAGTGTTGGTCACTAAGACCAGCTGGATTACTGGACATCCTATACAAGTGTCTGACCAGTAGTCTGAAATGTCAAATCTACGATTAGCTGGCCAACTAAGACGAGCTCATAATGACCAACAAGTCTTTATATTTGAAGAACAAAGTAGGTAGTCCACTGGCAACTTCTGAAAACAACTCATATAAGAAGAAAATTGGAATTGCTCTGTTAAATTTGAGAGAACCAGCATCGACATTGCACATTGTAGGAGACAGTGTAGTACAAAGCCAGGCCGATCTCCAGGGATGAACCCTTTGTACCCCCAACCATCTACCCCGACTTCCTCCCTTAGACTTGGGTGCCACTTTGCTTCTGTAAACTCTGGCCGGTTTTAAACTGACCAACACTGAGACAGGGAGGTCAGCTGCGAAGAAAATACACGGATGGTTTAAATACAGCGCAGGTAGTAGATGTACTGAATACTTCAAACAGACTCTCAAAAGTGTGTTTTTTTACTTTTATCTGCACATAAATCACATCCCCCTCGCTGTAAGACCCCCGCCCCTGCACAGACACACACTGTTCTCTGCAAAGCCAGCTAAGCAATGCTGCGTTATCTCCCCATCCAACCAAAGCAAAGAACAAAGATGAAAATTCAGACTCAATAAGGCGTGCAGGCAGTGCATTCCTGAAACACACACACACACACACACTCTTTATTTCTATGAATTTCACACACACACAAACACGCATTAACACACACACCTGTCCGCTGGCATTAGTCATGACCCAACTTCACACACACACACACACACACACACACACACACACACACACACACACACACACACACACACACACACACACTTAAACACGTGGCGGTGCGACCTCTCACCGCTGATGCAGAGGCTAAAACGACAGAGTTCGTCGCACAATGTGTCCGGGCTCTCCAGCTCTCCCGGTCCTCCTCCCCCTCTTCCTCCTCCTCCTTCTCTCCTCTTCTTCCTCGGCGACATCCTCTTCACCATCTTCATCACTCGCTCCACTTTGTCCATCCCGGATGATGGATGGATGACCAACGTCCACGTATCAGCTGTGGGTTTGGCGGACTTCTAATATTTTTTTTCTTCCTTTCTTTACACCTCCTTCTTTTCTCGCTCTTCGTCCTTCCACTTGTTTTCTATATTTGGCTTTTTTATAAAATCTATTCTGGGAAATCGGACAACTTTCGCCACTCTACTCCTACTTATCTCTCGTCTTCTTCTCTTGCAAAGTATCTCTCTTGCTTTTCCCAGATCCCTTCCTCTTCCTCCTACCCCCCTCTTCTCTCTCCTCCCTCTCCTTGGTGTGGTCTTCTTTCCTCTACCTTTACAATGCAGCACTTAATTGTTCTTCAGGTTCAGTCCCACAAACGCGGGGCGGCCATACCCGGAATTTCTTCTCTTCTTGTTTTCCCTCCGTCTCTCAGCTCACAGAAAATTCCGATGAAGCGAGCGACGAGAGAAGTGAGACACTGAGGGAGAAGAGAAGTGAGGGAGAAAGGGAGAGGCAGCACATTTACTTCTCCCATCCTCTCTCTCTCTCTCTCTCTCTCTCTCTCTCTCTCTCTCTCTCTCTCTCTCACACTGTGCACCCACCCCTTCTCCTCTCTCCCCCCTCACCACCTCCCACATCAAACCCTCAAAACTCTCAGCCGGTACTTTCAGAGGAAAAAGTGGGGGGAGGAAAAATAAATAAAATAACATTAAGAAATAAAAAAAAGAAAAAAACTCAGCGTGGTGCTATTTTTTGGTCTATGCTTCATTATCTCTCTCTCACACACACTTTTTCATTCTGTCAGTTCGCACGCACAAACACACACACACACACACACACACACACACACACACACACACACACACACACACAGTTTCTCTTTTTCCACAACAGCGACCACAATCAATCCGTGTCGCCCTCCCTATAGCGCTTTCCTTCCTTCCATCCTTTGTTCCCTTCTTCTCTCCTCCCTATGTTGCCTCATCTTTCCTCTCCTCTCTCTGTCTCTTCACCCCTTCATCTTAGTTGACCATCCCAGTCTCTTAACATCCCTCCTCATCTCTCTGTATATCTTTCTCCCCTCCTCTTCCATCCCTCCATCCCTCTGCCTCTTCTCATCTGTTTTTTAATCTGTGTTTCGTGTCTCTCCATAATGAGCTCATCATCTCCTCTGGAGGGCAGGTCACACACACACACACACACACACACACACACACACACACACACACACACACACACACACAGTTTAAGCAGGTAGGTGGGACCACACACACTGTGGACACTTCAGCCCTCACACACACACTAAAGTATACCATATATACAGCCTTTTGCACTTGCTCACTCACACACACACACTGCAGAGCTGATGGTGTGAATCTCAGGTAGCTATAATGAAAACTCACCCGAGGGTGTAGGACGTGCTTTTTCAACCACTGACCCGAGACGATACAGGCGGCGTGATCCCGCGGTGAAGTTTTCACTCTTAGTAAAGTGTGACACCTGACAAAATTGATTGCTGCAGCGAAAATTAAAAGTCACCCCATGAAGATTATTGAGGGTTTCGAACTTTCCTGAACCAGCTGCTCTTGAAAATGTCACACTTTGAAGGACGTCATCGTGGGTGAGTTTACAGCATTCATTTACCCTTTAAGGCTACGTGATAGACACGAGGTCAGGAAAGACCTCATGCTGCCAGGTGTATACTGGGGTTCAGATGTTTGATCATATAATGTGTGTTTCCTCCTTTTTGCATGTCTCGTGCACTTCCTTTATTTGGACTGTGTTTTGCTGAGAATGGCAGGGAGAGATATCAGAAGTTCAAGGACAGGAGAGACAATGACATGAGCCCATTTTAAGAAAATTGTATAAGAACCAACTGTTAGAGCTCCTCAAGGAGCCTTTTCTCTGTAACCTCTCGTGTGTTGCACTGTTAAACGCTCCTTCTTGTACAAGAATAAAAAAAATCAACTTAAACTTTGATACTTTGAATCCAGTCCTCCTTATTAAAGAGTTATTCCTTAAAAATTCTCGTAACACCAGGGAGACTTGGATGCCGCATGAGTGCTTGGCTGGTTAAGGCAACAGTTCCCACCAATTTGTCCTCATCACCTATAAAGAGGAAGCAAAACATTTTTCCTCTCAGAGTGTTCAATCGAATAGTTTCTTTGGAGGCCTGATAGCATTAAACTGTACAGTACTTTATAAAGTTGATTGATGACAAAATTTGATTCAGCTGAATTTTGTTTTTTCCATTATATCCTGTCCCAGAAATCCTCCAGCAACCACTTTGATTCATTTAGAGACCAAACCCCCACATTGGAAATCCACATTGTGCAGAATGCAAAAATAGAAATGAGAAAGATTATGTTTCAACCTCTATGCACAAGCCATTTTAACATGTGCACAAATATATGGCCTGCAGGTGGCACTAGGATGGTTTTATGTCAATTCAGGTGCCACTCTGCATGGGCAGGCCAGGTACTGTGAGGCACAGGTGTGCTGCCAGAACAAGAATTAAGAAGGTCGCTAGTTTTTGACCACCATGAAACGCCACGCCACGAGTGCTTTTGTTTGTGTATGGGTATAAGTTCATGGAGTTGAAGTGTTGCAGTGTTGTTGGAGATCATGAGAATGACACGTTGGAGTCTTTTGTATCTAGTCCCTACTTAAGTGGCCACGGTAACGTTGGCCTAGAGCGTCAATTACTCTTCAGCCCTCTTTAGCAGTTACACCCTATATGACATGTATACGACAGAGAACAACTGTGTGTGGAAGATGGGTTGAGAAATCTCAGCGGTGACTGTGATATTTTGTCTTTTCTTGGTTGTTTTCTCTCTGGTCGGCTTGACGATATCAGTCAGCACTTGCTTGATGTCTCTACAAATCAACCTCAAGAACAATTTGAGTGAATGTGAACTCAGCAGGTCAGCCTGGAAAAAACATCCCGAGCAGCAAAATGACTGTCCTCGCCTCACTGTATCACGATTTTCAAAGTATTACAGTTTCTGCAGGAGTCAGAAAGACAGAAATAGATTCAATTCGGTATTTAGCATTGTCAGCGGATTCCAAGACCTAAAACTAGTTGTTTCTTCCTGACTTCTGCAGTGCATTTAGGGGGAAATTAAACTCTGCCATAAGCAGAGCCACCGTGGCTTGCACACAGCAATCCATGTGCTTATATTACCTGTTTGATTCTGCTTTGTGGACCATATTTAATATAATTCCTTCCTAACACAACTTTTTTTTTTTTAAATGAGAGCTAAGCTGAGTTAAGCTGGGATGAATGATGTGATTTTTTTTCTCATCTATTTTGGTGGATCTGCATATGGAGAGAAACACACACACACACACACACACACACACACACAAAAACATCCATCCACCCACTGCTTACACATACAGACTCCACAAACTTGCTGCCTTTCCATTAATTCACTAACAGAGGTTTAAAGTGATGATTTTCTGATGCCAGGAGGGTGTTCAAATTTTCATGACAAGATATAAACTGTGCATGCGTGTGTGGATGTGCATGCGTGTGCATCACTGCTACTCCACATGAACCGGTTATGAAACACGTCTCACCAAGTGGGGGTGTGAATTAATCAGCGGGTTCAACTTTGAATGAATTAATCTTTGCACACAACGCACGGACACACACACAGACACACACACACACAGCCTGTGCAACCCATTGATAGATGATTAAAGCGACAAAATAAAAAGCAATTTATATTCTTCTGTATTATCCTCCTAAAGGGTGCAGTGTGTAAGAGGCGTTAACAAGGTCTCTCTCCTTTATGAAATTCTCCTCTGAGCAATGTATTTAAGATCCAGCTGATCCAGTGAAGACGTTACCTGTCCGGTAACAGGAAACTTAATGAACACGAGAGAGAGAAACGTTTAGTTAGTCAAGTGTGTTTGTTTTTGTTACCATAAGGGGACCTTTTCTTTGATGTACACTGACCTCGTTGGGACCATTGGTCCTTATGGGAACCAAATACTGAACTTGGTATGTGTATATATGTAAAGTAATTCCTTAGGTGTAGATTGAGGTCAAGTTGATGTTAGTGTGTGTGTGTGTACATTTGACCTATTGGGGATCTTTTCTGGTATGTACACTGACCTTATCGGGACCAGTAGTCCTTATGAGGACCACGTACAAGAGTTAAGAAGTTTTAAAAAAAAAGTAGGAGAACTGATGTTACATTAAGGTTAGACCCGATTCAGACCATAAAAATAAGGTTTTTCATTTGCAGCAACCTGCAGTGGAGAAGATGAGCCAGATTTGAAGAATCGTGGGATTGCCTGTCTTGACTGTTTGTAAGGTTAGTTTATAGTTCTACTGATTACACAAGAGTATGTTTCTGTTAGATTCATTAGTTCAGGGGTGCCGTCTTAATGTGTATTTTGTTATTTAGTATTAGATCTAGCGAGTGAGGTTTTTCTTTCTCGTTTTCGTTCAACTTCGGATAGCATAGGCTCGGTTTAGAGTTCTCCTTTTGTTATATTTGTTTGTTCTTTTAAACAGCATTCGCTCGCCCTTTGTTCCCTTTTGCCTTTGTTTAGTAACCATAACATCTGGTTTTATGTTACTTCTTCATACCCCGATATCTGGTCGTAACAGACAGTGAAGTGAAATAGTTTGCTCAAAAGAGAGAAAATGTGAAACTAAATGAAACCTCAGAATAATGTGTGATCCATTTGAACTCATGGCATTAAACTAGATAAAACAACAGCAGGATGCGGGCATGTCTTGCTCTTTTAATGTCACTAGCAGAAAAAAGTGTGATGAAGTAGAAGAAGTAAGATTTTTGAGTGTATGTCTATATCAATTAATCTTATGGGATACAAATCTGTTATTAATGCTGGTTGTTTCCCCCATTCTCTCTTTCTAATTGTCCAATTAGAGCATCAGTGTTAATCCTAATTTGTGCCGTCCACAAACACACACACAAAGACAAACACACTTGCATTGATGCAGACATTTATAAGTCAGGAACAGAGCGTTCAGTACATAGATGCAAATTTAAAAACAGACAGCGTTCTCAGACAAGAAAAAAAGAATAATTGAAAAGCATGAAAAAACTAAAAAAGTGTAATTTGAAGACTCAGACTTCTGAAAGGATTATAGCTTTCTGTGTATTTAGATCCTCTGTGATTTCAGGTGTCTGCAAACTTCCACAGGATGAAAATAAATAAATAAATAAATACAGATGTTGATTTTTGTGTCTATGGGACATCTCCTGATTAACTTTGAATCTTGAACGTCTCATATTTCTGACTGCATATTCACTCTGCATTTGGTGCAGAGCACTTGGTGTGACACCCAGGGAACCGGCTCATCAAAACAACCTTGTGTCATGTTGGCAAACCACACAAAAACAAGCTCATGACCCATTTTTCTTTTTTTACAATTTTTTTTTTAGGCCAACTTTGCTTTAAATTCAAAACTCAAACTTTTTCATGACTTTGCTCTGGATGGTAATTCACTGACTGGAATTCACACAATGAATCGGCATGACGTACATTTTGTCCATGAGATCCACGTGCTGCCTCTTTTGTTTGCCGTAAAACATTCTTTGATTTGGACCAAAGAAAAGTTAGTTGGTGGTGTGACATTCTCAGCTATTATTCTACACCTGACATTATCATTACATCAGGACTAACAGCAGACTTGCTTTTCTCTCGCTTGTCCATCAATCTCTCCCACTCCCTTCCTTAGCTTTTATGTTCCTGTCCCAGCCTCAGCCACCTTCTTAAGCACTAATCTCAGTCTAACTGATGCTTGCTTGTTCTCTAAGTGCTAAATTATAATGTGGAGCAAACTACAGAGACAACTAGACACTTTGGATAAATTCTCCTGACGTTTCCTGAGGCGGATTTAGACGTGATACAAAAGGGGAAATCTGTGGAACTAATTAACGTCAAACAATTTAGTTCAAGGGAACATCTTGGCAGTGGCTTTGTGAATGTGACTCCATGGACGGATATGCATTTACACGCAGACCAAATGTACAGAATCTGATTAAATGGTCACTTCACCCAAACAAACAAAACATTGTCTGACTTAACCACTGGTTTATCTTTTACCATTTGCTTTTATTGTGTTCATCTTTTGAGATATCTACCTCCGAGATTCCAAGTGCCAACCAAATACAATGGTAGCGAACAGAATTTTATTGGTTGTACTTTAAGTATTCCATCTGCTTTTGCCTTGAAGAAGGTCTCTGATCAAAAACCAGGCTAAGGAAAAAAAAGAACAAAAGAAATGTGTGTTCCCGGAGATGCTCCACAGACTCTGCGAACTGTTTAAACTTACACTGCTTTCTCATTTTCAAAAATGGTTTTTCATCCATGTCAGCATCGCAAACAAAGCTCCATTCACCATCTGTATAGAGGCATAAAACAAGACAGCAATATCTCAAAACCTGTAGAAGGGTTTTCTCATGTTTTTAAATGAACAAACCTTTTTTTTTAAATAATAGCTTGATGACATTTATTTAGTTTTTTTTATTAAATATACATTTTTTTCCAGACCAAAGTAAAATCCAGATCCAGGATCCAGGTTGTCTCTGAACCTCATTAACCTTGGGTATGTTTAAGACCACATTTACACCCCATTTTAAAATGCAGTCTTGATCTGTCACTTGAACAAGTTGTAACTTGAATATGCCCAAATTTTGATTAGATTGTGATATGTAAATGAGGTGGGCAGAGTTAGTAGACTTGTCCCTGGTCAAGGAAAAAAAAAGTTTCCATTGATGAGGAATCTGTATCCCTTTATTTGTCTTGGCTATGGTTGCAGCAGGTTACGGAGTCAGGTGAGTGTCCAACCATGTTTGCCAGAATGCAATGCAAGGCTTAATATACGATCACAACGTGACCCAAACCACCTTTAAATATGGTCTGTCAGATCCAAAATGCAGTTTGGTGTGTCCTGCATATATTTATACCTGCATCAACACGTGTTTTCTATATGCTTTAACTTATTTCAAGATCACAAATGCAACAAATCACTAGCTAACTAGAAGCTAAATGTCACCAGCATGCTCTGCTGGAGCAGCTGGGGCGACTCAGAGGCATTTTGTAACTGTCCAGATTGAGAACAGGTCTCCTTTAATGAATTAGATAGCTGTTCTCCACTGTCTTGTGAAGTTGTGAAATACAGAGGAAGGACTTTCTGCAGAACGACTGCAGGAGATACACCAGATAAATGCACACAGCTGTAATGGAGCATTTGTAGCGCTGATGAGTCAAGTCAGAGCTGAGGTGACTTGTACGAGAGTCTAACTCTGCACTGCATCACCGACAAAAACGAGACGATTAGTCACAGACACACACATGCACGCACACACACTCCAATATGAGTATTTTTTTATAAGAGGGATGGGGGCAGAACGGGAGACGGCGAGAATATGAAATGAGACAAATTATAGACGTGAACTGCAGAGCAAACACTTTCTCTCCATCGGCCTCTCTCTTAATTCTTCTGGGTTGCATACACAAATACACGCGTATATTGTCTGAGAATGTTTCTGAAGATTTTATGGCTCGTTCTCCCCGAGTGGCATACGAGTACATTCAAGATGAGCACGCGCACACACACACACACACACACACACACACACACACACACACACACACACACACACACACACACACACACACAGTGAGCATAAACAAAGGGAAGATGTAAAAACCAGGCCGTGTTCCAGAAAATTCAGTGTGTTCCGTTCCTTTTTCCCTTTGACTGAAAAACTTTGCCTGATGTGGGGGAAGAGAAGTTGAGAAAAATGTGGCACACAGGAAGAGAGAAATAAAGTGACGCCTATAGGAGGTGTGAGCGGTAAGGATGGAGAGAAATGAAGGTGCATAGTAGCTGAAGATGTATTTTCTTATACGACTGACACAACCAGACAAGGAACTCGTACGAAGCACCGACGCCAGAATAAACGTAACAAACTTCTGAAGCGAGATGAAAAGCTGTTTTTTTTGGTCGGGGCAGCAGGACCGATGATGGCTGCAGGGTGGAATAAAAACCAATAGCTGGCTCTGTGTTAGCACTGCTCAGCCTGAGTGCTCTGTGATGTAGAAGGAAACTCGCTGATTTCACCATTGTGTTGTGGCATGTTTGCTGAACAGCCTTTGCTGCCCGAGCTCCATCTGCATCAAAGGCCCGATGTTCAGACAGTGAAACTACTGTATGCCTGTCTCATATTAAAGACACACTCTAGACGAGGCTATCCACACTTATTCTTACCCTTTGCCTCCTTACTTTCATGAAATGGAAAATTGTTTCTGGCTCTTTAAAGCATGGTATGTTCTGGTTATGTGATTATATTCTTGACATTTGTAACTGTCACTTTGTAGAAGTTAATGGGGATCCAAGTAAAGAATAAAAAATAAAGAACATCTCATTACTTCGCTCTGATTATATTTCTATAGCGGTAAACAACCCGCTTCTGCGTAACGTGACCTTGATCTGCATTAAGAAATCCATCAAACCATTCTTCAGTGTTTGAACCTTTTGGGAGAAGAGCTGAACTTTCTGATGTTAAGAGGCTAGATAATTGTTGGACATGCCTCATTGCTTCTTTTGTTGTACCCAAGAACGTACACAAAAAGTCACGATAACGCCGTAAAAACAACAAAATAATAAACTGTTTCAGTGCAGCTGCAGAATGACAAAGGAGCACAAGTTGCTTTATAGACACCCTCCAATTACAGCTCATAATATGCAGCTTGAGACAGATTCAAGTCCAACCTGGAAGACAATTATTCTGCACCAGGGCTCGATATACCTCTCAGTTATTATCCATTGATCTCACTGGGATTTGTTCATTCCTTGACTTATTATTTTGGCTTTGTTCTCATTGTGCCGGTGTGATTCATGAGTTGTATGTACTGCGTGTGCTCTGTATGTGCTTTGCATGATTACAGTGTTTTCTTACACAGTCAGTAGTTCTATTAACACAACAATTCCCACTCCGTTGCTTGTCTGTGTTGCAAACATTAATATTTTATCATTATTGCTCTGTAAGTCTGATTTTAATACGATATTCTCTCTCAGTGGCCTCTGATGGAAAAATATCGTCATGGCTATTTACAGTACTGGCACATTTGGCACATGTACAGCATTGTGTATTAATGTGCAGTGTTCCAGTTTAAAAAAATAAATAAATAAAATCCAACTCCCCAACATCAGTGTCAAAGGCTCTTGTGTTTCCGTTCACTTTCAGCATCTTGCCTGATTGAAAAAGACAAAATGGTTTGCCATTATCTCTGCCTTTATACACCAATACTGAGCAATCTGAGCACCTCTGTTGCCCAACCTCCTATTATTATTCAAATTTTTTGGGCTTTTGAACTATGCTGCCAATGTGTTGTACTTCTCAGGCTCTTCTGGGGGTTTCATGAACTCAGGCATAAATATATGAAAACTTGTGCCATGTTTTTATACACCGGAGCTTTGGAGTTTATCTTCTCTTCAGGCAACACATGCTAATTTCCTCTAATAAATACACTCAAATACGCTCTACAAGAAAGTACCGTACGTACAACCATAAAGAAACTTTGAAAACACACAAAACTTCTCATTCGAGTACGCTCGCTTCAGTACTAATCTCAAAACCCAGGTTGAAACTTTCTCTAATAAACGTGCGGATATTTCCCTGAGGGCTCGGACGCGACCACACGCACTAAACCCGTGACACACATGTGCTCGAGCCATGTGTTGCCATGGGTAACGGGACTGTGTCAATGGTGTATAGAGAGGAAATTAAATGGGTCATGAGAGGAGCAGAGTGGTGTGTGGAGCAGAGATAATGTTGCGCTGTGTGTCACACACTGCAGCATGTCCTGAGCACACAAACACACGGTTTACTGAAAGAGTGACTCATACAATGTAAATGGATGGATTAAGTAGATAAGCGATGTGTCATGAATCGGCATATTTGTGAGGGAGAGATTATTGTAGCATGTAAATGTGCAGGGCTTAGTCGCACTGAAGAGGCAATTGTCCCGTCACTGGTCACCTGTCCCCGTCACTCAACTGGAATTGGCTCCTTGAAAAGGATAAGTGGGTATAAGGGTGTGACGTTTGAATGTTATCACTGCTTTTATTTATTCAACAACCCAGAGACAAATGCGAATGCAAATCCTCCACCTGGATTACTAATACAGAGAGCTGTAGTCATATTAAAAAGGTGTTAGACCCTCCTACATACGATGGCACATCGACAAGTGTGTTTTGAATTATTTTTGCCAAAATTAGCTCAGTTTTTTAGTCTGAATTTACGAAATAGTCCAATTAAAGAGCCAAGAAGTCGATGATAAAAAACCTGTGCACTAGCAAAGTAGGTTATTGACTCAGCAGCTCTAACCTTAGTCCCAGTGATGACCTTCTATAAACGCACCAATGTGCTTATTGTGCACCATCAGTTGGTGCACAATAAGCGACGCCACTCTCTGCATCACTGCCAATGTATTCTGCACTGTCAGACAGACTGCAGTCGTCGTCTAAGGTTTGTTTGTCAAAAATGAATATACACAAATGCAAATTAACACAGAGATACACACAAGCGTTTAAATTCTGTATTTATTTTCATGTATTCGGCGTCGGTGTTTGACTGGTGGCTGTTACAGAGACTGGCAGCTTCACACCTTCCGAATGCAGAACTCAGCAGCTTCGGGCTGCACACAATATTACAATATTAGTTACAGGTTCATGTGATGTTCATGCCAACTCTCCTTCCCTCTGTATCCTCTTTCTGTCAGCCTCATCCTATTTCCAGCTCCGTTCTTTTCATTCCTCTCACCTTCTATCTATCTCGCTCAGTTTCAGTCACTCCTTCATCTTTTTGTCACTTTTATTTCTCCGCTCCGTGTAGGCTCTCTGTCAATACACTCCACTTCATAATGACATATTTATTAAACACAGAGGGACCAGTCAGCTCACTGCCTTTATAAAAAAATAATATGTTTGTGATTTGGAAAGAAGAGGGTGACATCCCGTATTAAAATACAATGATAACTACAATATATATTTAATTTATTTAAAACTTTGTTCTTTATGAAGGCAGATATTGTGTTTGATATGATTTAGTTAATATCAGCTCAACCTCCAAAATATTGTTTCCAATAAGTCATTGCAGGAGTTCCTATGAATCTTTGAGAGAAGCTTTTAGATTAGTTATTGAGTGTATCTGAAAGTGCACACTATATGTTATCCACCGCGCTTCTTCTTCAACTTATTCTTACGCCGTGAGAAAGGAAAAAAGATGAAAGGAAGGAAGGAAAAAACGATGAAAGGAAGAAGGAAGAAACAATGAAGGAAGGAAGGAAGGAAGGAAGGCAGGAAGGAAGGAAGGAAGGAAGGAAGGAAGGAAGGAAGGAAGGAAGGAAGGAAGGAAGGAAGGAAGGAAGGAAAGAAAAAAAAGGACGGAAGGAAGTAAAAAATGACGAAGGAAGGAAGAAAAAAACGACGACAGGAAGGAAGGAAGGAAGGAAGGAAAGAGAGGGAAAAACGATGGGAGGAGGGAAGGAAGGAAGGAAGAAAAACAACGACGAAAGGAAGGAAGGAAGGAAGGAAGGAAGGAAGGAAGGAAGGAAGGAAGGAAGGAAGAAAAACAACGACGAAAGGAAGGAAGGAAGGAAGGAAGGAAGGAAGGAAGGGAAGGAAGGAAGGAAGGAAGGAAGGAAGGAAAAAAAACAATGTCAGGAAGGAAGGAAGGAAGGAAGGAAGGAAGGAAGGAAGGAAGGAAGGAAGGAAGGAAGGAAGGAAGGAAAAAAAAAACAATGTCAGGAAGGAAGGAAGGAAGGAAGGAAGAAAAACAACGACGGAAGGAAGGAAGGAAGGAAGGAAGGAAGGAAGGAAGGAAGGAAGGAAGGAAGGAAGGAAGGAAGAAAGGAAGGAAGGAAGAAAGAAAAAAAACGACGAAAGGAAGGAAGGAAGGAAGGAAGAAAAAAAACGACGAAGGAAGGAAGGAAGGAAGGAAGGAAGGAAGAAAACAATGTCAGGAAGGAAGGAAGGAAGGAAAGAAGGAAGGAAGAAAAACAACGACGAAAGGAAGGAAGGAAGGAAGGAAGGAAGGAAGGAAGGAAGGAAGGAAGGAAGCAGTGTCAGTAATAATGTATGGGGGTGAAGGGGCCAGAGTCAGGCACACTCAAAATTTCTTTCGAAATGTTCTAGTTAGTTATAAAGGTTGTCAAAGGGACTTACTACTCACTACGGTATTCCATAAAATCAAATATATTATATATAGTGTAAGAAACCAAAACCTTTCCTTATATATTATATTCATTATGTACAGTACACTCCATATGACTGTATATGCTACTATTTTTAAGAGGCCTTTTCCCGAGGTTATTTAACAGATTATTTAGTGTGTTATGTCTCTCCTGGCTCCCTGAGATCCTTGAATGCGTCATTCTTAGCTGTTCCTAGGTCCACATGTACACAAATATATACAAAGATGTGGCTTTTGTAGTCTGGGCGCTGAGGCACTTGAAGACTTTGTAGTTGTTAATCGTTGTAATTGTGGTTTCTTTTCATTTTAAAGCGCTACACGTGTTTTGAAATGTGCTATACTGTAAATATATCCATCCATTTTCCATAACTGCTCATGCTGATCAGGGTCGCAGGAGGTTGGAACTGATTGCAGCTGGCTTTGGGCAAGAGCCACTTCAAGGGAAGCAAAGGGAGGCAAAAGTCAGCAGTTAACCTACAAACCTGCATGTCTTTGAACTGTGGGAAGATGAAACAGGGAGAACAAACTCACACACAGAAGACTTGCTGTGAGGCAACAATGCAAACCCACTGCACTTCTATCAATGCTGCAGCAAGCCGACGATACTTTGTGCAAGTATCTCTCAATATCTCATATCTCATGTACAAGTATCAACACTTTGATGTCAAGTCTCCATCATATCTCCTCCACTTTCTTTTACTGCAAACTACACCACAATGTAGTTACATCATCATCACTTTGAGCCGCTTTTTGCAATCACGCAGCCAAATCTGTTGATTTTGGATTCATGCTGCCGTCGTGTTAGCCTGTTGAAGTCATCAACCCCATTTCCAGCATCAGCAAGCAGATGTTTTCAGCAGAAAGCTCTGATAAACCCATTGTATGCTGCCCAACACCAAACTGCACACAGACAGACATTATCAGCCAAAGGGGACAGGTGCTGCATAAGCAGAGTTATAGCTCTGATACAGCAACAACGACAAAAGATGTCAAGGGTTTTAAATTTCTCTGTAACTGTGTTCTTCTCTCCTCAAGTGGCCAAAATAAATCTAAGCATGAACAACAAAAACTGAATGTTTCACTTTCACTCATCCGTGCGTGTCAAACAATCATTCTATTATCAGAGGAATATTCTGATCTGCTGACTCGAATCTGATTGCTGATGTGTGTCTACGCACTGTAAATCAGTCCAAACAGAATTTCCTTGTTGGAACTCTGAAGGATAAATCCTTGTTGAAGTTAAATGGACAATAATTAATTTGAATTGCCTGAACATTAAAAATAAAGTGTACAGAGACTGTGCACCGAATCAAAGATGGAACAAACTGCTCACTCTCATGAAGCCTGAGAGGAGAATTTTAAACTCAACGAAAATCCCACATTTACCGGAGTTTCATGCTGTTTAATATTATCAAGAGACAATTCAGTGTGTGCGTTTTGGTGACTGTGTGTCTGTTCGTGTTTCGCTGCAGACGCTGGAGAAAAAATGGAAAAAGCATCAAGGAGAGGCAGCTTCATTTTCTTTGCCACTATTTTTAAAATTTAGACAGAAGTAAAATTGATTCAATTAAAAGTTTAAAGCAACCAATTTAAGAAGAGCGCCAGCGTGAGTGTGAATATTTAAATGAGTCACATTCCTTTCTTCAATTGGAGCTTCTCGAGCGCTCTACCATCTGATCTGCTTCAGGTTTTACAACCGCAAGCAGACATGCCAACATCACATCTAGACCATCGTGAAGCCCGAGTTGCCATTTTATTGGCTGCCAGTTTGAAAAACACTTGTAGAAATGTACAAAATGATCAAAGATGACAGCGTTGACAAAAGTTAAAAAGTCTTTTCAATCCGACGGGCAATTTCACCTTTTCCAAGCATTGGATTTTAAAATCCCTGCTTACCTGCAAAACGGACAAAAAGGCACAATAGAAAGATTTACCTGCATCATTCACTCGGGGAGCCGTGTCAAAGCCCACCCACAGTGCTTCTGTGTGTGTGTGTGTGTGTGTGTGTGTGTGTGTGTGTGTCTGCTGTGATAGTGGCTGAATGCGGCCTGAAGAAAAAGATATCTGGGAGTCTTGCAGGAGGTGACAGCCTTTCTAATTAACTCCATGCTGGGTTGTTGTACAGGCTAATTAATTAACACAATGACCTAAGGATTTGGTGGAGTTATTGTGTGTGTGTGTGCACAAGTGTGTATTAAAAAATTCACAGGCGGCGGGTGTGTTGAGCACTGAACTGGCATGTGTGTCTGTGCGCGAGACAGGAAGTGGAATGTGTGCACAAATTAGTGTGCGTGGTATAATTACATGAATTGTCATTCTGTTTTTTTGTGTTTGTGTGACAGTGTTGGCGTAATTGCACATGCAGTGTATAAGGAGGCTGATGAGAGAGTGTGTGTGTGTGTGTGTGTCTGATTGCGTGTTTTCTTGTGTATTCTGGCTCCGAGGCCATGCAGCTGCATATCAGAAACAAAAGGAGCATTATTTCACTGAACACTGAGGAGCAATCAAACAGCAACAGGATACCATTTGCTGTGTTTTGGCTTCTTTTAGGGTCCCAATACTTGAAACCACTCTGGTGTGCCACTACATCTCAGGTGGGTGTCGTCAAAGAAACAGATCATAGTCGACTACAACCAGCTGACGAGGTTCAACAGAAGTTTAAAGCAGCCTCCCAGGAAAAGAGCTGGAATTCAACATAGTGGCCAAACTGTGTAATGATGGTGACGTTTGCCATGTGATGCACACTGCTTCAAAAACCCTCTTTGAGTGTCACAACACCCTGTAGCCTTTGTTTTGGTTGCCAGTTCATCTTGTTGAAGCGTTTCAGCCATTCCTAGTGTATCCCAGTATTGTTTGGATTTTGGACGTTGCCTGTTTCTGGACTTTTTTTTTGGCCTGATCTTTTGAGATTTGTTTGCCCATGTTGGACTGCTCTCTTTATTCATTAAGCCTTTGTACCCTTTCTTTTGATTATTTAAGCACTGAACTGCACCAACATCTACATCTGGGTCCAATTCCTCAGAGTCCGTGTTTCCATGCTTGAACAAGGCAGACCCTCCAGGAATTCGCGATGTTGCGATTTGCAACTTCAACGCAACTTCAGTGAATCCCCGTGAATTCAGAGCGGTGTTGCAATTTTTTTTTTACCAATCACCGCGATTTTTTCGCAACTTCCGCACAGTCTGCCCAGGGATTCAACTCAGCGGGTCAGGGACAGCCGCACGGTGCGGGAGGATCAT
This sequence comes from Collichthys lucidus, assembly GCA_004119915.2. Classification (NCBI taxonomy): domain Eukaryota; kingdom Metazoa; phylum Chordata; class Actinopteri; family Sciaenidae; genus Collichthys; species Collichthys lucidus. Next base: position 27,324,410 of record CM014082.1, read on the forward strand.
CCCCGTGGGACCTCTCCCTGGCGCTGGCTGGCCTCTGCCGGGAGCTTTTCCTCTGCGGCGGTGCACTGCAACTGACTCTGGGTCGACTTGGAAAGGCTCTGGAGTGAAGGTGGCTCACGGCTCCCACCTGGACCTTGCCGCTTCCCAGGGCCGTGGACTTGCTGCGCCCTCTCCGGATCGCAACTTTTACTTCCTCCCGCAAAAAAATCGCAACAAAAATGTAAAAAGCACCACAACTTTCACCACAATCTTTTCGAAAACCTCATGCAACATCAGGCATTTTAGGTCCCAACTATTTCAAAAAAGGCCCGCGAAATTCTGGTGGAACTGACAAGGACACACCACAGAGTAACCAGTTACTGCATGGTAGGTCAACCAACCAAAACCTGGTGCCTATACCATGTCCCAAAAGTGAAACCAAAAGCGATTGTTCCTTTGCCGTCCCTGCAACCAGACATAGGAACAATCTCCCGCCTTACCATAACAGATCAGACTCTTTCAAACAATATTTCAGAACCCACCAATTAATTTATTTTATAATAGCAGCGTTGTGACCAGCTACTGAAATTGGTTCCACTAGATTACTTAAAGCATATCTTAACTAGTTTGGATGTAAAGTCTTAACTAGGGCAATTATCAAAGATAGAATTCCATCATCATAGTTAATATTGGTATTAGTTGGCATCACAAGCACATCATAGTAAACTAAGTCAAATAATTCAATTAAATCTGTTTATCTGGATTACTGTGTGGTAAAATGGCTGATGATTTACAGCTACCCGAGGGTCTACACCCCAGAGGCTGCGGGGGTCTAGTGTTTTTGGAAGACCTGAATATAATCAGCCGTTCATGTTTAATGGCATTAGTTACACCTGCGTTGAACAGCCACTCATCCTGTCCTAAGGGGATTGAGTGGGGAATAAAAAGAGAGAAAAATCATGTGAAATTTCTCTGTGCAAGAATCTGCTATAGATACGACCCTGTCTCCAGTTCACAGCAACACAGTAAATACATATGCGTTGTAACATGTAATGTAATTTCTAGTTCTACTTCCACCTACATCACTGCAGTCAATTTGCTGGTTCAAAGCTGTATTCCTCACTGATCTCTGCTGGTATGTAGCCATACATATACTTTGGGTTTTATTTGATGGGATTTGTGTCAGTGCCTCACTATAGTCACTGTCAATGTATCATTGGCAGAACATACAGCACAGAACCAGAAACAATCTCTTGGTTGCTCAGAATAATCCTCAGGCCTTGCTGTGGACAGATTTCAATATATATATATATATATATATATATGTTTTAACCTTCAACATAAATCTCACAACAGTGTCAGACCAGAAATTGAAATCTGGAATCAGGAATGTCAGTATACCCGCTGTGCCTGAAGCAACACATTGAACGTTTTTTGAAATCAAAGCAGTCAACAAAAGGCAAAAGATCTTCAGACAGAGAAGATGCTAGCTTTTATGTTTGGGCCTGATGAGGTGTCCCAGATACAGAATCGTCTGTGTTCACCAAGATGCATTACACAAAATGAAACAATAGATTGTTTTTAAAACTCTAAATTTTAATTTCTAATTAATCTCTGTGTGCAGAATTAGACAATTTTCAGGTTAATATAATGTAGTCTAATCCCATCATTGGTTGTCCTAGACTAGAATATCATCGTAGTTTTGGGATTTGATATTTATTTGACTATTTGATTATTAGTTTTATCTTTCTATGATTATTGTCTGCATACAGTATGTCTCTTCCATTCGTCTCTGTATCAGTATCCGTGTCAGTCTTCCGTCTCTCATTCTCTCTCTGCTTCTAACTGCTTTGAGGAAACTCCAGCTGGCTCTGTGATCGACTTGCCCTCCCGAGGCGATCCCCTTAATAAGCCGTGCGCTCCTCTGGCTGTCCCCGTGGCGATGATGATCGCACACCAGGTCTTGGCTCGCCTCACCTCCCTCGAGAGCTCCATCACTCCACACACACACAAATACAAATAATGGCTCCAACACTATACTCCGTTCACTCGCCACTCGACTCTCTGCTTGTCACTTTGTGCTGCGATGATTAAACTTACGGTAACTACAGCTATCGCTTCGCTTGGCTTCGACTCGGCTTCCTGCCGTGTGATGATTGTGTTGGTCCATGTAGGATTCGATCCAAAGTTCCCACTAGTACAGGAATTTCTAGAACATTCAATTTAGAGAGTTGGAATCCAGAGAGTTGGAATCCAGAGAAGAGAAAGTTGGTTAAATCTCTGAACAGCTCCAGAATTTGGAAAGCATTTATTTATTTCTCTCTTGTATCATTTTTGAAGTTTTTCACAGCAAGCCTGTAGTACAAGCCAGACTGTTTACGCCCGTAGAGCTTTTCTGAGCTGAAAAAAGAAACCAGACAGGAATAACATTTTTGGGTCAGGGAAGCTCCATTAAACCAAAAAGTCCTTGCTGTGTTTTCACATCAGATCCACAGTGGGACAGCTGAGATGTCTCCCACTGTAGAGATTTAGAGACTCCAGACATCAGTCGTTTCAGATCGAGCCTGAATTATGATTTATTTGTTCATGAGAGTATAAAACAGTGCAGCAGACTTTGTGTGAGTTGAACTGTCTTTTGGTTCCTGGGTAAAAAAAGGCTTATGTACAGCAGTCATTAATCAATAATGGAAGTGAAGAGAATGGTGGAGAATGGAGAAGGTGTTTTTTTTTTTTAACCAATAATTATGGATTTGTCAACTCCAAAAATGCTTCAGAACCACTAAATGTTGGACTTAAGCACTAGGTATCTCAGATCAAAACATACACACCACCAGACTCCATTGACAAAATCAGCTATTTTATCCTACAGACAATACAAAACACGTCATTCAAACTAGACTCAAACTAAATAAAATCCACCAAAAGCGATCTTTCCACTGTTTCAACAATCACCAACTCTAAGATCCTTTTTGAGAACCAGAAACAGCCCCTGTATTTCGTATTGGTCACCACCAGACTCATCTCATCTCATCTTCTCCCGCTTTTCCCGGGGCAGCAGCTTCAGCAGGGAAGCCCAGACTTCCCTCTCCCCGGCCACTTCTTTCAGCTCTCCCAGCGGGACTCCATTCCCAGGCCAGCCGAGAGACATAGTCCCCCCAGCGTGTCCTGAATCTTCCCTGGGGCCGCCTCCCGGAGGGACGTGCCTGGAACATCTCAACGGGGAGACGTCAAGGAGGCATCCTCACGAGATGCCCGAGCCACCTCAGCTGGTTCCTCTCGATGCGGAGGAGCAGCGGTTCTACTCTGAGCTTCTCGCGGATGCCTGAGCTTCTCACCCTATATCTCTAAGGAAGAGCCCAGGCACCTTGCGAACGAAGCTCATTTCGGCCGCTTGTATTCGCAATCTCATTCTTTCGGTCACTACCCAAAGCTCTACCTGACTCCATTGACAAAAACAGCAATTTTCTCCTGCAGACAATACAATACACATCATTCAAACTAGACTGAAACAAACAAAAGTCTAAAATAGAAGTCTGACCGACTCTGAGATCCTTTTTCAGCACCAGAAACAGCCCCTGTAGATCGTTAGTGCTTACAACCAGACTCCATTGACACAGCTATTTTACCTCACAGATCAGAAACAAACAAGATAAAACTTTGTTCGTCTTTCCACTGTTTCAAAAATCACCAACTCTGTTTTGGTCAAAATAAATACTTAAATCACAGATGAGACAAGAAACAGACTATTTGAGGACAAAGCCAGTAGTTACACAGAGAGAGATTCATGCATAACCAGCCAGACCGGCTCCCAAAACAAAACACAGAGGGTCTTCAATTACAACACAAAGAGCGAGTATTCCCTTTAAGCAAATAAAAAAATGATCAAACAGCCCGCACTGCTTCCACTTTTTGTTTGTGTGTCCTTAAACCTGCAGCAAATTACCCTGGAGCCTGCATTCCTATAGTCTACTGCTGCCCTATGAATGTATGTCACTGTTTGAAGTGAACATGGCAAAATGGAGAGAAATACTTGCAGAAAAAAAAAGATTATGGCACTTCTGAACAATGTCATTTATCACTTTGTGTTTAGCAGAAGCCCGAAGCCGTGGAAGCAAATTGACACTAGTCCCTGCCAAACAGTGGCATGATAATGAGAAATTGATGTTGCATTATGACATGAATAATACATGGGTTTGATTTTCTTTCTTCTTTAGGTTTTCTGTTCATTGCAGTCTTCTCGTTTTATCTACAACAGGGAGAAGTAAATGCAAATTCATGATGCTGAATTACCAATAGTAGGAATTAGTCAGCTTGCTTTTGTTGCTCATTCGGCTCTACGAGTCTCTTCGGCCGGTAATCAGCCATCTGTGTGAAGTCCTGATCAATCCTAAAAAGACACTAAAGCTGCTAAAATGGTGTTAGATTTCTCTCTGTTTGAAAAATAACTGTACTGTACTGCTGATGTGTTTGCTCATTGCTACAAATCTTAGCTTTAAATGTACTCATTAAGTCTCGGCAAAAGTTGGACATTAGATTTGAGATTGCATTACACATAAACACACATACACTAGTGTTGTCTGGGACGCTATCGATTTTTTTCTCACTAATAGGAGAGCACACCCTAGTGTTCATGCAGTTAACTACCATTTCTGCTGTCTAAAAAGCTCTAAATAAGGCCTCTTGCAGACGCCGTCATGGAAGGGTGAAGTGAGGCAGTTGCAATCAGCAACTACACCCCTAGATGCTACTGAATTCTGCAAACTGGTAGGTATATTTTTGAGCCTCTAACAGAGCAGACCTGCTTCCAGTCTGTGTTCTGACATACAAGTTTATTTCTTGAAAGAGAAACTGCAGCTGGAGTAAAGTGGAGCAGAAGTAGTAATTTGAGAAGATTTTGAATTTGATGAAAATGATTGGTTGAGATTAGAGGGAAAAGAAAATGGTCAGTTCCACAATAGGTGACATTTGACTGCAGGATTGCCATAATGCAGTAACATTTCCATTCTTAAACTATTATCCTGTTTCTCCATCTGTTAATCAATATTATCTTCATGTTTTTCTTCTATTACAAAAAAGCCTAGCTATTAGTATTATTACAACAATCAGTGCTACATCTTACGGTACATGATACCCCCCATTCAGTTATCTGAACTCCTTCACTCTATTCAAGCTCAGTTCAAACTACTTTTTGGACATGGATGTTGGATTAGGCTGCTGCACACAATCATCCACGTTATCAACAATGAATCTGGACTTTGGACTGAGACACACCTCTGTGTCTCCACCAGCTTGTTCTTATTCTTCACTAAAAAGAGACGCATGGACGGAAAGACAGACGATCAGATTCACCATCAGACCAAATTAACAACTTCCTGTGAGTGAATTCAGCTACAGGAGAGAAAACTACTGACGCTGATACTCTAAACACTGAATGTGAGTTTGACTAAAAACTGAACTCAAAGTAAATCTTTGTAGTAAATCTTTGTAGAGGAGGAAGGAGGAAAGCCATGACTGACTGTACTTTCTGTTTGTTGTGTTTTAGAGACTAACTGGCTTGTGGATCAGAGGAGGATCTCCGCTGTCCGGTCTGTCAGGATGTCTTTAGAAATCCTGTTGTTCTGTCATGTAGCCACAGCTTCTGTAAAGGTTGTCTGAAGAGCTGGTGGAAACAGAAACCAACACGCGAGTGTCCAATTTGCCCCCTGCTGGATGATACAGACCTGCCCTTAGGAGCTCTGACAGAAGAGGCAAAATACTGTACATAGACAGCCTGAACTTCAACGTCTGGAACAAAATGAAGGACACTGTGCCCTACGCTCCAGCGATTCTGGATCCAAAGACCTCTTCTCACCAAGTCCTCCCGTCTGGTTACCTAAACAGCGTGACACGAGCTGAGAAACAGAATGTTCCTGACACCCGGAGACGATTAAAAAGTACAGGTGTGCTCTGGGCTCGGAGGGTAACTCAGGGAGTCACAGCTGGGATGTGGAAGTTGGAGAAAGCTGGTCACTGTGGAGAATCATGTGCATCAATGGTGAAATCTCAGTACCGCCACCATCAACTGTGGACAATGACAGTTTCATGTTTCATAATTTTTTAGATTAAAATGCGTCATTACTTCAAAATTAATGTTTTTAATGCATGAATGTGTACAACGTGTAAATACATATTTTAAATGATCCAAAATGTATATAAACAGTTTTCTATTTGATGCAACAAAGTTGAGATGATCCTGTTCGTCAGAGGAGTCGTCCTGTTTAAGGTGGATGTGTCACGTTTAAGGTGGACGTCTCAGTTTGGCTAAGAAGCCAACTGAAAGAAAAACAAAATAAATACATAAAAAATCATACTAAATAACTTTGACTGACGTGAGATTCGTCGTCTTTCGCTCCGCAGGTACATGGTCATAAATCAAAGTATCGGGACTGTCTTCATTTTGTCTGTTAGAGTTAGGAGTTCAGGAATGAAGACAGCGAAGTTTCTCTGGAGCAAAAAAGAAAATGCATGGCTGTCTGTGTGTGATGACACCCTTCGAGTTACCCGGTCAACAGTGACAGCTGTTTGGGTGAATGAAAGATGTATTGGCTGACACACAAACTCCCCGAGGCGGGGCTGACGCATTCTGTATAAAATAAACAGGTGAGAAAATAAAAATAATGGAAAAAGGCGGAAGAGGTGGAGACGTGCCGAGAATAGTGTGATGAAAATCTGACAAATGTTTTTTCCAGAGAGACGGACAAGAAGACAGCTCTGTGTGTGTGTGTGTGTCCTGTAAACACACACACACAAACTAATGCAAAACAGTCGAGTCCACTGGTAATCCAATCCTCTGTTGTCTTATTCATTGTGTGCTGATAATGAAATCTGAATTCATGAGCATGCCTGGCACAGTGTGTGTTTGTATGCGTGTGTGTCTGAGCTGGCACTTCTAACTTTCCGAGGACCATTCAGTGAAACCATTTCAATAAACGAGGACACTTTTAGAGGTTTTCTTACAGCACGGCAAATGTTTGGCGTGTTTGGCCGAGGACAGCAGTGAGACGGGAGCGATGATACTGATGTCCTCCCTCATGAGGACATTTTGGAAAGGGGCAACATTGAAGTCCGTTTGAGGTTTAAGAAGTTCTGTTTGTGTTTTATGTTGGAATAATAGTGTAAAGTTAAGGGAATGTGAAGTGAAGGTTGCTGCAGGTACAGAAGTACAGAAGTATTTGTTTGTTTGTGTTTGGACAGCATGAATATATTCACAGCAGTCAGAATAAATATGAATAATATTCAAATAAACTGAATATTATTCACGGTAAGTAGGACAAATATCTTTCTTTCTTTCTGCTTCTCGCATTCATTGTTTTTAATACATCCCATTCTCTTTCCTGTCTGACCTTCGTTTCATCCTCATCTCTTCATCTCCGACCCTAATCCTCCTCCCTCCTTCTTTCTTCCGTCTCTGTCCTGTCCGTCTGTCCCTTCCCGTCCTCATCCGTCCTCCCCACCTCTCCGTCCCCTTCTCTCCCTCCTTCATCTCTCTCCTGTCGTCTCCCTAGCCCCATCTGGCGTGAAGGTGGTGCCCTCTTGTGGTGATGTAAATGTGCTTCTCCCTTGCCAGGCTGATTCATCCATTAATGGTAATGACACTAATACCACTACAACAACAAGTACAGCAGGATGCAGCCGTGCGTGACGGCTACATCCTGTCGTCTTTTCTCCTCCTCCTGAGGGGGGCCTCATTCATGTGACCTAATTCCCAGAGGGAGTCATAAAAAAGAAGCTATTAGAGGCTCTTTTCCGAAATGTCTTTCCCCTCTCACACAAACACATGAAACGCAAACACCATTTCATCTTTTTCAGATAAGATGCCATTCAAAACATGACGCAACACTTACAATTGCTGCCTGGCTGGAGGCAGCAGTTCTCATTCGACAGCCTATTCAACCATCCCATACACCTCATTTAAATAGAGACCATTTATTCAGTGGCTCATTTCAGTATGCAGACAATGAGACTATACGTTTTTTTAAAATCTCAGGCTCTCTTTGGGATGAAGATGGGCTGCAATACAACCGAGGCCAGAATCGCCCACCTGCTCCCGGATGCTTTTATTGCTCCAGCTCTCCCTTCTGGCCTCCCTGTGCTGCTTTTTTATCATTATTAAGTTTTTAGGACACATGCCAACAATGGAAAGCTTTGATTAACATTTGAATTGTGCAGTATTGTGCAGCTGATTAATTCTGTGGATGTTTCAAATTGGAGATTTTTTTTAGTAAACAATGTTATTTAAATATAGTGAAAAGGAGATAAAGATAGAAAGGAAAGAATCCTGTTTAAAGCACTGCTGCATTGTTCCCTCTGCACTGTTTTCTCTCACCACCTTTCCAACCATCTCCTGACAGCTTTAGGTGTTAACAGTGTCTTTCTGAGTCAGTACGCACCTGACTAAGCGTTAATATCCTAATTATAGGACAAAAGGTACAACGCCCAATCATGTTCAATTTAAAGTTTGCAACATTAAGACTCCCAACTTTAACTTGTTAAATTATTTCATTTGGAGGAATAAAGCTCAGACAATGGCAGCACGCCTTGATCAGTCCACCTGAAAGTCGTCCACTTACATAGAACTACAAATAAAAAGCTTCATCCAATATTCATCATCTGTATTGTATATGAATTGATCCCTCTTTAGTTCTTTGCTAAGATGGCTGGATATTAACTCACTTGAGTGCCTGGGACTTAACTGAATTTCTTTCTAGGGGACAGTTTGTGGAAGAGTCAGCATATAAATCAAATCTTCAGTTTATTTCTGTTTATAAGCTACATCTGTTTGTTGATTGAGTTAAAATCTCATATGAGTGTCCTATAAGTGAACTGTACTGGGGTCTCTGGGTTTAATGTTATGTAGAACCAGTGTTGTAGTCGAGACAATCCAAACCAAGACCAAGTCAAGACCAGAGTGTATTGAGAGAAGATTTTGCGGGGGGCGAGACCAAGTCAAGACCAAGACTAGACAGAATGTAGCCAACTTAGGGAGCTGACATATAGTTAGTATTCACCAAATCTTTGAGGTGAAGCGAGGTCCCAGCCTTCTCACCGCCAAAATCCACCGGGCCCGTCTGCGGCTCATTGAGCGAGCGTCGCGTCATTGCAAGTAATTTCGTGGCCATTCTAGTCAATGTATCAAACCCCACCTGCTCCGTAGTGGTCCGTTTCAGACACGTCCTCGATGCTCTGCTACATGTGAATTACGTGTTACGAGCAGCATGCGTCAATTTCCACAGAGCACCTTGAGCAGGCAGAAGCCAGACACAGAAAAAGCAGAGAATCCAGTGGATTTTCAAAATAAAATACCCCGTGCAAACTGCCAGTCGTCGAAACAGACAAAAACTAATTAACTGTAAGTCGCTTTGGATAAAAGCGTCTGCTAAATGCAATGCAATGTAATGTAACTACATAGCATATTCACACATGTAGAATCATATTTGGAAGAAGATATGTCGAGAAAATGGCCAGATGTGAGCAAGTAAACAGTGTGATGGGCTAAGCGCTCGCTTCTGAAACGCTCCCGGTGGGGTTTAAAGTCGTGTGCAGGACGGACCAAATACGTGACGCTCACTCAACGCGCCATGGAGGGCCTGGTAGATTTCCCCATTAAGACTGTTGCAGGATGTAGTTCTCTTTAACTGAAGAGTTTACAAAATACTGACTTTGATTTGTTGGAGGAACATTGCAGATGTTGCATTGTGGTTCATGACTTACTGTACGGTTAAACAACAACCCAAACACTCCTTTCCTTTTTTTATTTTTCTCTGCTAAGTGTCCACGCACGTGTTCGTCTAGAACTTTTTTAAACAATTTCTCAGCAGCTGTTATTTACTGTTATTAATTTCTTCAATGGTGTGAAACACAGTGACATTTCCACAGTGACAAGACCCAGTAAAAATGAGGACAATTTCAAGCTAAGTCTTTCTTCAAAAAGTGGTATTGAGTACTAGAGCACTGTGGACATCGACTATAAATGACAGGGCTTATGGTGAAAAATGTATGAATGCAATGCTGAGGTTAACATTAGGATTAGAGGATATATTTGATATATTAAGGAGAGGATTCAGGTAAGGGCATATATTTGTGTTAAGACTAGAGTCTATCAAAAAGTTAATAATCTTTAACATTAAATGTAGATTAAAGTTATCAAAGATTGTGCAGCGGGGGTAAGGGCTATAGAAATTTAAATGTTCCCTGAGGCTAAAAAGAATTAAAGATGTAGAGAAATAAATATATAAAGGGAGCGAGAGAGAGATGAAGACACGCTCTATTCATAGAACCTGCATGGCTTCCCAGGGGTTTGATGGAGAGCATGGCAACCACTGTTTCCTCCACCTGAGACCAAAACACACAGCTGTTTACAGCAGCCTTCACTAATGGACCAGAGCTACTTAAACAGACAACCACACACACACACACACACACACACACACACACACACACACACACACACACACACACACACACACACTGTATGCAGCATACAAAACATACTGGAGCGTGCAGTCCTCAGTCGGCTTTGATCAGGTACAAACCACGGCTTATTTCTTCAACAATCATTATAGATATCCATCACCTCTCCAAATCTCTCTCCGACTCTCCATGCACTCGTCTGACACATGCACAGTCACCCTGAGAAATCTCTAATGACTTTGTACATTTCCATTTCTTCATCACCAGAGGAAAAAAAAACCTGCAGAAACTCAGAGAGGAGGATGCAGAGAGTGAATTCACGGCATGTTGGAGAACCTTGGCTGAAATCCAATGAAACCAACAGTAGTAAAAAATGTCCAGCAGTAGTCATTCTGTCTGTACCGAGGCTTAAATTATGGTTTTCTCCAAATGGAAATCTTTCTGTTGTTTCTAACACAAATGAATAAATGTGCCATAAATCTGTCAATGCAGCAACAATATGTCAAACTGTTTTTTAACAGAAGTCAATGAATGCAATGAAGAAACTTGAGATTCAAGATTCTTGAAATAAGTTGGTTGCATTTTTATTCATTCATGTTGCATTTACTCACATTTGACTTTTGACCTTTGTAAGAAAAGAGACGCCTCTCTAAAGTGTCATTTCCACCGCCACTCCCGTTCAGGAGACCAGCAGCAGGAGTCAATTGACTCTAACGGGAGAAGTGAATGTGAGCACCCGTTATGAGGGACTCTTTCACCCCATAGTTCTTCACAAGCTGCATATCTTCTGAACATTGTGACATTTTTTCACTCTCTGTCTCGGCAGGAAAACGGTTTCTCGAAACCTTTCTGGTACAACACAAGCTGCTTTCATCCATCCACGCAACATCCACAACACTTCCAGACGAGGTTTGGAGACTGAACACCACTTCATGCTCACGCTGAAAACTGTCCAACTGCTAACCCCCCCCCCCAAAAAAAATAAAGAAATAAATCAAACAAGACAGACACATCTCAAGTGAGAAAGAAATCGTTACGTTATGCAATTTTACTATGAACAGGAGGAAAAAAAAGAAAATCGCAGAGCCGCAGATGGCTGGAGGATGCCGACAATATGTATGGTCTGTTAAAGCACAGTCTCAGTCAGGACTACTACTACTCAAACAATGAGTAATAATAACTACTCATTAAGAGATCTTGGACTGCACAAGCTGCCTGTCAGCTGACAAAATTTCAGACATGCCAGAAATCCAAGCGACTGTCAGATCATGAAAAACTGATCTGCTAGAAATTCAGCCCGATTCTAAAATTAGTTGCTGAGACACAGACATGCTGATGGACATTTGTGTTGTTAAGTGTACTCTTGCTTCCTCTTTCTCCTTCACTCGCCTCTGTAGCTAAAAGCTGCGATGCACATACTGTATACAACATAAGGCATGAAGCTAAAACAATGGGATGTTCTTATCTTAATTTATTCCTATTATACCCGATGATGGAGTTTAACTGGTTCTCTCCCATACACACACACACACAGTCGCACACACACCTCATTAACCTGGAGAGAAGCTCTTAGTGCGCAGGAAGCTTTCCACTCCATTAGCCAGTGTCATTATTGCAGGCACTTGGGTTGTGAATGGGAATATGTATGTGCCTTCCATCAGACAGTGGAAACAGGTATGACCAGTGAAATAAGTAATATGAAAAGCTGAGAAACATAACTGCCAATGTGAACAGGAAGGGGCATCCTAATAGAGCCTTGCACCTAAATCTCCCAGCAGTCAGTTCTGCCTCCATCGGGGTCTTCTTTCCTGGATAAAATGTGGGCTGGAAGAAAAGATAACGCGCGTGGAAGAAGGTTGTTTCGATGGACGAACATCATATCAGCACATCAGTCAGCACTCTTAATTGAGTGCTTTACCTTTTTGTTTCAAACTATATCTCTTTAATTACCACAGGAAGGAAGAATGAAAGTACAATTATTCACAAAGACGGCACTCTGCGGGGCGTTTTGCACTGACGCCACTGCTCCTCTGACTTTTCGAGAGACTTGAGAGTCTCTTCGGTACAATTTTCAAATTAACCCTTCCTCTTTAGTTTGGCACTAGAGCTTGATTTAACACTTCAGCAATGTCCTCCCTGTCGACTCTTCTGCGAACTGTCCCCCAGAAGTGAGAACCTCTTAAGTCCCATGACATTTCAAGCAACCCACATTATTATAACAAACAAAAGTAATGTGGTACAGTAGTAGGTCGTGTCTTTGGCAACTTGAATGAGTAAAGATGTCTGAAGTTATGTAGAAATGATGGCACTACTCTGTCAGTCCTCCCTGCCGACTTTTCGGTGAACTATTGTTGATGGTGATTATGTGATATGAAAAAAACGACTCACAATGTTTTTGTAGTTATCCAAGACGGGTCAGGATCTCCCTCAGAAATGCTGGTATGGTATTTGCAGTTCTGGTTATTGATGAGAATTTAAACAATATACATATACCTGGCACTCCCAGGCGCTATAGTGAAATCTGGAACAAGCACTCTGAGGCACTACGTGGTCTTGAGGGATAACAGAGATCTGGAAGCCCACCATTATGTTGACCCATCCCTCCACCCTGACCTCCTTCCTCTGCCCTGGCACTATTACTACATTACTTCCTTTTTTTGGTCCTGATATAGACAAGTCATAATTCCTATTGCTGTTGGAGGTCTTTGTCACTTGAAAGTTAGGACGTGGAACATGGAACCATTCAGTTTTCAGTTTCGGTCCAAACAGTTGATGCTGCCAATCAGTTATTTTCTCTCACTCTCGCCAACTTTATTTTTTTTTTTCCTTTCCATTTGCTCACACCACGGCTCTCCATATCCTGCTTTTGCTGCCCACACACACACACACACACACACACACACACACACACACACACACACACACACACACACACACACACACACACACACACACACACACACACACACACACACACACACACACACACACACACACACACACACAGTTTCATTCACAAAATCAGTCGGTGTGCTCCATTAAAGGCCAAAGCAGAGTCGAGGCACTCAGTCACTGTCAGCGATACAAACAGAGCCTTTAGACTGTTGAAGCAAACTGCAGCGAGCAGAAAAACATCACAGGGGCTGTCGTTTGGACAATCTTCAACAGCAAACAGACCAAACCCACAAAAAATAGAAAAGAGTTTTATGGCATTATATCGTGTTGTTTATATTTTAATTATGTGTAAAATAAAAGTTCTTAATTATAATGTGTACTGGGGGAATAGGTGAAAGAAAGTTATTATTGTATGCTATTTTTAGTGACGAGTGCCCACAACATGAGTCAACTATTGTTCTTCTGCATGTTTCTTCCTAATTAATATTAATATTAGGCAAGGCAAGTTTATTTGTATAGCACAATTCGTACACAAGGCAATAGCAATAGAAATAAAAAATAAAAAAGATTTTAATTAAAAACATCAGAATGTCATTCAAAAACAATTTAAAACATTAAACAAATCACTGGATTAATAACTACTATTATTCGCCACCAACACCCATCCACAGCCCTATAGACTGCCATGTTAAAAAGGCGGGAACATTTCTGGAGGAAAGCAGAAGTAACGTTTCTTTGAATCGCTCTAAAGGTCACATTTCTTCACTTTATCAACACAAAATAACTATGTAGACGTTCAGGAAGGGCTCAGGATGCTCCCGGTGATTTCGGTTCAATGATTGGAAATACGGTTTGGCCAGAAATCCTTCCTGTTCGAGGGGTGGTCTCAGCATTTTCTCTCTCTCTCTGTCAGCATTTCGAACTGACATTCTAACAGGTGCAGTAACTGCTCTGCTGATTAGGGCCGGCAGTTGGTCCTGGTTGCTTGGCAACCTCGGCCTGAAGGAGGACAGGGGGGAGGGGCTATTTTCAAAATAAGAGTCCCTTCAAATAAAAAAATAAACATGTTAAAAATGACTATTTGAGGTGTGTTTTTTGAAGACAGACCCCCAGCAACAGCCCACTCGGCACTCTAAAGATTTCTGCTAGTTATACATCATATCATATTGACTATTGCTAATATGTCTTTAGTGCTATAAATGATACATGACTCCTCAACTTTATCTGAATGCCAAGTCTTTTAAACTCCTGCATTGTATAAGTTTAAATCTCATTTTTATTAAGTTGGAACCCCTAACGGCAAGTCCATAAAATATTAACATGACTTGGCATTAATATGAAAATTTCAAAGGGTCCATTTATATCAAAGAATTGCCACTATGGCAAAAAAACACGAACTAAAACAAAATGCTGAAAAAGCTTCATGTCAAAAAAACGATGTGTTTCTGCTGCATTACATTAACTGCTCAAACATCAAAAACTGCATCTGCAGCGCGATACTATCGATTTATAAACTCAATATATTTTCAGCATAGAGACAAGATAATAAACCACATTATGGGGAAGTTCAAAGGAAAGATGAGGGCAGAGGAATCAAATGGCTCTGTATTGATTGTTTGGTTTGTTTGAAATCACTGCAAACACCCAAGTACAGGTGTTAAACTGCAATGTAAGATGTCACACACTGATGGCATTGGCTGCCATGCAAGGTGCCCACTGCTCATTGGTTTCAAGAGCCAACCATTCATACACATTCACACACCGATGGCGCAGCCTTGGTTTAAAGTTCAGCATCTTGCACAAGGACTCTTCGACATGCAGACTGGAGGAGCCGGGGATCGAACCGCCAATCATCTGATTAGTGGATGACCCGCTGTACCTCCTGACATATTATCCATACATGTATATCCAAATATATATTCTACATACAGTATATATTTATAATTTCTCAGTATTAAAAATGTGTTACATATTGTTTCATGTTGTAAATTCTGACAAGGTCTGAGGTTTGTGTAACAAAAGCACACAAAAAGTGTATACTGCTATCAATGAACCATATGCATAAAGTACCTCAAGAATGATGGAGCAAGTTTATAGATGAATAGAGTATAAAAACAGTCATAAAATGATTAAAAACTTCATGAGAACAGAAAAATAAAACAATAGAATGATGGATGGATCGACAAAAAGTTTTAGCCTTTTCAATTTCCCCTTCCCGAGGAGTTTGCTTGAGACGGAGTAGAGGGCATGAAAGCTCCTCTGCCTAATTGAGTTTGGGCCTCAGGGACAGAAACAGTAAAAACAATTCCTTTGACCGTGCAAAGCAATTTACTTTTTTTTCTTTCTCTTTTTTTTTGCTGAAAAACAAAAGTGCAGAATAGCACACATAAGAAATCCATGTTGAAAGTTTACAATACAGTGATGTCAGTGTACTGCAAAAGAAACAGTTTGTCTCCATCCTGTAGTTACTGGACTCGTCCTGAGACTGGACTTACATTTTTTTAATTTGACTTCTAAGTAAACAAAGAAATTTTCAAACCAATTACATTAACTTTATTTCTATTTACTCCTTGAATAATTTACTATTTTCAGCATTTGGACGTGTTTGCAGTAACCACATCTTAATAATTCAAGGACAATACAAATAGAACTGTAAGGTTCATTTTATTAGCATAATGAAAAGCAAAGCAAACAAACAAACAATGAAAGACAAAGAAAAACTACTAATTTGTACGAGAAAACAAATCCCAGGGGGGAACCGAACAAAAACCTTAGGATAAAGAACAAATGAAGATACAGAAGGGTAACAATGAATGAATCATGGACTGTATCTAACATCAATTAAAAAAATAATATGCATAGACTGAAACTGGAAGTGAAATGAAATGAAATAAAGTAGCTTTGCTGGAGTGTGTGACAATGAGATAGTTCCATGTTCAAAGCCGTGACAAAAGTGAGAGGAAAACCTTCAGGAGGCGTTCGTCAGACCGTACTGTAGGCTGTAGGAGTGTAGATATAAACTGCACACCAACATTCTCCTTTAGATTCAACAAGACTGTCCTTTTTTATTTTATACTCATTAAATTATATTTTTAAAAAAACAGTTTATGCAACAATCTTCTTACATTCGAAGAATATTTCTGTTTGAAACGTCTGCAACGGTTTGAGCAGGGCTTATATTTGAGTCTTAAGAAATATATATTCAGTGGAGTACTTAAAAGTTTTACAGTTGGTCAAATTAAGTTGTCATCTTGCCAAACAGTTAAATTACAGTCATCACCTCATTGACATCCATTGATACGAGTCAAAATATGTGACTAGTAAAGTATCTTCTTCTCATGTTCTAGTTCTAGTCTTTCCTCGAGTATATTTTCTGAATCTTTCTGAGAGGAAAAGATGAAGATATCGTCTAAATTTGGCTATCCTTGTTGGTTTGATGAGACTTTTTAAACCAGGTATGTCTTCGCCTTCACCTTAAGTTTCTTAAATGGCAATAATAATTACACTATAATTTTTCAGTCCTCTACCCACCACTGACTGTAATTATTTCTATTTTTTCTTACTAACTAAGTTTCTTACAGGGGTAATACAGTCAACCTTGAACCCTGAGCCCTCTGATTTATGAACTAAACCCAGAGGCGACGAGCGCCATCGGCAATGCCCTGCTGTCCCATCATTGCTTGTTTGATTGACAGAGCGGAGTGGCCTGGCCTGCCCGCTATACACGCTTTGTTTCATACCTGATGGAGCGGAGACAGCCTCAATCAATCAAACTCTCTGGAGAAATATGAATATGAATCACAAAACTGAAGCCACTTTTCACCGTGGAACCAATTACAGACCAACATGATTCATATGTTTACCAGCGAAATTTGCTGCTGTCATCCAAATTTGCTTGATACGAGCGAGACTTACTGAGTCACAATCAAAACTTAATCAAAACGGTGAAATAGCCATTTTAAAAAACTGACCTCATGAGGTCTGATTTCATGGAAATGAGCACCAGGTGCAACGATTGCTCACATTATCCCATGCGGTGTGTCTGGAACCAGGCTGGATTTACTCCCAATCATTTTACACAACAATTATGTGTAAAAGTCTGTATTTATTTTACCAATTGTTTCAGTTGGATATACTGCTGGTAGCAACCACTGCTGGCACAGTTTCAAAGCAGCTTTCATCCATGAAATCTGTCTGATAACGACCCAACCTGATGAAAAGAAGCGCCAGGTCCAACAATTGCTTATTTTTATCCCACGCAGTGTGTTATAGTGGAAGACAACCGATGCAGCACCTGGGATTCCTCACCACATCCTAAAATGACCAGCATGGTAGAAGTAGAGTTTGACAACTTCTACAACTCGCTCCATGACGTTGGCATGTTTTCAGGAGGATGAAAAAATGAAACCAGCTTCAAAAATGAACCTAGAAGAGATACCAGAAATGAAAATCTATGTTCACACCATCATCAGTGAACCATTTAATATTTAAAAATTAATTTATGCGGATAAGTGACCAACAATGATTTGCAAGTCTGCTTTACATGTTTCCACAGGGCACATTAGACTAATCAAAGCTTGATTGATGGCCATCTGACACATATCGGTCTATCTATCCTTGAATCGAAACTCAAAATGTCATTCATCCAAAGCTATCCTCTTTTCACACACAATGTAACAAAGCATATTTTCACTGGTCAATAAGACTGCTGCTCATAAGATGAAGAGATTATGCACATCTTCATCCATCCATCCATTTTCTGTAACCGCTTTGTCGTGGTCGCAGGTACACCCTGGACAAGTCACCAGCTCATCACAGAACACATAAACACACACACTCACATTCACAGCTACAGGCAATTTAGAGTCACCAGTTAACCTGTTGAGCACATGTCTTTGGACTGCTGGAGGAAGCCGGAGTACATTCACATTTCATATGTAGAAAAAAAGTCAAAAATCACGGTTGAAAATGTGGTTTTCATCGGACAGTGAACTCGCCTTTGAGGAAAGAGGAAGAACACTCTTTCTGCTCCGACTGATGGTGAATGCATCCAGGTTTAGTTTTGTTCATAAATTTGAAGTTACTGTAGACATTATTATGAAAGTGTGTTCTTTCATTGATTAGATTTTTGTGAAAATGTTTGATTTAGCTCTTGTTTTGTCACTTATATGAAGAAATATTAGCAGGTCATGAGCATAGATATGTATGCAAGTCCCTTTCCCTTTAAAGGTCAATAAAATGATAATCAAATTGAAAATGGGCATTATTCTCACTGACAGATCGCACATAAAAATATGATAAAATATGAACTTGTATAAATTTGTATCTGCTCTCATTAGAGGGTATGCACAGAATGATGCAGACTGCAGAGAAACTATTACTATTAATAAAGATTATTTTTCTTAGTATGAGTTAAAATCAATGAAATCCTAGTAGTGAACAATTAACTTGAATAAAGAAAAGTCACGTTGTTGTTAAGAGCATCTCAGTGAAACTCAGAGAGCATATCAGGTTTCCAATAAACAAATGGAAAACATTTCTACAGCACAGTGAGAGCACTGGCAGCTTATCAGACAGGTGATATGTTTATGAAAAAAAAAAAACGTTTTGCACCGCTGGCTCCATTATGGCTTCCAGCTCACGAAGGCAGACTCAGCAAAAATCCAGAAACACGGTTCAACTAATGCTGCAAATTAAAGCTGTTCAAACAACATGAGGGGATCAACAACAACGACATCACAAACAACTCAAATTAAATGTAATTTTAGAAATGGAGCGTCTCCAGTCCTGGATCCATTAATGCTCACAGCTTATATAACATCCTGGAAATGACACAAACAAATTAACATTCCTGCCAAATTAAAAGGAGCAACATGAGCTTCATGTGATTTTTTTTTTTTTTCCCCATCTAAAAAGGTGCGACAACATTAATGATGTAACTTCTCGATTTTACACTGAAATTATGTTCAGTAAATATTTATATTTACAGTTTTTACATTGATGCTGTGTCACTGTAGCCTGTTAATCAGATTGTTCCAGCTAGATAGGGGATCCACGCCAACCATGAGCTCAGTTCTGCTCAAGATTTCTGCCTGTTTAAAGGAGGTAATTATTGAATTGCTGCAAATAGTATTACAAAGAGTACAGTATAAACCTGATCTATGTGGAAAGTGTCACACATTAATTTCTTGTCTTAGTTAGGGCCCGAGCATGGCACGCTGGGCGAGGCCCTATTGGATTTCTAACGTTTAACAACATTTAAAAGTAAATTGCATTTTCGACGGCCTACCGCCCCAAAAGTCGGGTGTAAAATTACACATTTTGGGGGTCTCGTACATAGACATGCAAAAATGGCTCGACAGTGCCACCTACATGTATGTTTTCGGAGGGGGCCCTCGCCACGGTTTCATCCACGTGTACAAAATTTGGAGGGAGTATGCAACATGCCAACACACACAAAAAAGTCTCTTGGTGACCCGGGCTACAGTGAAGCGTACGGCGTCCAATTTTTGTCAAAGTTGGCCTTTTCATGTTTTTGGGGTCATTTCCAGGGGTCGCATTTGAATGAACTCCTCCTAGGGATTTTACCCGATGTGTTTGAAACTTGGCATGAGTGTCCTTAAGGCCTCGACAATGAAAAGTTATCAAAATCACAACTTTTTTTTTCATCAGGCTGTGACGGGGCGTCAAAATCAACGGTGCCGATTTTTTCGGGGAAAAAATTAAACTGTTGACTTTTTGGCTGATTTTCAGGCAAAAGTAAGTGTTGGGCTATCATATACTTTCTCAAAACTGTCTGAAACCTTTTGTGGTTATTAAAACCAATATTATAAAGTGTTATACACATTTCGGCATGCGCACATGTGCGAGGGCCTGACCATCACTGCTTGGAGTTTTAATTATGATTTGGAGCTGTATAAAGAACATTAAATTGAGTTTTCTGCCTTGGACCAGGAGGGGTTTTTTTCCCCACTTTGTTTAGCCCTGACCAATAATGTACCCATCCTTTCAATGTAAGTTTGTAAGTAACAAAACACTTCTGACAAATATGAAAGAAAAATGTTGAATAAAGAGTAGTGAGTGATTTCTATGAGTCACAGACTAAAATCATATCCAAACTTTACTAGTTGTCAGATTGGGGACCGAATGGAATTTTATGCTCTGTACCAGTCAGGTTTTTTATTTTGTTTAGCTCTAACCAATAAGTAATAAATAACGTGTCCATCCCTCCATGTGATTTTCACTTCACAGAAGCTACATTGAGGGGCAGCATTTTTGACAAATGTCAAAGAAATATACTGAACTGAAAGCAGTGATTTCACAGACCGACAAACACATCCGAGCTCCAGTTGCCAATTTTTGTGACCATTAGCTTTGCAGGCAGATGAGGTCAAAACTTTGACTGGTGTTTTGTTTCAAGTCAGTGAAAATAGCAATTACTGGTCACAACACCGGACCTATTTGAACCGCTGAGTAATCGTTTAACAGCATTTTGTGTGACAGCATGTGTTTCTTCTGCCAATAACTAAATGACTGTTAGGTTCAGGCCAAAGATTCACAACAAGACGTGACCGTTTCAGAACGTCGCTGGGAAAAGCTGCAGCAGTGTGAACTGGCCCAGTCTCAGCTCGACTCAAGCCAGCTGTTGGCCTCGACTCAGCTTTGTCAAGCTGCCAGTGGTTGGTTTTAAAGCAAGTCATCCGTTTCAACAGCCAGCAGTCGTCAGTTTGTAGTCTGGTTGAAATGGGAAAGTTTTGGACAGAGGAAATAAAGGATTACCTCATCAATTTGTTTGAGGATACATAAATAAATGTTCTTTTAAAGCTGTGCCCAAACCTTTTTTAAATCAGGTCATTGTTGGGATTGACCACCAAATTTGTTTTAAATATATTCCAATGATGACACTTTTATGATAGAGCTGGTCAAGACTGTACATTTATATTATTTTCAGACTCAATAATTCCCACTATGAACAAGCACTGGCAAAGAAAAACTTCCTTTAAATCTTGAGCAGAACCCAGCTCATGGGGACTAGCAGGGGCACCATGTGAGAGTGATTGACACACCGGTATCCTGTTAAACTAATCACACTCTCCATATAACAGTGTAGCATGCTGGACCTGGGGGGAGAGAGACACACGAGACAAGCATGAACGCTCACGGCTGTCGGCAGCACTGATGATACGCCTGCGAACGACACCGACTTGCATCGTGAATGAAATAAACAAGTAAAACGTCATCGCTGTTTGAGTCATATATGCCGAGAACCCACAGTGGCATCAGACAACGCCACATTTAGACCTTGAACTTCAAAGTTTGAGTCCTGACTAAACAAACATTTGAAAGCTCTGAGGCAAATATAGGGCAGAACATGCTGCCAGGGTATGCTGGTATTGAGATATTTACCTTCAATATACCAGCACATGCTAAACTAGTACCAACAGAGAGCAGAACCCAATCATATTTTCTCAAAATTGGTAATGGGAGCCAGTTGGATCCAAAAAATATGCAGAGCTTCCCAGCAGACTTTCAGTTTATGAGATAATAAAGAGTAAGTATGGGAGCATATGACAGACTAATTTTACCACCTTTATCGGCCAAGCTAAAATGAAGTTACAACAAGACCACTTCTCAACTTTTATACAGTCAGCAGGATTGTAAAGACTGGGGAAGAGAGATTGAGAGCAAGATAGAGACAAATCTGGGGGAGTAATGGGAGGCTTAGGAGGAGAGATAAAGGAAGAGTAGGAGTCAGCTTCAGAGAACAAGAAAGAGGAAGAGGAAGAAAGGCAAGAGCATA
This sequence comes from Collichthys lucidus, assembly GCA_004119915.2. Lineage (NCBI taxonomy): Eukaryota > Metazoa > Chordata > Actinopteri > Sciaenidae > Collichthys > Collichthys lucidus. The sequence continues at coordinate 27,346,533 of CM014082.1, forward strand.
AAAATCAATTCATAAGAAGCTCTATTTCTGCTGCAGTCTTAATCACTGTTTCAGCATACACACACACACACACACACACACACACACACACACACACACACACACACACACACACACACACACACACACACACACACACACAGAGTCACACAAGGGAATTTTAATCACATCCTGCTGAAGAAGCTCTCAGTCACTGAACCATTTACCAAACCTGCCAACAGTAAAAAGCACCAGGGACCAATCCTCATAATGCGTTATCTACCAAACCACCATGTTTCCAACACCTTTGAGCAGAACCTTTGTTATCGAGGATGCATCATCAGTTAAGGTCATTCCACAAGGCACAACCGAAGTAAACAGTAGTAGTGAATTTCCAAATTTGACCAAATCACTAAAATCACAAAACTGTATCAGAATTCTCTCTTGACTTCTTCGCTGTTGCTCTTTCCATACTATCCTTTCAACTTTAAAAATGACACGGGGCGGTCGGTAGCGTAGTGGGTTAAGCGGCCGCCCCGTGTGTGGAGGCTATAGTCCTCGCTGCAGCTGGCCCTGGTTTGAATCCCGCATCGGACAGCTAATTTACTGCGTGTCACTCCCCCTCTCTCTGCCCCCTGCTTCCTGTCTATCTTCAGCTGTACTATCATTAAAGGCATAAAGGCCAAACAAATAATCTTAAAAAAGAATGTGACACGACTGATGTCGTCACAGTTCGCACCTCAGGTAAAGGGAAACCTGCAAAGTTTTGTTTCCATCTGGAAACAAACTTTTCAGGTTCCAGACAAATAATTTTTTAGTAAAAATGCTCCGAGCAGTTCAAAATCAGGACGGAGACTTTAAGTTGTTCCAATGGTCCCAAAATGTTCCATTCAACCTGAATATCCCATATTTTTTCCCCAAAATACAGACTTTCCCTGCACTGTTATTAATGTCTGTATGAAATAAATATGTCATCAACATTCATTTATCTGACATTTTAGGAGAATTTGTACAAAGTAGAGTATTTTTTTTATTCAAGACTGTTAATTGTAGAATAAAACTTTATTTGTACAGCATTCTGTGTTGGATATGGAATAAAACGGCCACCTTATACATGAAATCAACAATGTACAAATATTATTTTACCGTTATACTGGATACATTACGGTAAAAATATGGCAACCACAGCTGCCTTTTTACCGTAAAAACACCTGTTTTGTTTTGTGACCTTCACTGTCAGGTTAACGGTAATAAACAGGTGGTTAATGCTGTGAAATGGTCGAAGTTTAGTTAGGCTGAGGTGCCATAGCGAGTTGGTTAGGTTCAGGATAAGTGGTTTGGGTCAAAATAAGTACATAAGTACTTATGTTTTACTATATGTTTATTGGTTATGTCAGCTGAGTTGATTTGTAAAGCAAGGGGCATTTGCTTTCAGAATAACAGGTTGCTGAACAAATGGGAAACATTTTTCTGGTATTTTCTTGATTGCATTATCCACCCAGTAGTCAAAAATATATTTAGTTTACAGTGATATAAGATCCTCTTTTTGCATTTTGTTTCGTTTATTAATTTTCTGCCAATCAATATTGAACAGAATCATTAGCTGCAGCCCCGTGGACGCATCACTTATGTGTTTTTAAGTGCGTGCGCTGTGTATTCCCACTAGCTTAGCTTGAAGCAGATTGAATCTGAGCACTTAAAGGTTCCCCTGAGACAAACAGACAGCATTTACACCACGCTGCTCCATTCAGCTCGATGAACACTGCTGCTGCTGCTCTCTGTCTGTCTGCTCACACTGTGTCTCTATTCTGTGTGTGTGTGTGTGTGTGTGTGTGTGTGTGTGTGTGTGTGTGTGTGTGTGTGTGTGTGTGTGTGTGTTGTACAGTGTAGCCCTCGGCTCTGACAGATAGAGACGGTGCTTTCTTGAAGCATGCACCAGGCCAGGTGAAACACAAACAGCACACCGCGCCTTCAGCCGTTCCTTCTTTTTCTTACATCTTTTCTTTCCTCTGTCATTCACGCTGCTCTTTCTTCTGCGTCTGAACCTGCGGCAATTACTCACGTCTTTCTCTCCCCCTCTCTCCCATTTTTCTCCCCCCTTGACTCTCTGAATATACAAGCTCGGGCTATTTTCATTTCTTTTCTCTTGCCCTTCAACTCTCTCCATTGTTTATTCTTTATCCAACCTTCTCTTTACATTTCCTCCCATCCACACCCTTATTTCCTCTCCTTCCTTCTCCCCTCTTTATATATTAATTTTCCTTCCACCTCTCCCATCCCTCCCTTTTTTCTCTCTACACCTACACTGCTTCCACACATTCTTTCTTCTGCATCCCTCCATCCCTCCCAGCATTGACATACGGCCTAAAGCTCGTTTTAACCTTACATTTCTTCATGCCTTCTCTCTTTTTTTGCTCCCCTCTTTTCGTCGACCATGTGACCCGGAGGGATTCAGGTGTATCTGCATGTTTTTCTCCCTCGTTCCCTCCCTCCCTGCCTTCTCCATCTGCTCTCTGTACACACTGTAGCCCCAGGCTGTCTGTATCAGCGATCGTAACAGGCTGCACAAAGCGCTTTAATAATGTAACAGACACACTGCAACAAGCTTCCAATCCGACTGTGTCATACGTGCTATAGTTCATACACTGTGCTTACCTAAAACTTTACAGCAATTTGCATTTTATGAATTACTCTGTAATAATGAAAAAATAACCTCGCCTAATATCATGTCTAGTTTTCAACCTGGGCTTTATCCAGCCATGTATTTCATGCTATTTATTTATAAAGGTATATTACCATCTAATATTGCCCCCTTATTGAATTGGTCCCATGATTATAGTTTGAGTCACTCACACTTTTTTGAAATTCTACAAAACAAAAAACTTTAGGCAGGAGTGAGTGCGAATGCTGCAACCTTGAAACGTGCTATAATGTAGAACTCATGGGCTGCACACGGATTACGTGTCCTACAACACAATCCTACCGAGAAATGAAACATTGTATCTTTTGCCTGATCGTCTGTGTCTGATGGGCCTTTTCATAATGTTGAAAGGATTATGTAGTCGTTGCCCCATTCACAGCTGCTTTCCCCATTAGTCACTTTGACACAAACACGACACAGCAAAATAAGGTCCAGGTTGAAAATACTGTTAGTTACTTTTTAATACTGCAAAGCTTGTCTGGCTTAAGACACAGCGACGCTAATTGTTTTCTACATGGACGGTGCTGTTAAACGCTTTCATAGTTTGGATAAAAACGTGGAGGGGAAATCAAACTACCATCCAATCACAGCACTTGAAACCGCGTTGTGGTCACTGAAAAACAAGCAGGCAGGACGATTACACAATATCTCAAACACAGACTGTCTGCAGTGTTTCGATGCTGAGGACCTTTGAGATTAGAATTACTGTAGAATAAATCTAAAGTTACCAGGAGATACCAACCCTGATTTCTAGAAATCACATCTTAGGGTCCTAAATTGTATTCCCAATTACACTGCGGTGACAGATTTATGTATGGAATGGTCCGGGTGGACAGTCGGCATACAACGCACAGGAACTTTGATGCCAGAGGGGTAGGGTTTTGATTACATATTAATAACCATGAGATATGTTGTAGCTCAAGTCACTGCAGATTTTGTTTCTGGAGTAAAACCAGGACCTTGTACTTTAGTCAGCAGCAGCATACGACAGTAAAGAACTGTCATAAGCCGCTGTGGCAGTGCGAGAAGAGTGACATAACATTTTCATGTGCCATATGCCCTCAGCATACGGCACATGAAAATGGCAACAGCGGTGACATACCGATAGTCTGTGGCACATGACTGAGAATCATCATCGGTATACTGGCGAAATGTATCTGCCAGCAAGCGTCGTGTCTGTAAGAAACTGCTGCATGCCGGTGAGGAATTGTGTGTGTCACATCAGTAACGGGGGGAGGGGTCTGCATTTCCAAACAATTTCCTGTGTCAACTGGAAGGTCTTCAGATTATATTAAACACCCACTGCCTTTAAAATCCTGAGACCCAACCCTCACCCCTCTCTTGCATCCCGGCCTGCATTGTAGCAATTTCTTCTTTAACTTGCATTCTTAACATCTACCAGTCTTCTTCACTTTTTTCACTAAATCCTCATCTTCCGTGAAACCACAAACTTTTGATTTCAGATGCCATCTGTCGTTCTTTACCTAAAAACACAGATGAAAGCAGGAACAAACTTCCTGTTCTGTTTCCGCCTGAACCTCCGTGAAAGCCAGGCGAAACCACAGAGAAACACGACCGGGACAGACGCTAACATCTGCCATCAATTATTCATTGACTTTACATCAACGTGCAGATTGCCAAGATGAGATCCAACACAAACTGTAACACCTTCTGTCTTTCCAGACATACCCACTCATGTAGGCGACAGAGCGTCAGGGCTCATCTCAGTGTTTGCACACTTAATGAGACAGATCTGTATGTCTACATCGTACTGCTCATCGCTTCAACAAAGGATGACTGATTCCAAAAAATACTAAGGTTTAGTAGTCAAATGATGGGGAATTATACCTTAGGTGAGGTACATAGACAACATTAAACAAGTAAACTTTCAAAACAAAAGTCTGAAAGGAGTGATTTGTCTTCATTTTGGGAATACAAATCAGCCTCGAGGAACATTAATGGATGATGCTAGTATTATTGTATCTTTTTATTATCATCCATAGTTTCCCTGAAGAGACCTAAACCAACATTGAATTCATCCTGCTATTACTCAAATACCAAATACTGTTTGTGCAATCCCGTCCTGATATTTCTTATATTCCTCAGTGCTGCTTTAAAAACAAAAACGATTAAAAACACATGGAAGAACGACACTGTTGTGTTTGACCGGCATTTATTTATTGTTGATCTCAGCTTGTCAGAAAAGTGAGGAATTGCAAACACAGTCAGAATCCTGTATGCTGTGTTTTTTGGCTTATGTAGCATAATATTAGGGTTTATTCTGCAATATTTATGATTAGAAATGTTTCCACAGCATGGTCTGAAATTAGAAGCAGTGGTCTGTTGTGGAGAAATAAGACACCATATGATGTAATTAACCAATAAGAATCAAGTAATTAACAAATCTGTTATAAATATGATTAAAGTTGCATTGATCAATATTTTAATATCAATAATGGATGGAATGACTACATGTAATATCAAAGGAGTATCTAGTTGTCATGGAAAATATCACCTGAACCTCCAGTGCCCCCTTAAAACCTTTGGAGCTCTTTAGCGCCTTTGAGCTCATTGTTTTGGTTTCAAGACTTGTAATTTTACTGTTTTAGTTCACTCTGATGAATCCACTGCATAATATCAGTAATAACTAGAAAATTCCCCCAGAAATTTTGAGAGTGACGAGTGGGCTGTTGCTGGGGGTCTTAGCATGTTAGCATTAGCATCTTAGCAATTAACATGTTAGCAATTAGCATTAGCACTAATTTTAACATTGGCATTAAAGTTTAAATGAAGTCTCTCGGTGAAAGTAATACTTCGGCTTTCAGTGTGAAATGAATATATTTGGTGGCATTAACTGAATCTTGCATTCTTAACTGTATGTTAAAGGAATCGGTCTCCATTTTTCTAGGTTTTGAATTAAATGTTGACATTTTGATTGCCACAACAGCAGTAAAATCTACAGGACCTGTATCGTTTATCTCATCAGTATGGTTATTACTTTATGGTTTCTAATCCCGCAGGTCTCCACCCTGACTAAATTACTTTGTAAGCAAAGCTAGATATTCCAATTTCCTGTACTTTAAACTTGCAAAGCAGCAGAGAGAGAGGTCAGATGTCGTTCAAGCAGCTGAGAAGGAAGTGAAAAAAACTATTTATGCTGATGAATTTTATTCAAATTTTGAATGGATCATTGGTTAATTTTCCTTCGAGTCCTTGGCCAGTTTATAGCAGCGCAGCTGAACAGTGAGCCTGTGTGTTGGTGATGATAACCCTCATCCTTTTAATTCACTCCCCTCCTGCTCTGTTGTTGCTCTCCATGCTTGTGCGATTGCATTTTTTAAACTAGCAAAGGGTGCAGAGGTAATGCAACTGTAGAAAGCATAAACAGAAAATGTATGGTGCAGATGTGTTGAGATGATTGATTACACAATGATTGTAGTATACCGGGTCAACTTGCAAAGAAACACTGTATAAAAGTAGAAAAAATACAAAGAGACAATATAATTATTCATTGAATCTGAACTACTGTGCAATGAACTTCCACAAGAGAGCACATTTAAATGTTAGATGTCACTTTTTATGAATATTACAAGGCAGTGAGGACGACTAGTGGGGTTGTTTTTAATTATTTCCCTCCCTTGTGATCCTGTAATCATTTATATTTCCTGTAAAAATGTAACACAATGAATCAAAACTTGGGACCTTATTGAGAATCATACACTCCAATTTATTTCCCCACCAATTAGTGTGACTGCCCAAGCCTTAAGCATAACAGAATTAGTCCTGTCTTCAATTGGGTTTCATTAGCAAGGTTATGTTTTAACGGTTTTGCATTTCAATGAGGATCTGAGCTCCTGGCTTCCTTCTCTCACTTAACTCTTGGTTTCAGTGTTCAAAGGATTACTGTCCAGGGAGGTAATATTTCTCTTCTCTGACCAATTCTGTCTTTGACTTTCTTTGTCCTTCGTACAACCTATTATTTGTTCATTCATTCAACCTCACGACGGGTTACTTACTGTGGCAGCTTTGCATTTTAATAAGTTGAACTTGTTTGCTATTTTTGCTGTCTCTCTCTCCCCCTAAAATTCAACACCAAGTTACTGTAACTTTCATGCTTTTGTATTTCAGTGATCAAGGACCTGCTCCAAAGGGAGAACTTTGTCTTTCGTCTCCAACCCTTCATTCTCATCATGGCATTAAATTCTACAGCCTGATTGAGGTTTATTTTTCGTGGTTTGCATTTCAATTAGGCTATCCACAACTTCAGCTCCTTTTTTTTTTCTTCTTCTTCTTTCTCCTTTCTCTCACCCTCTGCCTCTTGGTGCGCTGATCAAAGACATATTTCCCAGGGATACATTTGTCATATTCGCTTTCCCTCACTGCCTCGACACAAGATAATGTGCCAATTGGTGAAGGTTTTTCTGCAGAGTCTCGCAGTTCCACAAGGCTTAGAGACACGGGGAGCAGAGACTTGAACCCTTAAGACAGAACAAGTAAGATAAAGTAACCTTCGACAGCTTCAAAGTAATATCTTTATTCATGGGTTCAGTGAGCATCAGATACAGGCAACTGGACCCCCTGTTTCATTCATCATCTCAATGGGATGACAAAAGGTCAGTTCATTTGAAAATCAAAGTCGTGACATTTTGGTATTAATAAAGGTTTTCAAAAACACCATAATTTAGTAAGTAAATTAGTATCCAACTGTCACAGAGAATATCAAACACATTATAGTTATTGTTCCTAACTACATGTCACAAAAACTAAGGTCAATCCCTTAATCGCCCGTGCATTGTATAAGTTATTTGTTAACACTATTGCAGTGATTGCCTGTTTCAAATGCAACCAATAACTTCTCATTTGAAATTTTGCTAAACGAAAAACTGTTCTAAAAATATGTTTGTATTAGGGAGGTATACGTCAAAACAAAATACTGTATTCAGACCACTTAAACCGAGAGCAAGTCATGACCAAAACCAGAATGTACCAAGACAAAGACTAAGACTGTTGGGACCAAGTCAAGACCAAGGCAAGACAAGACCAGGTTGAGACCAAGACTAGACTGTATATAGCCTGCTTAGGCAGCTAATGTGTAGCTAATAATCGCCAAATATCTTTAGGTGTTATGTAATTTTGCATACATTTTTATGCTGATTTGCAGAGTATAGTATAGAGCAGGAGTCTCCAAATTACATCCGGCCTGCCTAAACAATTGGAGTGGACCACTTAACGATCCCAAACAATCCCTCTAAACATGGCCTATTTTTCAAAATTGCATTTTCCTATTATAAAATATCCACACTTAATGATTGAGTTTGGCATTCTAATTAAAATCTACCCTATTTACGAACTGTTTACAGCACTAGCTAATTTTCATCCCCTCACACAATGGTATATTCCGACGTGACTTTGCTCGTGATCATTGTGAACTGTCTGCCAAATGAAAAATGTAAAAAGCACCACAACTTTAACCACAATTTTTTTTGAAAACCTCATTCAACATCAGGGATTTTAGGCCGCAACTATTTCAAAAAAGGCCCGTGAAATCCTGGTGGGACTGATATCATTTCAGTTATAGACTGACCCCGGCCCCCATCACTGAAAGGCAAGTTGATGTGGCCCGCACCGAAAAAAGTTTACGGAGCCCTGGTATAAAGTAAATAGTTTTTTTTCTGTGAGTTCATCAATCACGACGTCATGTGACAAATTCACACACATAAATGTAGATGCGGAGAAGTTGGGGACATTTTGTTTAACGTATGATGTTTGGACTGTAAACAGCACCCAGGTGAAACTCATCAGGTTGAATATGCATATTCAGAGGATCAGGGTCAACATATTAAATGCAACACACCTAACCAGCTGAGTCACCATGCTGCCGCTGCAATACACCTGAGTCGCCTTATTAATGTATTCTTTTATTCACACGGTGTACTTTGCCTTCGGTGTCGTTTCTCTCTCTTCATCACTCTTTCACACGTTCATTAACCGCCATTTTGTGCCTTTCTGTAATGCAGTATATACTGTAAGTGCTGCTTTAGAGGCTTTGTATGCGGATGTCTCCCTCCTTCTCTCTATCTTTCTGTACGCTGGGGGAAGAAAAAGTGATGGAGGGGGGGAGGTTGTTCACGCCTCATAGTAACTTTCGCTCAGAAGAGCTTTCCATTTCCCGAGCCTTTGTTGAGATATTACCACAACTAATCCTGAAGGCAAGAGTTCCCTTTACTGCTGTGTGTGTGTGTGTGTGTGAGAGAGAGAGGCAGTTGCTTTGTATGCAAATATACACCTGTGCATGCATGTTGTGTTGTCTAAGCATGTGTGTATGCACACTTATTTGCATTTCACGTGTCCGTGAGAGTGTAAAAAATTATTTTAACCATGCCCAAGTATGTGCATGAACGTGTGTGAGTGTATCAGTGTCAGACATATTGTGTGTTTGTGTGCGATATAACCTATAGCAGGTCTGGCTTCAGCACCCTGATACTGCAGCAGTGTTTCCCGCCAAGATGTGTGTGTGCGTGTGTGTGTGTGTGTTGTGTGTGTTTGAGTAGGTAAGGGGGGGGGCAGATAGCAAAAGAGAGTGACTGAGTGAAAAGACAGAATGCAGGAATGACTAAGCATCAGTGTGTATTAACAAATGTGTTTATGTGTGTGTGTGTGTGTGTGTGTGTGTGTGTGTGTGTGTGTGTGTGTGTTTGTGTGTGTGTGATAAGCCCTGGTTGACTGAATCCATTCGGGAAAAGTACAGGAGGAGGTTATCCCCTTACTGCAGAGGGTAGATACACACACACACACACACACGCACTCTAGATTTCTCTCCATCTTTCCTCTCCTGCGTTACATACATACACTGTCCTCCTTACTTTCCAAAACTTGAACTCCCTTCTGTCTCTGTCTCTCTCTCTTTCACACACACACGCACAAACACACACAAATGCTCACACAGCCCATCGTCATCTTTCTCTTCACTAATTAGTTTTCTGCATTATTCTTTCTTTCGCTCTCTCCACATTGCTTTGTCTTTCTCTTTACTGCTAAATTTGCTTCATATCACTCATTCTATCACCCATATGCACACTCAGGAACACACACACACACACACACACAGAAAGCTAAGGCTTGGCAGGAATAACTACCGCAGTACCAGGGTGCTGAACTCAGATTTGGTTGCAAGTCAGACACATGAGCACACACACACACACACACACACACACACACACAAAGATACACAATGCCTGGCAGGACTACTGCAGCTAACGTTCTGATCACCTGAAGGTGATCCTGCTATTTCACCCAACAGCCAACAGGGCAACAGCACTGGCCCAGACACACACCAGAGAGAAAGACACACACACTGCAATACAAAATCCCCATAAGCCTCTCACACACACGTACATTCCTACATTACCAAAAGTGGACCAGTTATTTATTTTGACCATGTGGGGTCCATTATATATAGTCATTAAAAAAATAACATTTTTATTTAAGATCTTTTTTGTGGTGTAAGTTTGTTGTCTCCGAATCAGAAACAGGTTTATTGCCAAGTAAAAAAAAATACAATGAGGGAGATAAAAACACAGATATTTATGGTTTTCAAAATGTAGTAAATCCAAAAAATGTTACCCAGAGCTGAAAGTTTGTTATTGGAACAAGGTTTTCATCCTGATGGACCTTTAATCATATTACTATAAATGTTACCAGGCCAATGACTGTAATCTTTATTTTCTATATGAAAAAAAAATAGGAAGAAAGAAGCATATTACCATCTTCCACACTGAATGCAATGACCATGTTCAGGGTTTTTCATGTAAATAGAACTTGCAGTATCCTCAGAAATGTATAGTGAACCTTTGAAACATTACCAGGTACAATCTGACCATGAGGTTATTTGTGTCTATTCATGTGAGCTAGTATGAATCACAGAAGCATAGAAAGATTCAGGGATTTTATTGAGCTTTGATTACAATGAGCAGATTGAAAAAAGGATACTGAAATAACTCCATCACTAAGCGATTTGTCACGTCTGAAAGTCTGGATCAACGAGGGCTAGGCAAACTTATTTCAAGGTTTTAATGAACCAAAATCACATAACAGACATATTTCCAGCTAGTTCAACTTCTTCACTTACTTCCCCCCAAGTAGACCCCATTTTTGTCTGGTCTCTATATGAATATAAAGTAGTATCATAGAGTTCATGGTGCCCACAGATGACTACACTCACAACAGTGCATGTCTGCACCTCCACTGCTGAAAACTGGTTTAGAAGTAAGAGTGAAGATAAATCCATGTTTAATTCCAAAAGTAAGCTCTGAGCTCTTCCTCTGATAGACAGCTCTGGATCAGCAGCTGTCAGTCGGTAAGCAGAAACTTTGTCCCGCTCTGCTCCACCTGGATCTCTACATCTTCACCCCCAAGTTGGAGTGAAGGCGTAGACGACTGCATCACCTCTCGAGACACTATTACGAGACAGTGCAGGCTTAAGATAGCGGCTTGGCATGCTAATTTCAGTAGTTATCCCTGCAACACAATGCACAACTGCTACTCTGACAAAACTAGACTGGAGTTTGTCGTGGTTGCGGCTCACTAAGTCATTGTGAGCGATTTTGCAGCTACACAAAACCTTTGACAGACTCACTCTGAACTTACATGGCGTGTATCATGAAAATAGGAGCTGTGGGACGCAGGACGCAAATAAGAAAATCCATGGAGAGGCAACTGTTGCATACAATATGAGCTTGCAAGAGACTGCTGCACACCGAAACCAATTCAGTAATATTAATTATATATATATATATATTATAATTGTTATGGAATTTTCTATCCTTAGGTTACATGAGGTCACGTGTGGGCCTTGAGGTCCACATAGAAACATTCTCTTTGACTATTTCTGGGCATGTAGTATTTGTGGTGTTATCTTAGAGTTTAAAGTCGATCCACCAGGATGAGTTCGGCAGAATGCGAGACCGACTCAGGCACTTCTGATGAACTTTAAGTGTTTCCAATTCTCTTTAGCCAAGCGTCAATAAATAATACAGCATAAGACATTAGAGGCTCCTGAACACTTTCTGACCTTTCCTAAACCTCACCGTTGACCTTTGACTTCAGCAATTTCTCCACAACAATAATTTAGCACCAACCATTTAGCCAGTCATTGTGAAAGGTTCTTCAGTTCATCATTGATCTACGATCAAGAATGTTGTGTTAAATCCGGATCTTTGTCTGATATCCTGCTCAATATCAAGGAAGCAGACAGAACTTCTGCCCAGACTGACAAAATAAAAAGAGTAAAACATATTTCTTTGTGACTGAAATAAACCCAATTTTTGATTGCATTCCATTTTAGTGAACCTGTGTGGGGGGGACCGGGACGCAGTTCAGGTCACGGTGGATTGTTTGATGTCGCTGCCCGTTTTCAGCTGTTTTCTTCACAATGCTGCAGTCGATTGTCAGAGCCAGACTGAGGCTTTACTGAAGCTAATCCCCGTTTTTAAAACAATTCCAGACTACATGATTACATCCTCGGCAGCTGACGCTGAAACTGAATGTCGGGTTAAAAATCACGTTTGGTGAGAATATCAAAAGCCTCAAAATTCAGTATGTTCTATTACATTAAGGTAAATGTGTGCATAGTTAAAGGAGCAGCCGAAACTACCATTTGTAAATGCTGCCAGTTTACCTACGGACAGAAATCTCTGGATCATCCATCCATCCATAACTGCTCATCCTTATTGGGGCCATATGTTCGTCAACGAGCCTTTTCCCTTTGACTAAGATGAGATGATGACGAGATGATACAATGTTCTAAAAACACACACATTTAAACAAATTAAAACAAGACAAAATTGTCACGCAAGAAATAAAAAAACAAAAATGTCCTCCTTGTTTTCGCCGACAACCATTCCTGTTGTCATGTGTTTGTGCCAGCAGTTCTTTTACTGTAGCAACGTCACGGCCACACGTTTGAGAGCTTCTTGTTGCTCTCGCTCCAAACAGCATATAGGAGAGACACGGCGTACAGACAGTGCGATTATGCTGGACGTGTGGTCCCATTTCCATTATTTAGAAGCTGAGAAAAAGTCACAGTGCCTCGTTTGATGGACGGGAATATGTGTGAATGTGTGAATTAATAAACCAAAAAAATATTCCTGTAATAGAAAAAAGACAAAAATGTTTTGAGTAAAACTAGACTCAAATTTTGAGCCTTTTAGTCGCTTAAAATATGACGAACAAAAATGATAAAAGTGACTAAGACTAAGAATAAACTTTGACACAAGACTAAGACTAAATTGAAAAATGGGTGACAAAATGCACACTGGCGTAAACACCAGCTTGGAACACAAACTTTAAACGATATGGCATTTATTTTTATTTTTTTTTATATACACTGAACCACCATTTTAGCATTTTAACAACAGAGGTGTGATGTGAAACACAACAGCATCATCTTGTGTGATGACTGTGTGTCCCATCCTGCCAGATCAGCCGTTTTACACGGATGTCCGTTTGGCTCTGTTAGTACCTTTGCTGCCAGCTCAAAAGGTGGATCAATAATTGTCCAACAAAGTCGCCTTCCAGCTCTAATTCACCAGATTCTGAAGGCCAAGGTACGCTTCAAATGATTCTCATTCCTCCGGTAACAATTTGGAACTGGTTTAGGATCAATTCTCCTGATCCTGTAATCTGAATTTAAAGGATGAAATAAAATTACAAATAAAGTCTAAAAATAATGGACTTTTCCTTTAGCAGTGGAGCGTGTAAGCGTGCATGTGCGTACTCGGATGTCAGTCTCATGTTTGTGTGTGTATGCGTGTTTATGTCACAGTCTGTAATTACTAGTGAATATTGATGTGCGCTCATGTCAAAGTCAAGCTCTGCATGTGCGCGTTGACGTCTCTATACTGATGAATTTCAGAGGTGGAGTGTGTGTGTGTGTGTTGTGTGTGTGTGTATCCGGGCTTCAGGCTGTAAGCCAGGGCAGCCTTGGCAAAGTCAAGATGCTAACAGAGACTGACAGGCTGCCATCTTCCTCATCTGCTTGGCTATCACACAAAGACACACGCAAACACTCTGCAGTTATAGATCGACACTCACGGATGCACGCAAATACACAGAATTACGGACGATCACATCGGTTCTCGCACTCTCACGCGCAGCAGAATGCAGGAGGAAAATGTCCATCGACAGAGAATGAGGAAAAATCTTTGCTGACTCTTTGGAACCAAGTTAAAATACAATGTCAAAGGAGAGGATGAAGTAGTACAGAGCAGAAAAAAAGAGAAGAGGAAAAAGGGAACTTTTTTTTCTTCTTGTGATGTAAGAAAGATCTCGGTGTGATCCAATCCTATCCACCACATTGTCAGATTTAATCCAAATCATCATGACAGTCTGTGTTAATTCTGATGCTGTGTCAGGATTCAGTTTTTCCAAAAATTAAACTGTCATGACTGGCTAAGGAGTAGGGATCGACCGATACGGGTTTTTTGATGGCCGATGCGATACCGATTTTTTCCCCATGGCCCATGGCCGATACCCGATTTCCGATACCCGATTTCCGATACCGATATGGGTTAAAAAAAGTTTAAAAAATGACAAATATTCCAGGTCTCAAGTTAAAAATAAATAGCCATTTATTTATAATAACATGAATAACAGGAAAATGACAATCATGTCTGAAGCCCATTGAGCATTTTTTTTTTAAGTGTCTGCTTAATGCTTAATGCTTATACAGTATTATATCCACTTAAAAAGGAATAGCCCACATACTTCGGTGCTTTTATTCATTTTTATTTATTTAAAAAATATATATTAGTTTGGCTTGACACATTCAAAGGACTGTGGCTTGACAGTGGCAGCAGAGCTTGACTGCACATTTGAGAAATGTTGGGGATGACACAAAGATTATTTAGAGTAAATGTTTAGGCCTATTTTACAACTGTAGGTCTATATTGTACTTGATATACCATTGCCTTTGAAGCAGGCAGTGACAGTAAATAGCCTGACTTGATCATCATCCGCATTGCAAAGTGAGTGAATGAATTGTAGATTTGTCACTTTTTAAAAAAATAAAAAATGGGCACACCATAATTTGTTTTAGTTGTGGAGAAACAAAACCTCGCTGCTTGCCCCCTGCTTTGTTTCAGGAAGAGGGGAGAGGGGCGGGACAAATCACAACAATCTCCCTTTAGGTTTGACGCATCAAACTTTATCCATTTCGACATTGTCTTAGTTAATATCAAATCCCACGCCACCTCTAACTCTAACGAAGTGTACCCTTATATTGCACACAATATGCGTGGCGAGTTACGTTTAGGAGGGATTTAGAAGTTTATTCAGTGATAATCACTCGCATGCCATTATTGCTCCCGCGGTGTCGACATGCACTGACACGGCGCTACCCCATGTGTTGAAAAATATTCCCGTACGTAAGCTAAAGTAGTCTATGGCTTAGCAAGCCTCTTCTCGAAACCCCAAAACGTTTCATTAGGTCCTGGACTGTTGGGTTCGTTGTGCAGTTATCTGATTACAGCAACTGTTCCGCTCCGCGCTGATCACTTTTTCTCGCTCCATCTGTCTCTCCCTCACGTGCGTGCACACTCACTCACACACACACACACACACACACTGGGCTGCTTCACCGGTGTTCGCCGGTTTAACTCCTGCAAACGCCGAATTGACAGTGACTGATAACAACGCCGACTTCATTTGAACTTTAAACTGCGGGTGATTGCATCATAGCCTACTCTTAGTGTTACAGCTCCCTAGTTTAGGTTGGCAGTTTAAATGCGACGCACTTAAACAGCATTCCCGTTTTTTTCGACTCACTTAATGACTTTCAGGCACACGCATGCTACTGTATGCAGTGCAATGCCATGTGCATACTATGCTGCGGGGGCTGCAGCAGCGTGCATAGTGGGTCTTCACAGAGCTGCCCTTGAACGCCTGTCTGTAAATGACGCTGGATGCGTATCGGCCGTATCGGCCATGTGTATCGGCCGATGCCGATACACCTAAACAACGCTAATATCGGCCCGATATATCGGCCGGCCGATATATCGGTCGACCCTTACTAAGGAGTGGAAGGAAGTAACAAAAAAACAGGTGTTAAGGTTGATAAACAAAGGTATTTACTAAATGAAAATTCAAATGGTTGTTAACAAAAGGAAGTGAGGTGTGAATGGGAACAAAGGGTGAGCGGATGCTGTTTAAACGAACAAATAAATATATCATGTCTAAACTAATACTTAATAACAAAACAGCACCCATGGGCTAGTGAATACAACAGAAATCTCTCTAATGTAATCCGTACTATAACTAACTAAACCCTGCCCAAGTCCCAGAAACAAACTAAACAAACCTCCACAAGTAACAAGCGAATCAACCACAGTTAACATTTGGCAACAACGAGGCGAGCTCACACACAAAACAATAAGCCGTCCAGATGCTTCGACGCTCCAGGTTTAAAAGCCTGTGCTGAGGCAATTGGGCCCCGCGGATTGGCCGGTCCCTAGAGGTTGCCATGCCAATCCCTGTCCTGTACCTCCTCGAGGACGCTGCCCCTGGCAGCTGGGGCCAAACAGGAACCAGCACCCGCACACCTGTATTTACAGGTGGCATAAGGATTTGAGCAACTTTGACAAAACCTGCAGCTTTTGTGGGGTCTTCCCCATCTGCAGTTCTCGGAACAGAATCAAAGGCGGTCCAAAAAAAAAGAAGCAGTGAACCGGCATCAGGGTCATGGGTAGCAAGTTCTAAGAAAAGTGTCAGAACACACACAGTGCATCTTAGTTTAGCCGGGGTGTCCATGCTGACCCCTGTCTACTTCCCAAAGCACCAACAATGGCCATGTGAGCATCAGAACTGGACCCAATGGCCTGTTCTGATGAGTCATGGTTTCTTTTTCCTCACATGGATGTCTGGGAGTGTGTGCATCGCTTACCGAACACATGGCACCATGATGTGCTGAAGAAGGCAGTGTGATGCTTTAGGCAATATTCTTCTAGGAAGCCTCAGGGGGTCCTGCCCTTCATGTGGATGTTACTTTGAGATATAGCACTTACTTTTCTTGGAAGCTGGTATTCCCTGACGGGGAATGCACCCTGCCACAAAGCGTAAATGGTTCAGGAACGGTTTGAGGAAGACAACAACAAGTTCAAGGTGTCGATTTGGCCTCCAAATCCAATCCAATCAAATCGAGCATCTGTGTGATGTGCTGGAGGGTCACACGAGGATTTACATGTTGGTGCCAGATACCACAGTTACTATTTAAAACCATGTTTCCCATCACGAACTACTTATCCCACAACAGAAAGAGTTTCAGATATCCCCCAAATAAACTGCCACAGTGGGACTTTCTAACTAAGAGAATGCATTTATCAAAGACGCAAGAAATATAATGACTGCTCAAACTACAAACAGCTCTCCAAATGTTTGGTATCTCCCTGACCTTGAAATTGGCGCCAAGTGCAGAGTGGTGCACAGGTGGTGAGGTTCATTCTAATGATGTTGGTATTTTGGTGGAAATTAGATCTTTCCTTCAGAATCATGTTTATGACATAATCATCACCATCTGAAGGCAGCAGGACGTATACGATAAAATCTGTTGTAGCCGATTTGAGGAGTGCCCTCACCGTGCATGGCGTTCTAATGCAAATGACATCAGGCTGCTACAAAGTAACCACAAACACATCTACCCATATCACACACAAGAAAAATGATATTATTAATTGTAACTACCACCGACACTATGGTCCTATTCTGATTACCTGCAAAAGACGCTTCTTTATGTGTTCAGATGTTGCCTTCATGCGTCACTGTGGTTGGCTGTATTTATTGATCACCACGCCCTCGGATCTATATTCGTATCCACTCAGCTTGTTAACAATTTCACACCCAAGCCCAAGACCCCGTCGCGCCCCCCTCGTTGTGTGTGCGTGATTCAAGCACAGCCTTCAGAGTTTAAGGCCCGCGTGTGATGATGATGTCGTACGCAAACACTGGGCCTGCAGGCATTAAAGGATTGTGCATGCATGTGTGTATGAGTGAGGGATAAAGCGACAAAGTATAATTGGGTGGAATAATGGAGAGAGAGTGTGTGAACATGAGAGTTTGTGTTTCAAACTAGTGAAAAGAAAGGGAGTGTCAGAATGTCTGAGTGTGTGTGTGTGTGAGAGAGAGTGGAATCGGTAATCAATAAAATCACCACATGGCCGTATGGATAAGGACGACAACTGAGAGGACATCGAGTCAGAGAAATCACGGCTCATTTTGTCCGCCGGCCACCAATCGCCGATTGTCTTCTTTTCAGCTCTCCTTTCTGTCACGTCGTCTCTTTCCTCCCGGAGTTTTTCAGAATAATAGCGCAATGACTATTGATGCAGAGCAGAGCTGTGGCAAGATTACTGTTATTAAAAGAGAATTACAAGCTAAGCGGTCTTTGCTCGGCTTTGAGGAACACACACGCACACACACACACACACACGCACAAATTGTGTGTGTCACTGCTTCTTTATGTTCTGAGCAGCGGCTTCTCGATCAGGTGAGAATGTTTCGTTGTTTCGATTCAAAACTTTAGCTGCAAACTTTTCTGAAGCTGCATATGATACGCACAATATTAATCAGTCAATCAAAATGAGGAAGGCAACCTAAGACCTGTGCTCAACTTCTCTTTGCATCCTGACATTCACTCCTGCTGTTATTATCTAGGACTGTCAATCATCTTATCATGTTCCCATCAGCACTGCTTCAACGCTCATATGTACATTTTGAAATATATTAAAAATTAATAAAAAAATATGACAAGTGTTAAAATGCTATAAAAAGAGTGTGTGTTGTATAGCAGGTGTAGATCTACTGTTCTACACTGATTTTGAGCCAATAGGTCACATGACCTGGACGCTAATGAGCTTTAAAGCTCATATTTACATTATGAAATGTATTAAAAATTCCTAAAAAATATGACAAGTGTTAGAATGCTATAAAAAGAGGTGTGTCTCATACAGCAAGTGCAGATCTACGGTTCTACATTGATTCTGAGCAATTACAATGCTATCAAGGTAATAATGTCATTAATATTTATTAGAAATAAACAATACAAAACAACAACAAATATCGAGATATATCGTGTATCGCGATATAAATTAAAAATATCGAGATACTGGTTACAGGCCATATCGTGCAGCCCTACATATATCCAATAGCACAGCGGCACACCTGATGTCTTTTTAAATAGGATTCTCCCTCTCTCTCTGCCTTCAGTCTGTCCACACTGTTGTCACGGCACCCCACCACCTCCACCTCCACCCCCGGCTCTACCAAGTCTTTGCAGATTCATCAGCTTCATCGTTTCATCCGTCACCAGCCTCAGCAGAGTCATCAGCGCCCGCCACCGGTGTCTGCACGACACGAGAGGATTTATCTTGCTGCTGCTGCTCAGAGCCGACGCCCCTCAATCCCAAAAATCTCCCTGTGGAGTTTAATCTTTACAGATCATCTGTTATAATAAACAATCACCTTTGCTTCATTTACATGTCAGTGGAGTAAAAAGTGCCAAGTACAAGCACCCCAAAACTGTAAGAGGACATGTGGAAGACAAAAGTATGGCAGCATCAGTCTCGTAGCCACTGTCACATTTACTCTGTGTTTGTGTCTCAGAATGATGAATCCTGCTTCACTTCCTGTTAGTCTTCAGACAGAAATCAGACTTTATAAGAAACAAAACACTGGTCAGACAGACAGAGCAGTGTGTGTGTGGGAGGATTCATTCATATGTTATTATTAGATATTTATCCAAGGTCGCTTCGTCTGCACAGTCTGTTTTGACTCAGCGTAATCACAATTCAAGGAAGCAGGTGAACTAGAATCAGGGTTTATTTGACTAGAAATGACAAAATCACAATTCAGACAAACATCTCACCTCATTACCGACTTCATAGACATGTTACATGTCCTCATCACATGGTCAAAAACATGCTGATACAAACCTCTGTTGACTTCTTAGCATCTCACAGTGTTACGTCAGATCTCATTTCTCCTTTTTAAGAAGCATTTACTGGGGAATCTCCAAACCTGCAGAGGGCGACCCCACCAGAGATGTTTGTGCTTGTGTTTGTGTCTTTTTTTCACCTGCTACTGAAGGACCACAATTCCTGATCAATCAGAAAGACGCAACTGGTAGGAGATGAGCAACTTTGATGTGGATATGTGTTGGGGTCATGCTTCTCCACATGTGGGGTTAATTAATAATTAAAATAAATAATTAATCTCCTCTGTAAGTCGCTTTGGATAAAAGCGTCTGCTAAATGCAATGTAATGTAATTATTAAGTTAATTACAGTTTAATTTGAATAACTGATATGCCAATTATGATTTATGATTTAAGTGAATTTAATTAAGTATAACGATACTTTACGTAGATGGTTTGAGATGCTAAGTTAACTTGAATTACTTTGAAGAATCAAGAACATTTACCGTTTATTTATTTGAGACTAATGAATGTCCTTTCTGTTTTTGATGGTTATCAACCTATTCTACTCTATTCTCTCCAATCCCACTATTTATTTATGCCATCAAACCCGTCGTTAAAGAAATGAAAAAGGAAGAATAAGAAGAATTGAGTTGTCCTTTGCATACTTCAAGGTTGATCAAGCTTTTTTTTCCCCAAGTTTGGACAGAACTTGACAGGCAGGCATCATGTTGTTCATGTGTGTTAAAACTGAATTATACGGCACTGTCACCTGCCTCCACTGTGTCTGATCACCTGTACTTCACTGGAGAATCAAGGTGCGGGATGGTTTGTCCATGTTTGAGACACTTGGACTACAACAAGTAAAAAAACAACAACTCCAAACTCATTTCCCCAAATTTGCCTTTTAATATTAATACTCTAATTATGCCGGGGAAGCTTTTTTAAGTGACTTTGTTTCAGTGCCATCTCTCTTTGTCACTGAATAAATGACCTGTGGGCATTACCAGAGTCAGCAGAGCAGGCCTTTTTCAGTTAATGTTGTTTTCTAAAGGCTTTTAGGAAATTATGCACAAACACAGAAACTAATAAAGTAGCACAGTTTAGGCACTTATGCCAACGACCCAACGAGCGGCAGTGAAATAAAGACAATTTCCTTCATTGCTATTATATTAACTGAAACCGTGATAACAGTGGCAGTAACCACAGAGAAGTGCTAATAATGAAGTAATAAAGCAGTTCTGATATTTCATAATTTAATAACTGCCACGTTTGACATCAGTTAAGTTGATGAATCTTGGCACGCTAAATTATAATTTGTAAGCATCACTTGTTCCCCGTAGAACTAAAAAGAATTCACGGCTCGGTTTGACCAATAAATCAAGTTGACTGATTAATCAGATCTAATTAGAACTCCTTAAATTAATAAGCAACCAGCGGAATGTGTGACATTAATGGATCTCTGATTAGTTTCAACTTCAGAAGTTATCAGTGTTATTGATGAGCAAACATCAGCTTATGGCTTAAGATCAAACTCTTGAGGAAAACACCTGACGTGTGATGAAAATGATTCTCGTGATTCCGACCCCGGAAACCTGTCAAACTTCTGCAGAGCGCTCCTTTTTTTTTTCCCAATATGACAGTCACATCAAACCCATTCTGAACTTTAACCCGTAACTGATCAAGTCGCCCCTGCACCGCGCTCTCCCAGCTATTTAAATGCTAATCAATTCATTACTCCGAACATCATTATGCTCTCATCGCGGCTCACTATAAATCATGTCAATCCACGCAAACATCCAAGAGAGAGAGGGGCAGTGGATGACAGAGGAGAAGAGTAGCATTAGTTTTGAAACGAGGTCTGATTGAATCCTCATTCTCAATTTCATAATGAAAGTTTCCCCCCCGTGCACCTTCCTCCCTCTCGAGACACACACACACGCCAACACACACTCGTAACGCTGATAACTAGTCACACACACACACACACAGGAGTCCAGGAGAAATTAGCTCCCTGTTAATTCATTCCTATTGTCTAAATGCATGGTAATTTCTTGGATAGGGGAGGAGGGGGTGGTGGTGGTGGTGGCGGGGAGTGTGTGTGTGTGTGTGTGTGTGTGTGTGTGTGTGTGTGGAGGAGTGAAACTTCAAAACCGACTGCAGTGTGCAGCAATATAGGAACAAACCGCGCATTACAGCTCCAGCTTAATTATTATGCTAATTGAGGCGCCCGCGGGGCTCAGAGAAGTGATGTAACGCTGGGAAATAAATATATAAATGCCCTTTCAACACTGTTTCAGTCAATTTTCGAATGTATTAGTATGTGGTTTGGGGTTTTTTTTCAGCTTTTTCAGACGGGAAGGAAGAGAGGAAACGGGCTGCGAGCTGGGATCAGCACATGACTAAAGAGGGAAGAAAGTCTCTTTCTTGTTTGTTTTTTTGTCACAGTGATAAACTGTGTTTTATTAATCTTATACCAACTCATAACGAAAAAAATCCACCTCCACACATCTGCCCTCCATCAAGCTTAGCAGGGTCTGAATTATTTCTTCGTTATCAAACGGTAGAAAGGAATCATTATGATCTAATTTCCCCAAACAAGCTGACTACTAGATTACTGGTATCACTGAGGTCTTTAAAGAACCCACATATTCCTCTTCAGGCATTAATTCCAAATGGTGACATTTTTGACAGCGACGCCTCTTCATGAAACTAATGCATCAAAATGTCTGTACTAACTTTTCCAGCCTGTCCTGCAGCAAACTATACGTATCAGCTAGTAGTTCACCCATTGAAATGATAATAAGGGTTAAAATTATGCATAATTAACAGTGTGGCCGCTATGATTGACAGGTAAGTGCCATTACAGGTGGCTTATTTAGAGCCACCCAGGCGCTATACGGCCCGCCTCAGGTCTGCTGATGATCCACGTCTTTGTCGATATTTAGATTAGCCGGGAGGCTGAGGAAGAAAGCAGTGCGTCCAATGCAGCGGTGGCTGTGCAATTTTCAGCTTTGGAAACTCGGACATGTACTTGGACATTTTGAAATTGTTTTTCTGCCAAGTTACAAGGCTACAAGTTGTATCTGATACTACAGCACAGGGGAAAGTTCAAATAAATGTATATTAAGAACAACATTGATTACTAAGTCTTAAAGCTAAAAATCCTGTTGAAGGTAATTCGAATTTGCCAAATTCGGCAATGCAATTTTCATCCATGCAAATGGCCAGTTGTGCACAGAGTGGTCCACTTTACCATTTGTACTTCAGCATACTTGTGACATTCACAAACGTTTCATTATAATCAGACCACTGTGTTGGCACAGCAGGGGTCTAAATGCATCGTATGAAAGAAACAGTCAAGGTCATCTGAAAGATGTAAAATGTGAAATCCATAACTGTACTATTCTACCCATTTGGAAACATGGAACGCGTTGCAGATTATGTTATAGCCACATCTATATACATTTATTTCCATAACAGAAATCCCAATGTGGGAACTCTGATGTGCTGTTAGTTTGCACTTGTGGGTCATTTTAGGATGCATCCATCAAACTGGCATCAGACACAGAAATGTCAGTCAAAAAAAAAAAAAAAAATTGGATCTAAGCAAAAGGTGAAATTGAGTGGAGCTTTGTAGCCCTCAGAGCCGTCGGGGCCAGCGGCTCCTTTGAATTCAGTTATAGCAGAGTCACATTTCAGCGTCTGGCTGCGCACGAGTCGCTGCCAATCATCCTCCCGTGGAGCAGAGCGAGGGAAAGGTGCATCGCCCCTGTGCTTTATGCAAATCAAACTGCGCTGGTCGTCGGCAATGCAGCAGCCAATGCCAATCAACAAACACACAGTGTGTGCGTGTGTCCATGTGTGTATGTCTGTGAATAAGGCTTTTGGCTGCATTCGCATATATTTTATTTATGTTTTGTCTTATTTATATGCATTTATTCTGTGTGTACATCATTTATACAACTGTGTGTGTCTATAATAGTGTCTATGTGTGTGTGTGCTTTGAGCTATCTACACACATACATGTTATGGATTAATGTGCCATTGTCCTACAGTGTTTATAGTTAGCCCATAATGTGTGTTTGTTGATTGGTTGCCAGCCTCCGCATGCATGCGTCTCTGTCTGTGTTTAAAGTGCAGCTGTATATAACAGTAATGGTAATGTTTCTGTACATTCATGCCAATGCCTCTCTGTGAGTTGGTTTATGCGTGTGAGCGTTTACGTCGATAAGCTCCGACAACATTGGAGAACGCAGCAGAGAGGAAATGTCGATGCTGTCTGGCTTCTGAAGGGCCGGGCTGGCTGCACTGCATCACGTTATTTTCACTCACTGAAGTCTGTTAACACACATACACAAACAATAATCATAAGTTTAATGCTTTTGTTCCAGGATTTAAAGTTTATATGATTTCATTAGGCAGCCGTTGATGTTGCAGCTTCAATATGCAAGTTCCAAAAACCGTTGCTCCTCAAATGGCCACTCGAGGCTGACTACAATATGGGTCAGTCTCCATGTGGTTCACCTGTTCAGATATGATTACGTCTTAAATGTATGCATAGTTTAAGGGCGTGGTCACTTTGACAGGTCGTATGCTGTTCCAGGTGTTAAGCAACCAGGCTTCATCTGGCACACCTCAGCTTCACATTTTTGCCTCTTTTTAGACTAGGTTGGAGCCAGTGGTGGCAGGCAGGGCTCTAAATTAACACCCGCCAAATGCGGGTGAAAATTATTTTTGGCGTGTATTAAAAAAAACTAACTAGCCAGCTTGGCCGTGATAAATGAGGCACTTTACCACAACTGGGTACGTTTCAAAAGCGAGCTTTAGCCCGCCAGACTTTGTTTACTTGCTCAGATTTGGACATTTTCCGGGTGTATGTTCTGCTAAATACACTACGTAGTTAATTAGTTTCGCTTTTCACTGTTACGATCGGCAGTGCAGGGGGTATTTTATTTTGAAAATCCACCAGATTTTCCGGTCTTTGCTTTTTCCGTGTCTAGTTTGCACTTGTGGGTCATTTTAGGATGCATCCATCAGACACGGATTGCTTTTTCCGTGTCTGGCTTCTACTCGCTCGAGGTGCTCTGTGGAAAATAACGCGTGCTGCTCGCAAGTTTTATTGTTTTTATTTTATTGTTTTACATATTAGACCCTGAATAGTATGTAAGGGTTAATGAGTTATGAAATGTTGGGATAATTTTTTTGTATGTACTTAAATTTCCAACTTCATTGTAAGTTAATAAAATGATCAAATTAATTCAGTTGCTCTCATAATCTGTCTTTTTTGCACAGGAAAAAAAAATGTAGCTAGTGGAAGTTCTGATTGGCTGGTAACTTCGGAAACCTACCAGCCACTTTGGCTGGTGATCAAAAAAGTTAATTTAGAGCCCTGGTGGCAGGACTGCAAAGATGTTGTTGGCCAGAGCCACCACTGAGCACAACTGACTAATAAAACAGAAACTGTCGTATTAACATTAACCGTCTCCAATAAAATTCCAATCTAAACAACTGTGGCTCATGTTGCAAGAGTAGCAATCATACAGTATCCTTTGAAAGAACAGGCATAAATGAAATGGTACATATTACTTTTTTAATTTTATTTATTATGTTTGTTGTTTGGCTGCGTTCACAGATTCAGTCTTTGTTTCCATGCTTGTTAGAAGTGTTGATCCAAACCCTGCAGTGTTGTTTCTTCTTTTTCCACCTTTAGCTCAGTTCATTTGGGCTCATGATGGCAGCAGAACGCAGTCCCACTTGGACCCAGCCCAAAACAATTAGACCAAGGATTTGACAGGGGGTGGTTCACCGTGAGTGACAGGAGGCTCCAACTACATAGTGCATTGTACATAGTGACTCTAAAACAGCTAATGTTTTGTGTGTCTTTATCTCAGAATAAAGTCCATTGGCAACTCCGAGTCGTCTGTGAAATTAGCAGCAAACACACAAAACTGGAAACTTAAGCCAGGGTCATCAAACAACTAAAAAGCAAGCTATCTACATTGGAGATCTTTGGGGACTGAAATCATATCTCTGTACTTTTCTACAACACACGATGTGAACAGATGCTCCAACGACCGTCCCAACACAACCCAGTGGGGCCCCTACCGGCTCCAGAGGAGCACGAGCCCAGACAAGTTAGCATTTTAGTGCTACAGTATTTACATCCTGTATAGGAACAGAAACACCCCCAGCAACATCGCTGACTCCCATGTCGTCGACTTTTTAGAAGTTAATTCGTGTGATCTTTCTTTTTTTCTTTTTATTTTTGGCATTAATGATTGTTCATTTTAAGATGAAATACTTGGTCACAGTTTTACATCAACGTCTTTTTTTTTCTTTCTAATCTTAACACAGAATTAAAGTAGCTTTGCTTCCCACACTTATTTTAACTGCAGTCCACTGGAGTCAAATTAAAACCTCGCTCGAGGCATCGCTCGTTAATTTCCCGATCTAGATTCCCGAGACATTTTCTCAACAGGCGTCATGCGTCTCTCTCAGCAGCTATGTGATGTGTAAGGTGAATGCCGATGGTTATGTGCCCTCTAACAGGAACATTAGTCAGACAGCCAAAGGTGATAAAATAAAAAGGAAAGCAATATATCCCACACAACTAAAATATCACTTTAAAGCACCGGGAGATCAGTGCTAATGATTCTATATGCTAATGGTTTCATCTGACACCAACAGTGGAGCAGATGATGAAACATATGGGGCTAAGACAGAGGCCCAGAAGGGACAATTCACACTAAAACACAATTTGCATATATAAACAGTTTCCTGGAAGAAAAGGCTGCAGCCTAATCCTCCAGATTAATCATTCGTGTTAATATGCCTTGAGGGTCGCCCTGCAAAGTCGACACTTTGAGTGGTGAAGACATGGTACTTCCTACACATGAGCTAGGAATGAATCACTGTCAAACATCAGATATAATAGTGAAGCTCAAACCCTGGCATGTGAAACGCTTTCAGTCGGATCCATTTAAAGGAAACTGTCTAGTTTGCGTTGAAGATGGGCTTGAATCGATTCCTGCAAAAAAAAAAAAAAAAAAAAAAACGTCTGTGTGTGTGTGTGTCATCTCCACTGGACGTCTAACTCTCTCTCAAACACTCCCTCTGTCCTCATCTCACCTCTGAGATTGGAAGCCAATCTATTTAGAAATGAGCAATTAGGTCGATGTTGATGTCTCCTTATTAAGAACAGAGACTTTCCAGAGCAGATAGCATCGAGTGATAAAAACAAGCAAGAACAAGAACATCTCATACTCTGGATAAAAGTCAAATACAAACCCTGACCTCGCATTTCAGAGATGACAACAACAATGACACTAAAAAGCAACCAGGTTCCCGGCGAGAACACACAAACGGGTTTACTGATGACAGTTCTGGCAGATAATGACAAACTGCCTTGGCTTCATATTGACTGAAGTGTCCCCACTGACAGGAAGAACTTACAAAGTATGTTGTTCCAGGATGACATAGCCACCATCAACAATTACAAGAAAATGACACCCTCTGTTATAAAACCGATCGCTGGCAAGTGAAGTACTTCATAACTCATCTTTTCAGCTGAAATAGTGAGCTTGGAAATTTGAGGTATGCCCGATACTCGAACACTTAAGAAAAGACGAAACAAACTCACAATGTGACACTTTAACTATAGCGAGGATGAGCTAGTGCAACACATTATGGTATATTACAATACTGCAATATATTTGCATATGTGCTCAATGGAAAGACCGACTATTTACAGTAGTAGCAAATTAAAAATTCCCCTTCAAGCTGAACGCCAGCTGATTGGCAGCCGTCTCCCAGCTGACTTCCAGCCAGCTGCCTGTGAAGGACCAGTCACGGCCCTGTCACGGTCCCGTCACGGAAACACGGGAACTTTTAAGTTGCTACATCTGTAACACAAGTTGATCCTGAGATCACAATTTGAGCTTGGTGTCAAACTTTTCCACACTGACTGAAAAGTACAAAACGTATCCGATCCGTATTCTTTTCACTTGTTCTCTGATGATGTAGTTGTTGATTGAAATCACAATTATGCCAATTTAAGATCATTTTTAGATATAAACATGGAGTGCAGAACTTTTGGCGGCTGTAGCTCAGGAGATAGAGCGGGTGGTTAACTCCAAAAAGTGATGGCAGCCAGTGCAATTGGTGCATGAATGTGTGTGAATGGGGTGAATGAGATATGTCGTGTAAAAGCGATTTGAGTGGTCGGAAGACTAGAAAGGTGTTGTATAAGTTCAGTCCACGGCAGTGTGTTGTGGTCGATACTCAATACAAAACACACAGTTGAGCTAACAATCAATGAGTCCCGTTCGGCAACAAGAGATTCAGCTTTTGAGTCCAAGGAAGCAGACAAAAAATACTCAGTTTGAGAATCAATACAACTGTTGGCCTGTGAAAATAAACTGGGTGTCTGACGGACAGTGATTCTCCGGTAGATACCCGTTGTCTCGTCAGTGTGCTGCTATCAGGTCTGGGGAATGTCCAACTTGGAAAGCAGGCGGTTTATAAAATATGGAGTTTTAAAATATAAACTATAAAATATGGAGTTGTTGGTTTATTGCCAGGAGTTGACAGGCTAATCGCCCATCGCTCTCAGGATGGACTAAGGGCTCTTCTACTGGTGAGACATCCTTTTCGGTTTTAAACCCCAGCATTGCTGTCTTATATAAAAAGACATGAATATATGGTACTCCGGTGCAGGAAAGTCGCCACAGACACCAGACTGAAATAATATTAGATGCCTAAACAGCACTGTGTGGTTGTTTTTGCCATTCAGCATCGAGTTTACATTCCTCAAATGAAGATATCAAAAAAAAAGGGCTTATATTTCTGTTGTCATTACGAAATCCAGGTACCGCTGTCAGAATGTCATTAATATGTTAATTTAATTTCTCTTTTCATCATCCTCTGCTACAGAATTCTTCACCTTCGATGAAAAAGAAGAAAGATTGAACACTTTGAGTCGAGTGTCTCGGCGTGTAATTTATATGAGCTTAAGTGTGATCCCTGGACGTGCTTTATTTGACGGGGACTTTAATCACAACATATGGGGCTCTGCGGTTGTGGTTAAAGTGCGACTAAATTGCCCAGGCATGTGATTTGGAAGAGGACGGCAATAAAAATACGCATTAGCAAGAACAAAACGGGCTGATCGCTGGTTCTTAATTAGATGTGTGAGCCCGAGCGTGTCGCCGTGTGTCTGTGTGTGTGTTTGTGAGGCAGTGAAAGGAATAGAGCATGAAGGTTGCCTCTCTCCAGGTCGTAACGTTTATGAGGGGTCATTCATGTCACCTCTTTACGTTTGCATTTATCTCTCTTTCACACACGCTCTGTAACATATGAGTCTAACTTGTGTGGACAACCACACACACACACACACACAAGCAGTTTCATCATTTCTTGCCTTGTCTGTGTTGGTTTCCTTCAATCCTGAGATATCCAACACAGCGGCTCGGACTCTGACAAAACGATTCCTGACATCAAAGTAAAGCTCACAGGATCCCTAATGAAGTTTTTCTTCCCTTTGTCATGAAAAAATAATATTCCTTCAATGGAAACCTGGCTGCGGATGCTTTCTGTTATTTCCCTGCACCGGCTTTCTCATTCGCACAGCATTGACACACCTGGGGGAGCTGGACCGGTGTCCTACTGTCAGCCGCCGGATCAGCTCCACTAGAGCGGTTGGACTGTTACATTAAGTACTACAGATGTGAGTAGGAGTTCAACAAATGTTTTCTCAAGGGGCAGAACCGCAGGGCAGGTCGAAAACACTATATTTGAAGTTCAACTTTAGCAGGCCAGAGTCAAAGCGCTACAGTCCAAAACACAATGGTGCCATTTACACAACCTATTACCAGTCCGTTTCCATTCTAACTTCAAACACACTACATATCTTTACTTCTCTTGCGAGGTAAAAGCACGTCGTCTTTTTTTTTTTTTTTTTTTTTTTGACGAAAAGGTCGTCTCGTCGACCTTTTGCACAGAAGACATTTTGACTCTTCATTAACAAGTGATCCGGGGTGTAGCTTCGGTCTAAGCACACACAACAGCCCCTTCTTCATTGATTATTCAAATCTCCTGACACGGCCGCAGGATCGAGCAGGATTTAATGTTAATGCTCGGTGTTCTTTACACATCCAAAAGGTTACACACACACACACACACACACACACACACACACACACACACACACACACACACACACACACACACACACACACACACACACACACACACACACACACACACACACACACACACACACACACACACACACACACACACACACACACACACACACACACACGTTCTCCTTCATAGCTCTGGATTGGCCATCGCGACCATGGTTAAAAGCCATGGACCGGTAGTACGGGTATACCGGTACACACAAGTCACGGTTCGGTACGTACCTCAGTATGGGGGTCACGGTTCGGTACAAGGGGAAAATTTATTTCATTTATTTTGAACAGACACCAATTGACTGCAAAATCAAAATTCATCTCCTGTTATAAAAGTTAAAAAATAAATAGAATAAAACATAGAACAAATGAATTAATTTGTTTTATGTTTTATGTTTTATTCTATTTACTTTTTGTGGACAGCTCATGCTCCACCACTGCTCGTGCACGCTTGTAAATGGCAGGGACCACAGACTGGCCGATGTGCGCACGGGATGGGACACTGCAGCGCGGCTCAAGCACCTTAAATAAATACTTGAAGCCGGGCTCCTCTACTATGGCATATGGGCGCATGTAGATGTTGATATGCATACGCCAATTCTGTGTCGGTGTTAATGTCAAGAGGTGGCTTAAAAGCAGAGGGGATAAGTTGTTGCTCCAATCGCCGGCAGAAAGTCTTTATCCGATCCACCACTCGCGTGCCGTCACCATTATATTGTACGGGAAAGCCAAAGTGCTCCCAAACAGCTGATTTAAATGAAGCCGGCGCCTCCTCCTCCTCCTCCATACATTCCATCACTTTTCCTCTTTGTCCTTTTTTGTAAATACTTCTTTTTCTGGCAGCTTTTAGGCTCATTACTGCCACCTGGATTAAAGTGAGGACTCGACAGTTTTTTAAAACTCAGACGTATTTGTCGTATGACTGCGTGCACCGAACCGTGATGCCCGTACCGTGACGGTTCAGGAAGGATACGAATACCTTTACACCCCTAACTAGTAGAGATGGAGTAAAATGTCTACGCAAGTGTGGATCTCTAAATTATTTGTTCAGGGGTGGCAGGTGGATGATTTAGAACTGATTCGCACATCATTAGTTTGTGATGTAGGGATGAATCCCTACACTCCATTTATAAATCTATGACCATTGGTCATTGGTTTCACTTGGTCTTCATTAGAAGTTGAGAAAAATGTGGTGCAGTATTGCAAATTACTTCGCATGTTGTATTTACATACATTTTCCTTCGATAGCATTGTATTCGTTGACAGGCCACTGCATTGTTGGGGCAGTGTTTTTTTACTACTACACGGTCGAAAAGCTCCAATTTCACATGCAGTTGGGAGCGAGTTGCTGCCTCAAGCTAAGGAGTTCACGTATATCTCTTGTCTCGTTCACAGGTGATGAGAAAATGGAGTGTGAGATGAGCCGGCAGATTGGTGCCGTGTCAGCGGCAATGCAGACGTTTTCCCGGGCCGTTAAGCTCTCGATTTACCAGTCTATCTACGTCGCACCCTTCAGCTGTTGTCATGAGCTTTGGGTAGCGTCCAATGCAATGTAGACATTTTGCCAAACTGTTGTTGGGAAGAGGGAGCTAAGCTGGAAGGCAAAGCTCTCGATTTACCTGTCTGTCTACGTTGCAATCTTCACCTATTGTCATGAGCTTTGGGTAGTGACTTAAAAAATTGGAAAATTAATACAAAATGGCAGAAATGTGGCAGACCTAGAGCTCACTCCGGGGACTATATACCCCCACATCCTGTCAGGGAATAATTTGGGAAGCCCCCAGGTGGAGCTGAAATGTGTTACTGGCCACCACGACACAACCCTGGACAGGCGAAAAGAAAATGAATAGATGGACATGCAGTCTTAGCCGACCTTTCCACCACACCTGTCGGCGTTATGACTGGAGTCTAGAGTCAGTTTTGACTTTCCAGTATGTGAGCAGTTTTTAATAATTTAATCATTTCTGAGAATACTTCCCGTACCTGGGTCGAGTAGTGTGAAGTGGGTTTATCAGAGCTTTTTCTCAGCTGTGGTCACAAGTGTTGCTTTGAGAGTTGGACGATGCTATAAAGCTCTGCAAAGCCGAGGGAGGCTACGGGGTGACGTTCAATTGCATTTACCGAGGAAAAAGACAAGTCACTTCTTTCACTTGTTGGTCCTTGTACAAGTCTCTTGTTTATCTTAGTTTTATCCCTCCTCCTCCTTCAGTCCTCCACTTACGTTCCCTGTGTGACTCCTTCCCCCTATCTGTTGTCCTCTTGTTGATCCGCCTCTCTCTCTCCTTTTCCCTTGTTCTCCTCTGCGAGCCCGAGCTCGATTTATTCCTACGGTGATTTTATCAAACAAGTTTTGTCAGAGAGTGCTTTACGGAGATCAGAGAACAACAAACACAGATAAAAAGAAGAAAAAAAAAAGATAAAAGAGAGAGAGTACGGGCACATCAGGAATAACAAGATAAGAGTGGTTAGATCCTCTGTGAGTGTTTTCTCTCTACTGGTACAAGTCTTACTCTTCCCTCATCATCCTTGTGAAAGCTGATAAAGTCACATGTTGTAAGATCTGTCAGGATGTACTAATTGTACTAATAAATGTCTCTAGTATTAACAATGTAGCCGCAATACACAATCCAATGCCAATATGAGCTGCCCAGCACAGCCACAGACTTAATGGAATAATAAAGTTTCAGAAAATATAGCAATAAAACAGAATGATTATAACGAACTAGTTAATAATAACAATCTGCGCATCACAAACAACTTTGTGCATCAGTATTCGATTGCAGTCCAGGAAACTATTAAAAGAGCGACATCATTTCATGCTGTCCCTGTGAGAGGAGCGAGCAGGAGGCCAGCTAGCTCGGTCAAAGGCAATCAGTCAGCTGTGGAGCGGCCGGGAGGCAGATTGAGGAGGAAACACATCTTCCCTGGTAGCCTCAGAGTTTTTTATATATATACACAATACAGTGAACACAAATCCAAACAATTTACTACTGCAATACACTTGCAAACAGATCACCAGCTCAACCAACCAACTCCAATCGACTCAACACCTGTCACAGTCTTTTCCGTTCACTCTCCACTCACCTGCCAGCCACGCCCTCCTCATCAGATCAACTCCCCTCACCTGCCTGACTCACCTGCTTCCCATCACCAATCAGGTCAGTGTTTAAGCCCTCCCTGCTCACTCACTCTCGGCCAGATTGTTCATCATGCTCAGGCTAGACTCTCCAGCACTCTTCTCCGGACTGATCTCTCGTTGCCGACTCTGCCTGCCTTTGTCTAACCCAGTTTGTGCACCAGTAAAAAAATATCTATCTATCCCACTACTCCTGTGGGTACATGTAATGTAAACTAACCTAAATGATGTCAAAGAAAACAGAGAACAACGTCACCATGCAGCACATGTTGTGATGGGAGATACAAAGACAGAGAAACAAATAGATGTTAACTGCAAAAAGGCATAACTGAGGCAAAACAAAACAGTGATATGACTCTAAAATTAAAAGGTCAGGTATGGAAGGCTGCTTCACCAATGATGGGTAAGATCACCCTGAAAACTCTGGGACAACCTAAGGCAGGGACAGCCACGATTACTTGACCTTGTCGACACTGAGCAGGCACAGTGTGCGACAACTCTGTCACCGTGCAGTAACACAGCACAGGAGACATGAGAATAGAGTCATATCACTCATAGGAAAAGGGTCAAGTATGGAAGGCTGCTTCACCAATGACGGGTAAGATCCCCCTGAAAACTATGGGACAACCTAAGACAGGGACGGCCACGATTACTTGACACTGTGAGCAGGCACAGTGTGCGACATCCCTGTCACCCTGCAGTAACACAGCACATGAGAATAGAGCAGTGGTTCTTAACCTGGGTTCGATCGAACCCTAGGGGTTCGGTGAGTTGGTCTCAGGGGTTCGGTGGAGCCTCCGCCCTGGAATTTTTTTTATACCATTTGTTACAACGTATCTTTGTGAGCAATCGTTTTCGAGGATGCTGGACATAAAAAAAACTAAGAAAAGGAACAGACTTTGCTGTGAAAATGACATGAGACTGGCACTTGCCAAGGTGAAGCCACGCATATCTGAACTGGTCTCTCGAAGGCAACAGCAGAAGTCACACTGAGGTAAGTTGCTGTGAGTTCATGCACTGTTGGTTTTTGTTATTTGAACAAGGTGATGTTAATGCACGGTTCATTTTGTGCACGTGTGTGTTTAAAAAAAAAAAATTACTAAAGAAGGGTTCGGTGAATGAGTCTAACCTGTTTCCTGCCTTCTGTACCCGACCACGAGTTCAGGTTCTGGCCTCTCTGGATTCTGCTAGCTGGTGACGGCTCGGCTCGTTTGTGGTTCGCCTGCTTCATCGCCTGTTTACCCGCCCTCCGGACTGGTTTCCCCGCCCTCCGGACTGGTTTCCCCAGCCAGAGCCCCAGGACTTCCCCCGTGCCCAGAGAGACTATTTCCTCAGCCGTTGCTTTGAACTGTGCTATTTCTCATTTACCAATTTTAATAAAAGTGACTTTCATTAATTACCTTGTAGCGCTGCACGGTCCGAATCACCTTGCTACACACCTTTCTTTTCATTCAAACACACCTCCATCCATGGGCGTCCTCCGTCATCCACCCACAGTCAGCGCCTGCTCCAATGGAAGAAAACCACCGCATCCCGCGCACTTTCAATCCGTCCTCCAGGAAGAGTATTTAGGATAGGTGCAAGTCCAGAGGGTCGCGAACTGAACGGTGCATAGTGTTGTTAAAGCGTGTGTTTAAGTCCACGTTGGATATATGCGTCGCTGGAGTCCCGTCGCCCCGTGGAGTGGATTTTATGTTTCTTTGGCTTGGATCAGCTGTGTCAAGCGTCAGGAGGTGCCGGGTCCGGTGGAGAAGACAGACTGACAGACTGACACCTTTTATTTAAACTTCGGTACAGTGAGTACCCGTTGTACGTTTCTTTTGTTATTTTTTTCCCCTTTGTTTTTGTACCGCGACGAGAGACGCTGGTTTATTTTGAGTTATTTCTTTATTTTGTCTGGGTGTCCGCGTTAAAACCCGGAGCGTTTTTGTTTTGTTTTTGGCACATGCCTGAACTGAACAGAGTATAAAGTAATGGAGTGGAGTAGAAGTACAAATGCTATATTAAAAAACTGACTTGAGTAGAAGTTGAAGTGTTCTTTAAACACCATACTTAAGTAAAAGTACTAAAGTATTCAAAATGTTTTGTACTTAAGTATTGCAAGTAGAAGTATGTGAGAAAAAAATGCTACTCAAGTACTGAAAGTACAAGTACTGTTTATATTATTTCAAATATTTATTAAGGCACAACTTCTAATGTTACAATTTTCATGGTAAGAGTTCTGTGATTTCCCATGGTCTGTGAATGCGTCTAAATGAATGCTAGAGCGAGGGGGCGGGGCAGTAGGTGAGAGAGTGCGTCAGGTGTATGACGTACGACGCACAAGCGAGGTTAATGTGAGACCGGGACGGTCGACAGTCACCGAGTCCTGGAACCAAACCGTTCAGCAATAAATGCAGTTTGTTCGATATCGCCTCGTCATTCATCACGTGTCCGGCTGGACGCTGCAATAGTAACGAGTAACGACTCGGCACATGAAAAATGTATCGGAGTAAAAGTGTTAAATTCTTAAAAAATATGTAGTGCAGTAAAAGTAGAAGTTGGGGGGAAAAAAACAATACTCCAAAAAAAGTACAGATACTGCATTTTAGTACTTAAGTACAGTACTTAAGTAGTTTCACTTCGTTACTATACATCTCTGGAACTGAACTGTGGGTGTTGGAAAAACCTGGAACATACAGTTCCCAACCAAGGACTGAACTCGTGAAATTATGTATTTATTTTTTTGGTTACTCAGGCAGTGAAAAAAAATATATTCACATTCTGAAAATCACCTTGCAGGTGTGTTGATTGATTGATCTTTTTTTTTGCTGTGCTAAGCTGCCTGGTTATTTTTGGGGTGGGTTGACTGCATTATTTTTGTTTTTTATTTATTTTTGTCAGACTTGATTCTGACTGGCACCCCGGCATTCTTTGTAGTTGACCCGTTACAACCTTCATCCAGTGTGCTGCTTTTGGGTTCTTACTACACCAGTTTCGACACCCAACACACGTTTCCTGACCTCCTTATATATACACACACCTTACTGGTCACATGACCAATCAGATGATCCAATTATATGCATTTCTCTCATATATACATGCATTTTCAATACATATACAATAGAAATTCACATGCCTCATTAACCTGAATACTAAAGGACCTGACCACGGAGCAGGCAGATTACCGCCTCTCACACATGAAGCCCTACCTTGACAACGAGGGGGTTTGTTAAATTTACCTGCCTGATCTTCGCCAACTGATCCCTCACCTTATAAATCTATAAAGACCCTGTATAGACCGTCCTCCTTCAAATGGTGGACTAAGTTGTGAAGCAGCAGGCAGCAGTGAGTTTGGCATTTTCTGAGTTAAAGTCACAGTTTTTCACTTGTTTGCACCATTCTGATCTCAGTTACCACCGAGGGTCTGAAGAGCTTACACCGGGATGAATGGAGTGGCCCCTTTTTATTACATCACAGGGTTTATCCTCTGTACTGGGGCCATTTTAGGATTTCTCTGACTCAGCTCGTGAAGCTCAGCTCCTCATTATCACACTTTGATCACCTGTCACTCTGAGCTATACTTTGTCAGTCTTAGCTCTACTTATAGCGCATTAATGTCATCTACTTACCAATTACCTGTAAATACTAGACATTAGGACTGAGCTGCACTTTGAGCTAACGTACTAATTCTAGCATATTAAATTAGGTGTGCATTTATTCCGTCTCTGAGAGCCACGTCCCGCTCTGTATCAACTCCATCCTCTTTTGTGTTTTACGACATCTCGAGCCGTTATCCTTTGCTTCCCGTCCTCTCTCTGTGTCTCGCTCTTCTCGTCTTTTTAGTCTGTCACGCCGTTGTTTGTTAATGTCACCACATATTAAAATACAGAGTGTGTGTGGGCCTGAATATGTGTGTGTTTACAAATGCAAGTCATCTGCATCTGTGTGTCTGTGCGTGTCCTCCCTGCAGCTGTGTACTCATGCATGGGAAATGGGAATCTGCCTGCTGCTGCCATCGAAGGCTGCTGTCCACTGTTATTCAGGACAAGCACACACAAAGAATCGTGAACGTTCTTTCTTTTCTCTTTCCAAGCATACTAATGTGTCCAACTTGTATTTTCATTCTGAAGCCTCAAACAATCTTTTTTCTTTCTCCCCTCCTCTTCATTCAGGGTGCTACTTTTTTGGTGTTTCTATCAAATATATGAATAAAAAAGGACAATTTTGCATAATTCCTTTTGGGGTTTTTTGACAGAGAAATCAGTCTGAATGTCCTGAAATCAGGAAAAAAAGAAAATATGCTTTCTGACTTAGGAACCTAACATGTTCAAACTATTCAAGAACAAGCAATCTTTGCTTTGTGATGTGAAACATCAGTAAGCCTTTTCTGCCAGACCCAGCCTGGGGCTGTCAGTAGATGTGTTTCTATCAATCTATCCAGATATTTTGATGCACATTGTGAAATATCATTAGAAAAGTTTGTTAATCCCGACTATGACCTCACATACAAGCGTACTTTCACCTTTTACACTGACACAGGGGACATAAGCGGAACAGCTACGCCGTGCTCCGTCCTCTGCACGGCGTCAACTCACATCGGGCGCGTGTTGGCAGCGTCATGGCAGTGTAGCGAGCCAGCCGTATTCACGCGAGAATCCAGAACATACGCGAGACCCCGCGATAAAGAAAACAACAACAAACAGCTGACTTTGCTTCCCGACATGGAAGAGATTCTAAAAAGCATCTGTTGTGTCATAAATTATCGTGTGGTGTTCCACTTCAACAGTTAGTCTCGTCGTTCAAGTTGAGACCCTTTGATTGACTGCTCACCTGGTGCCACTGGTCATGACGTAATGATGATGTGAAGTTGTGATAGGCTACAGGAACTGTGTTTTATTTTGAAAGGGGGTTAGGGTCCACAAGCCTCACGTAAAAAAATGAGGTCTTCAGAAGAAGACACTCACACAGCATTAACAGTCACAAATAGTTGGGTATTACAACGGTTCAGTCTTCAAAGATTTCCATTAGCTCTGCATTCAATTACTGCAGTAACGGGGGGGAAACTTCTATCATCAATATCAACCTCATTAACTAAATAAAGAAACCTGAAAATAAGGGTGACACTGGAGCGGTTTGTTTCTCTGGTTCTATAATAGCACATTAATCACACACTGCAAAACCACATTGGTACACTTAAGTGTTACTGCAGCGCTGCAACACTGAATTTATGCCTGACTGAGACCTTGAAAGAGTAAACACAAAGAAAGGAGCAGAAGATATAGGTCCCCGTCTGGATGTACAAGTAATAAAAGTGTAACATTGTCCAAAACATAGAGTATTTTCCCAGGAAATGTGTCATTTTAAATGCCTGAGTAAAGATTTTAGAATACTCCATCACAGTGTTGGCTTACTACAAGGATACGTGTGCACTACAAAGTAACCCAGTGTGCACTGATGTGATGTTTTTTCTAGTAGAAAGGAAATCCCAGTGGATGGTGGTGGAGACAGAGCGAGGGAGGGGGGGGGAAGGATAGGAAGAAGAGAGGAAGTAGATTGATAATCAGTGTTTACAAGGGGAAAAAACAGAAACAGGAGTGAAAAGAAGACGACGGGAGTTGGGGAAAAGAAGTTGAAGAGGAGGGATAGACATTATTTGAGCCTATGACACAGTTTATTGACTTGTTCTAACAGGGGGGGTTGACAGTAAAATGATTGAAAAATAGAAAAGAGTGAAAGGACGAGCGGCAGGTTGGGGGGTAAAGAAGCTCTTTATCGACCTTCTTCTTTGAAAAGGGACCAATAAATGCACACACACACACACACACTCTCTTGGATGCTCTCCCTCACCTATTGTCTGATAAATGGCAGCAGGGGAATTTAATGATAATTGAGGTCGTTTCATCGGAAATCACATCATGACTCTGAATATTACAATGGCTTTGTATTTCACACGCACATGCACGCACACAGTTATCTTTATAAATCTTTATGGAGCTATCTCAGCAAAGCAGCTCTGCAATTTCTCTGACAAACTTTACTTTTTGTCATGTTGACAGAGTGACCGGAGAATCAAACGACTTTAAGGCCCTTGAAACCTCACAAACTGCCTTTTACGTGCGCATATCACATATTGCATATAGCGTGAGCAAAAATGAATGTACAGTTTTATTTTATTGCCTGCTGCTCACACAAAAAACACCATAAATCTCGACTGTACATAGGAATGGAACAGAATCCCAGTGGAAACATAACTGACAGACGTCTATACGTCCATGCATATCCAAAATATGAAGCAATAACAGGTCGTCATAACAACCCTGTGATGGCGTAACAAAGTAGGAAACGCTGAGGAATGTTAGGGATTAGATATTCAGAGGTGGATCTTTTATTCTGATTAGTGACGAGTGCCTACGACACGAGTCAACTATTGTTCTTCTGCGTGTTTCTTCTTATTGTTCATCTTCTGCCCTTTTTTGTCAGTTAATGCAGCCCGCAGCGATGAGGACCCCAACAAATTATATATCAAAATGTGCGTTTTCATCCTGAATCCTGTGCATCATTAGCTAGAGTGAGGAGCAGAGAGAAAAATCAGTAAAAAAATAAAACGTATTCGACTACCGTGGCCTCAAATGCCCCACTACAGACATGATTTATACATAGAAACGTAGGAAAATTTGTCTTCTCACTCACATTCGTCTGCTAAAGCTGTCAGCTTTATAGTTTTGGCGTAACACACAAAGATGCGCGAGCAACACCCATCCACAGCCTCATAGACTGCCATGTTAAAAAGGCGGGAACATTTCTGGAGGAAAGCAGAAGTAACATTTCTTTGAATCGCTCTAAAGGTCTCTTTTCTTCACTTTATCAACACAAAATAACTATGTAGACGTTCAGGAAGGGCTCAGGATGCTCCCAGTGATTTCGGTTCAATGATTGGAAATACGGTTTTGCCAGAAATCCTTCCTGTTCGAGGGGTGGTCTCAGCATTTTTTCTATCTCTCTCTGTCAGCATTTCCAGCTGACATTCTAACAGGTCTCAACAAACATTGGATGGATTGCTATGAAATTGGATTTATGGTTCCTAGAAGATTAATAAAAAATACATTGGTCATCCCAAGTGTCAATGTTGGTTTAAGTCCAGAATTGGGTCTAAAAACTATTGGATTAAATGCCACAAAATGTGGTTCAGACATTTGTGTTCCCGACAGGACAAATTGTAATAACTTTGGCAGTCCACTCAGCAGGTATTTGGCCTAAAATGAGCATCAGATAAGTGGAATTTTGACAAGATGTTGGTGCTAACAACTAATGACATTCCCATCAGCTGCCATCACTTTGCATTTAGTGCTAATAAGCAAATATTTCCACCCTAACAGGGTAACTAAGATGGCAACCATGAAATGGTTGGTTGGTTGGTTGGCAACAAAATTTAAAACTTCGTCATTGCTGATGTCTGCATGCTAACACGCTCACACTTTGTTCAAAGCAGCACCTTGCCTTAGCCTCACGGGGCTGCTAGCATGGCTGTAGACTCTTATTCATTCAGCTTTTCACAGAATCTCGTGAACCTCAAAAACTAAAAGGGAAAATTTAATGTTTTAACACCCTGTCATCTGTGAAGACAGTCAAGATTATAGAAACAGGTCAGTCTACAGAGTAGAAGAAAAAGTCCCAGGATACAGAAAGAAAAAAGAAAGAAGATGAATCTAATCACCTGTCTTTGTCTATGGCGTTTTTATATGCTTTGCTCCACATGGGATGAATGAGCCCATGAATATTTCTTCTCAGAGTTTCTCAGACAGAAGCAGGGCTATAAAACACCTAACCCCTTTTCTTGTGTTTACAGCCCTCATTCCTGAGACAGGCCCATGATTCAGATAAGGTGTCTGTTTTGAATGGAGAGATAGAGGCAGATAGATAGAGAGGAAGCTTCTGGTTTCCTCGTGAGATACACCGTATCAACATCTTCACGACACGAAAAACCTCTGGTTTTGAACCCAGAAGCTGAGGACGAGTGTTTGAAGGTTGGGCCAAGCCTGACAATGATTTTCTGATGTGATATTTCAAGGCTTGGCAGTTTCAAAGATATAATATTTCATTTTCAAAACGAAAACATCGCCATTTTGGCAGCAAATGGATAAACGACTTAAGAAATCCCAAGAGGTTCATCATCTTACAATCTAACCTCACAAGACAAAGAAAGATAGAGATGAACAGAATCTGCACTTATGTGGAGGGGGAGTAAGATATACATCTTCAAAAGAAATGCAGATACAGACTCTGGATTCAAATGATTAAATAAAGAGTACAAGGTGAAATGTGCGATTCTGCCTCCCTGGCAATTTCTTTGTGTTGTTTGACTGTATTTGGACATGGGGAGAAGACAGTAGAGAAGAGAAGTGGAAAGAAGAAAATAAAGCCAAACAGTGCAGGTATGGCAAACAGACTCTTGAGACTGAAAATAGAGCGACGTGCTGTTTGAGACTCCTTGGTCGAAATCACAGAGTAGACCGGTGAGTCCGACTGGTTTCAGCAATCCAGGTGCTCATTTCTGAACAAGGAGATCGTCCTGTATAATCCAAGCGTTCCCTGTGGTCTGAAATCTGGTATATGTGTCACTGCTTTGGATAGAAATCCAGTTAAACTGTTTTGCTGCAATTAGATCACAAGTGGGGAAAAACTGAAAACCTCACATTTGTATTCCATCTTATTAATGAGCACAGCATGAACTGGCAGATGAAGCTCACGATCTACAAATTATACAAATTAGTCCACATACTGAGTTCTCTAGAGGTTGGAGGCTTCACCTCATCTCGAAGGAGAAACACGCTTTTATTATCAGTACAGCTTAAGTACATTTAAAGATCAAACCTGTCTAAGAAGCTGTGGTACGTCCGAACATTTCCAAAGTCTGTTGTAGGTGATAAGCTTGATTTTCTTTTAACCTGTCAGCCGCTGATTCCTATAAAGGCAATGACATCAACTTGAAACCTCTTTGAAACCATGAGCCTCCGTTATTTTTATGAATATTATAGCTGACCGCAATATCACAAGACATTTAAGAATACTTTTTCTGTATCGATTTATGAGTCGTGTGTCTTCTTTTCATCAGACCTTGTACTTACATTCCTACAAACCATTTTTGACAAAGAGAAAATGATTTTCCAAAACTCATCTTGAAAATAATTCTTTGTTCCGAACCCACTTTAGAAGGTACAAGGATTGTATCTCATGATCTGCCAAACAAGATCATTCATTTTGTATCATCTAATAATAAAATAACAATAAAAACACAATCTTTTATTCTGCTTTAATCACAACTGTCTTGTAAACATTATTTTGTAAAAATCAAATCATTTTGAAATGATTTCATTTACCCAAATGCCTATAAGACTGAATTATTGCCCAGATCTAATGGACGGAAGGTGTACCTTTTAACATGCACAACACCTGATATGATAATTTAAAGAGAAACTTTGGTATTTTTCACCAATTTTTTCCCACATTTGTGTGTAATAAATGGGGAGAACAATTCTTGAAATTATTAAATGAAACAAAATGAGCTGAAACGTCATCCTTTGTGGCAATTGTGCACTGTCAATGTGTCATGTCCAGGAAACGTTAATTTATTCAGTTTTTGTCTCTTGTCTATGTTGTCTTGTGATTTCCTGTTTTATTTAGTTTCCACTTCCTGTTTGTGTCTATTGGCGACAGTTTTACTTTCTCCCTTTGTCCTGTGCCAATTCATCTTGTCCCATGTGTCAGAGAACCAGCACTTCATCCATTCCATTGTCAGGTCTTGTTGTCGTGTTACTTTGTTTGCTCGAGTTGGATTTTCTGCTTGTTTTCTTATTTAGTCTAGCTTTAGTTGAGTGAGTTTTAGTTTCTTAGATTAGTGTAGAGTTATTTCCTATGTCGACAGTGATTTTCCTTTGTTAATAAAAACTTTATTTTGAAACTTTTGTCTGAGAGTTGTCCATTTGGGTTCTGGTCCATAGTTTGGTCGTGACACAATGTAAACTGGATCTATAAAAAAAAACAAAGTTACAAAATAACAAACAAGGTTGAAAAGTACTAAAGTTTCTCTAAGTCAAATCACCTCTGAATGTCTTTATTATGGTTTTATCCAAACTCCCCCAGCTGCACGTCAACTTTATTTCGTGTGCGACAAAAACACATTATTACTGTGGTCAGTGTTATTCATTGAATCTACCAGTTTCACCAACATTTCTGATAATTTAAATGCACTACATGAGTAGGATACAGGCTAGTGAGAACCAAACCCGTGTAATTATTTGATCATGCTTCCAGTGGTCACAGCAGAGCAGCTTTGATTGATTTCAAAGGAAAAGTTTCCGCCGTGGCTGATGGCCGTAGTGGAGACCCGGTGGATAAAAGCTGCAGCTAAAATGACTGTAATGTAAAAAAGTAGCAGACAGTGGCGAGGCTCGGGTGGAGGTGACCACCTCCTTTCAGCTCAAGTCCGATTCCCTGCTGCTCTGAGCCTTTGAAGTCCGGATAAAATGGGATTGGACACTGAGACATTATTCTCTCTCTCTGTCCGTCTTCTATTCTCCACCTCCTTCTTGCTTCTTTTCCTCCCGTGTCAAAGCCTTTCCACCATTTGCCTCTCTCTCACCATTGTTTTAGTGACTTCTGTAATTGTCTACTCTCCCTTTCCTCACCTCCTTCATCCTTCCCTCTGTCCTAACTCATTTTCTGTCTCTCTGTACAAGTACTGCACTTTAAAGTCAAGTCCCAGGCAACCTGAAACCAGTCCCTCCACCTCACGCACCTGACCTATTCTTTAAGGTTTACTACAGTGATATGAGAACGATGCTTCCTACATCTTTGCTTGAACAAAAACATGATTTTAAAAGGTTTCAATCAACGACCAA
This sequence comes from Collichthys lucidus, assembly GCA_004119915.2. Lineage (NCBI taxonomy): Eukaryota > Metazoa > Chordata > Actinopteri > Sciaenidae > Collichthys > Collichthys lucidus. The sequence goes on from CM014082.1 coordinate 27,390,384, forward strand.
TGTTGTCATTTTCAAGAACGATCAGAACAATAATGTAACAATGAAGTGGTTACATTGAAGACCATGACTGTCTAATATTAAAATGGTACTTGGACTTTTATGGCCCTTAAGCAAAACCCTCTCAAACGGTGCCAGGTCAAAGTGAGCTACCCAAGAACTCGGCATTCTCCCAAATAACCAAGCAATGTCGATAGCAAGTCTGGGACATGAAGGCCAGCCAAAGAGTTATCAAATAACCAGTTAACCAGAAGTAACTTGCATGGCCTGTTGGTGCAATGGATTGGGCAAAGTTTTCTAGCCCTGTTTTTTGTTGATTAAAAATGTAAGTGTGTTTCCGCATCTATGCAACCATGGTGTATCGTTTCCGTTGGGCTATCATCTCTTCAGATATCTTCATCTACTACAGATACAGTCTTCTATTCATTTCAATGAACGTTAATCAACAAATACGTGGCCTTCAATCAAACATATTCATCCAACCATTTTATGTACAGTGAACCCTCGTTTATCGCGGGGAATACGTTCCAAAAATAACCCGCGATAGGTGAAATCCTCAAAGTAAGTTTTACAATTATTCTACATGTTTTAAGGCCGTAAAACCCCTAACCACACACTTTTATACAGCTTTTTACACGCATTTTGTACAGTACTCCCTTAAACAGGACGCAGAACACATGTGCGGTTCTCCCTTAGCCAATTTAGGACGATGCGCGTTCATACTGTACAGTACGCTGTAAAAAAAAAAAGCATGCAAAATCACACTGAAAAAAATCAGCGAAACATCGAGTCCGCGAAAAGTGAACCGCGATATAGCGAGGGACGACTGTAACTGCTTATCTTCATCAGGGGCATTGAGGGTTACCAGTTGACTTAGGGTGAGAGGCGTGGTACAACCTGGACAAGTCACTGGTTACATAGTCAAGAGTTACACTGAGACGATGCTAACCCACTGACCACTGTGGAACCCCCTATCAATCAGAACCAAGTAATATTCCCAATATAAACCCCCCAAAAAAATCTGTTTTTGATGCAATCATAAAGTTGAATCCATAGTGGTAACTTTACTCAGTTTGATCCATTTCCTCCTACGCTTCCCTTTTTCTCTTTCACATTCTCCTTTTCAAATGAAATCCCTTCAATAAGGAAGACTGGATTCAAAGTATCAAAGTTTAAGTTGAATTTATTATTCTTGTACAAGAAGGAGCGTTTAACAGTGCAACACAGAGGAAAAAGGCTCCCTGAGGAGCTCTAACTCTATAATGGGCTGTGTCATTAACCTGAACTTTACCTTAGCCTGCCAGCTTTACAGTAGCAACAAAGCCATATTAGAGAAGTCAAAACAGAACTTGTGAGAGAAGTAGGAACTCGCGTACACATCATATGATTTAAGACATCTGAAACATGTTTATAACAGCCCCGATCCCATCCTCTCTCCATCACGTACATCATCCGAGTGTTCAAATATAATTGGCATTATGAAAAGAAAAACTAAATATTGATGTTTTGTGTCTGTGTGTCTGTGCTTCAGGGAGGTGAGCTGCCACAGCGAAGGCAGACAGAGAACTAAACTGGAACAGACGCTAACGCGGACCAACATGCGGCGCGACCGCTGGCAAAAATGAACACTCGCTCACACGTGAACAAGCAAACGCAGGCCGCTACAAAACGCAGACACAGACACCGTCACTTCCTCCGCCTTCCTACCTACGACGAGGGTCGACAGCGGCCTGACGTCTCGGTGTCAGCGAAACCAAAGCAACATGCCAGGAGGAATTCTTCGTCTGTGGGCTTTAATTGCTTTGTTCAATTATAAAATCAAACTCAGTTATGATTCAGAATCGCTGTCTGACACTCTCGCGGCTCCACAATGTAAAAATTGCAGCATGTGTTTCAGTTTCTAGTGCGGAGCTGTCACTATGTCATACCAATAAATTACTGTTTTGGTAAATCAAGTCGTCGTGATTAGGATATTTAAAAGTCCATTATGAAATGTCGGCTTGTCAGCTGAAGAACCATGAAGTGAACATCCATGGAGGAGCACACAGCATGTCTGATTATTCTTTTTATGATAGTGGAGAAATTATATGCTTCTCTGATCAACACAGTATTGATTATGAAGTAAGTAAAGCCCCAAATTTCACAGACTTGGATGCGTTGCATTCTGTATGCGACGCAGCCGTTCTAGTCAATGTTTCAAACACCACCGGACGACGGACGCACAGAGCAGCTCACGTCAATGTGCACACAGAGTGTCAGACACATAGAGAATCTGCTCGATTTTCAAAATACAAACTGTTGGTCGTAAAAACAGACAAAAGGGGAACACATTAACTATGCAGCATATTTACACAATTAGAAGCACCCGAACAGGAGAGTGACGTAAATCAGTTTGCCACAACACTCCCGTTGGGGTTGGAAGTCGTGTGGAGGACGGGGGTGTGGAGGATTTTGGGGTTTGAGCTTGTCTTATGATCCCCAATAATGTTTCACATTATTCCAGTCGTTTCGAAAACCATTTCTAAAGGTCTCCCACTGAAATCCTTTTAGTGCACTTAGGCATCATACCAAATGGGTGAATCCGCTCTGTCAGTTGCATTGGACCAATGCAGCAGCTAAATGTGTAAATAAATAAAAAAATAAAATAAATATATGAATAATTGTGTTTGTGTGACCTACTAGAGAGACTAATTTATTTATTTTCTCAGTGGCTCAAAAATCCACTTAAGTGGTCCTTTAAAGATTTAAAATTAGGAGGTACGGCGGAGGTTTGGAATATTCTATCCTCTGTGTGGATGTGACAGAGAAATGATCTTTCAGAGAATGATGTGAGGTGTGGAGAGAAGAGCTGACAGGGTGACCACAGGCCACACACACACACACACACACACACACACACACACACACACACACACACACACACACACACACACACACACACACACACACACACACACACACACAGACACAGACACAGTCGCGAAATCATCACAACACACGGTCCAACACGACCCATCAGGTGTGAATATTGGTCTGCGGCCTATTGTTCCTTCCTGTACCAATTCCATATTGTAGACTCAGCCGAGCGTGTTCAGCAAACACCTGTAGCGAGCACGAAAATTGGCGTGTGGGTGGAAGTGTGAAGATCAATATTCCAGCTTTGTAGAATGAGGCAGATGGATTGTTATGGAGCGTTACAAAAGTTTTAAAAAAGGAGGGGGAGCGTTTCATTCGAGTGAGTGCGGTTTTTAATGAAAATACAGTAACCTATCCCCGAATTGTGGCCAAATCTCTTCGCCAAGATTTTTAGATATCCTGCTGACTAACAGACAAAAAGAAGTAGGAACATCACTGCTGTTTGAACTCTAACATAAATGTAACGAGTTCAGATAGCGAAAGCAAACCACATTTTAAAAAAAAACGAGAAACTAATATTCCATTAAGTTTGAGAACACGCAGATTTAATGATGCTCCTTTGCAGTTTGTAACATCCTCATCATCTTCAGAGTGGCTGAGCTGTGGACTTCACACTTAATAAACTGATCTGGATATGTAAAAACAATTGGATTTCATTACGGTATAATCGAACTTGAACCTTGGATAATAGAGTTAAACTATCGACTGTCGGGTATCGCATCATTTCCTGACTCCCTCCACTCCCAGCATCGCTGGCCTAACCATGTATGAAGAGCTACCGCCTCAAACATAAAGAGATCATCTTTATTTTTTGTCTTTTTACCCGTTCTTTGCTTCCACTATAGATCACAATCTACTCCATGCAGCAGACAAGACAGCTGCCTGTAGGGGGAGTGAAGCACACATCCCTTATGTTCACCCTCTTCTTTACTCTCTGTGTAAATCATATACCGAGCGGTGCAGAACAACAACAGCTGGAAGATAATATCAGGCCTTCAGCAGATAAGGCGCTCGCACGCAGTAACATACTGTAAGTGCTAACAGCTCTGCATGCACACTTGGACGCGCTCTCATCGGTAAGAGGATCAGGAGGTTGTGTGAAGTTCAGCGTGAGGTTAGCTGCAGTTCACGCGTAGATGCCTTAAGAGCCGACGTGCTTCCGGGATCGTGCATCCCTTTTAAATCAAGGTGGAGGCGGATACGTCTTTCACACCAGTGCACACCTGAAATATTTCATCGAGCTTGGAGCTTTCTGTTCGGCAACGACTGATGATTAATTCCCAAATACGGAAACCATTTATCCTTTATTCCTGCTCTCAAAACCAACCCACTCTGCCACTGGTGGTGCCTGACTCAAGGGCGTCTTAATGGTGCATGAGAAGAGATAGAGACAGTTGTTGTTTTAAATTGAACAGAATTTATTGACCTGCTCTACAAGTCAAACAGAGGTGTGTACTAAATGTGAAGCTTGTAACTGTTTCATGCATTAAGATGCATTCATTTGTCTTTAGTTTCAATTTACACGGACAACCCTAAATGCAAAAACAAGTTGAGATTTGCAAATCGTTTTTGAAATATATTCAGTACAATATAGTACAAAAAGAAAACACATTTAATGCTCAAACTGATAAACTTTATTGTTTTTTGTCAATATAAACTTATTCTTAATTTGATGTCTCCAACCAGTTACAAAAAAATTGGGACAAGATTAACAAAAGGCTGAGAAAGTTGTGTAATGCAAAAAAAAAAAAAACTGGTAACTGTGTGGGCAAATTGTCCAACAATTCAAGACCAATGTTTGTCAATGCACAGCTGTGAGAAATGTATGGACCGATCTACCATCCATTGTATCACTAAAAGATTCGGAGAATCCAGAGAAATCTCTGCAGGTAAGGGTCAAGGCCAAAAAAAAAAACATTTGACCTTTGACCCGTCAGACGGCACCGCATTAAACTGACATGACTGTGTTTTCAAGCTCATGTAGTAATATCCTCTATACAAAGAAAACACAGTTCGACACTCCATCTACAAATACAAGTTAAGACTCTACCATGCAAAGAGAAAGCCATTCATCAACAACATCCAGAAGCACCCCGAGAACTGTTTTTGGATGCTGTGTCCTCCAGGATAAATTACATTTTACAAAGTCCCAAACTTTTATAGAACTGAAGTTGTAAAAAAGTGAGAACCTTAGAAAGCTACATAAATTAGAAACAGTAAATGTTTTCTGCATCGCTGAAGTGGAAGCTTTGTATCAGTGAAAACAAAACGCAGTAAAAACAAGCTTAGTGATTAAATCATGTCGTACATGAAGCTTGTGACTTCAGGTGACGACTGACTTTATTCTCTGAGCGACAAAGGTGGAAGTAGTGTGACGTTCTAACAATGTAAAACCTCTTTATGTAGCGTTTTGACATAAGAGTCCACGGTTTGCATCCAGTCTTTTACCAATAGTCAAGTTTCCATTCAGATTCTTAATCTCCAAGCAGCATGCAAATGTAAATGAATGTTCATTTTTAGTGTAAATTAGAAGCTTCAGGTCAGCTGCCGTTAAATCTTTGCAGCAGAAGATTAACAAGATGACGTAACTGAAAGATTGATATTGTTTCTTATGTTTTAATTTAAAGAATGGGACTTGCTATTTGCTTTATTTTTTTTTCTGGTGAGGGCAGTAACCGTACCCTCAAGTCAGAACTGTTTCATGGCAATATTGGTTTTATGAACAGGAGTGTGGACACACATCCAGACCAACAGAGGACAGGTGGTGAGCCGAAAAATGAGCAAATCATGAAATAAACCCCCCCAAAAAACACCCAGCTAGCACTCACAGGTGCCATAAATAATGAATAAGCTGTTTGTTCATTTCACAATATTGGCTTTTCAGACAATGTGAAACACAAACCTCAATTATTTCATTAACTGCATCAGCCAAAATCAATAACATTCTCAGTTATGTGATCTATTCTCATATATATTTAATTTTCAGAAGATTTACTCGATATGTATCTTTGCGTATGACAAATATTTAATTGGCCACTTGAGTTTGGAAATCAGTGTATTACTTCACAACACAAAAGGGAGAGAGAGAAAACAGAAAGGTGCTGTTGGCTCTGAGAAAACTGAGCTGAAAACAAACTGGCAGTTTAGTGACGGCAGATGGAGAAAGGAATAAAAAGCAGATGTAAAAATCACTTTGTGTTAATCCTCCAAACAACGGGCTTCACGGGAAATCACCCCCATTTGGTAAAACTCCGACTGACAATGCGGTTTGTTTAAAACAGACCCACAGTCAGCTCAACTCAACCGCCAGTCCTTACATGTAGCATTTAACTTGTCATACCAGTGTATCCTCAAATCTGATTTTGAGTCAGGTGACATGTAAGCGAGTGCGTCATTATAAGTCACAAATCCCACGACCCATAAAAAGGAACCGGCTATTGTATTTTGCAGATGCCGGGTTGTACATTAGCCACCTGCTCATCTACTGTCTCACCAAAAAGAAAGAAATAAACACACGCAACCCAATTTCACATGCCATGGAAATTATTAGTTTGGCAACATGCATGAGAGTCGAGGAGAGGCTGTGTGTGTGTGTGTGTGTGTGTGTGTGTGTGTGTGTGTGTGTGTGTGTGTGTGTGTGTGTGTGTGTGTGTGTGTGTGTGTGTGTGTGTGTGTGTGTGTGTGTGTGTGTGTGTGTGTCTACTAAAGTGTACGTGTTACTGCTTTTCATAGCTCACGATCAGTTTAGCCTATAATTGACTTATAAGCTGCATGTGGGTGTGCAATTAACTGAAACCTAATTAAGGAACTGCCTGAAATCTGCATAAGCAGTTAAGCCAACCCAACAACAGCCAGAATCCACAGTGGAGCCTTCCTTTTATAGATTTTTGATTAAACAAATACACTGACATAAATAAGCCCTTTGATCAACATGCTGTTGACAAATGATGCATTTTTATTTATATATATAAAAAATATATATTTTGTTAAATTTGTTAAATTCTGCACACGGTCCTTAAACTTGCATGAGCAGTTCTGGTTCCAAGCTGCTCCTTGAATCATTTCCATCCTGACATTTCATTGGCAGGATACAACATTAGATGGATGATTATGCTCATATCCTTTTAAATGCTTTAACATTTAGAAACTTAATGGGAAGTATCCAAGAACACGAAACAGATTAATTAAATATGAGAGTGCTTTAAAAATGACTTTATAGTGTTATTGCTTCATTCATCTTTTATGGGGAACCTGCTACAGAATGATTATGTTGGCTATTGTACTCTGAAACGTGTCATTTCGAACATTCCCCCCCATGAAGCCACTCCAAACTATTAAAAACATATTTTCCTTACTCTACCCTGAGGTCCTCAAACAGCGATGTTTTGTTGTTCCAAGGTCAGATACCAGCATGTGTTAGACGTCCGCCACCTGAGCCCACGTAGAGCTCCGACTATAACAACATCTGTATCGAGCTTTTGAATGAGTAATTGAGATTCATACTTGACACGTCGGCCCTGCGTAAATATCACGTCTCGCACAAGGTTGGAATTGTATTTCGGCGTTGGATTTCACGTGTCCGTTTGACAACTTCTGTTCTGTTCTGTTCTTTAACCCACTCTGTGATGAAGAGCAACAATGGTAGGGTTCACCTTGTCTTGTTACAGTTGCTGTGTCTGGTGGGTGGTTTTCTTCATGACTAGGACTGCATCACAAACTCGTAGGACAGCATAAAAGCAGCCGAGGCTGGCCACTTACACTACTTGTGTTCTTCCTACCTTGTAGCCATGCTGTGCCCACATTATCACAGCAACCACATAACAACTGACTACTTGGGCCAGAACCTCCCAAGAGTGTTAATAGTTTTCTAACCTGGGGAAATGACAAAGAAAAAATAAAGAAAGGCCATGGCAGTACAGTACGAGACATAAAAATACAAGCAAAAAAGAAGTTTCTATCAAAAGTCTGATGTCGCAACACCGCCAGCGGAGACAGAATCCAACTGAGAATGGGACCATGTGCCTACAGTGAAGGCGACACCACAGAGCATCGTGCCTGTGGTGGGATCCAGCTGGCGGCGGCATCTGCAGAAAACACAGGCAGCACCTGCAACACTGCCAGCACGGCAAAGAATGGGGAATGTTTGCTGTCGACTTTTACAGAATTACCATTTTTTTAAAATTTAAATGTCATAACGGAACAGGGGGATTTAACCCATAACAATACTATTATTATAAATTCCAAGATCTGGAGCTAAGAGCGACTCACGTTTTGCTCTTGCGTGAGCCGTTGGCTGGGATTGAACTTGAGAGCGTGGGATGGAAAGGCGGTATCTGCAGCCACCAGGCCACTCTCTGCTTAGAGTGCAGATACCGTCGGTGTAAGTGGCTTCAGTACTGATCTTGTCGATGGGCATTTTGTGCAGAGAGGGGTGGAAGCCAAATGAGAAAACTAACTGCACGTGGTTTGATTCTATTTGGAGGAGCAGATGGCAAAGCCAAGTGTTACAGGGGGAATATTAAATAAATCATTTAGCTTTTTTTATTTTATTCTAAAAGAAAAAATGGATTTGTTTTCATGTGTAAATAGGACTTCAGTTTGAAACGCATGACTGAACCATGTGCAGCGCTGCAGAGCCAAACGAAGCAGACATGGAATACACGTTGGGTTTGTGAAGAGATAGAGAGACGGACAACGCGCACACACATGCATACACAAGCGTGCAAAGACAAAGGGCAACTCAACATTAACAACAATGTCACACACGGCAAAGTCACGTGCGTGCACTGTGCATTCAGACATTTGTCCACTCTGGCACACACACACACACACACACACACACACACACACACACACACACACACACACACACACACACACACACACACACACACACACACACACACAGTGTTGCAGAAAAGGCCATAAGGCATAACTCTCTGTGGAGCTGCTCTGTCTGTCTGTAGGTCAGCCAGCTAAAACTACAGAGCAGAAGGGGCCACACACACACACACACACACACACACACACACACACACACACACACACACACACACACACAGTGAGAATGCTGCTTTGATATACACAAAGTGTCCACGCAGTTTTAGGACTTTTAAGGATACTAAAAGCGAATCCACACGGCCTGAGACTGAGACTGACAGAGACTGTGTGCCCCGCAGACTAAACACAGTCAACACACACACACACACACACACACACACATGATTTATTCAACTAGAAAGTTGAGTTCCAATGAAAAAAAAAAAGAATCAATAACATTTCCTTTACTGAAATGAACACGCTTGCTTGAAATAAAGAACGTATACAGCGGTAATGTGCATTTGATGAATAGTTCAATTTAGTAATTTAAAAGTGCCAGTGGCCTAAAATGTTTCTGTAAGGTATCTGTCTGCCTCGTGGTTGGATGGCCGTTAGTTGGAACATTATCCATAACTAGTAAATATGTTTTCCTCTCATATGAAAAGTATGAATTATGGCATTATCTGAATGCAAATTCCCAGTAGCCATAAATCGTTTATTTCTCTTGTGGCTGCATGTTTTCCAACACTCGGGGAGCTGATTTATTCTCCTCCACCTCGGTAGAGACGCATTTTATTCTGTGATGTTTCGGAAGTTCATCCCACAGTCGGATTGAAAGAGTAATTCCTCCTCTGTCATTCTGTGTCTCTTTGTCTCTTCTACTTTGTTAGTCTCTTGTTTTTTTTATCAGTTGGAAACAGGCTGATGTAATTCTTCTTTAAGAGCTTTTCTCAGATTGAGACAAGGTTGACTGAGCGCTGCTTCACAGTCTTGCTGTGATATTTTTTTTTTATTGAACCCCATAAGCTGTATAAAACACGGAGGTAGTACCAGAGATGCCACCCACAGGTTTCTGAAGAGCTGTAGTGAAGCTCAGAGTGTGGTGGATTTGGCCCTCACCATCACCACAGGAACTAACATCAGTTTAACTTTATTTGTCAATTCCCTCCCACTGCGGCATAAAAACTCAACCAATTCTTGCATTTCTAATAGATAAGAAACTAGGACATGGAAGATGAAACGTACTCTACAGATTTCTGCAAAAATGTGCTTAATATAAACTCAAGCTTAGACTTGGGTAATAAAGTCACACAAGTGGACACCAACACCCCTTGGAGACACGAACTGAGGCGAAGACCCATCTGAGCGGGCAGAGAAGGTTTCAACTTGAGCGATGACTGTGATTTGCTTGATGCTTGAGTGCCGCCGATTCATGAACGTACATAGACTCCTCTGGACTTCTGGGAGAAAATAACATCACAAACCGAAAGCTCCCTGATAAATTTGAAATCAGTCAGTCAAACAGGAAAACACTCCGGGAGTTAAAATTGTTATGAAAAAGGCAAGGGAGAAAACTGGCTTTGCATTCAGTCTGAATACGCCTAGAAGTCTGATTTATAAAGACAGGTGCATGCATGTGACAACGATGTAAGACAAAAGTAACTATGGCTCTTTTCAAATGACCACGCTCGACGTTGAGGTGAAGTGCCTTTGAACACCGGTATAACCAGGGGTTGAACTCGGCCGGGGCTCTGGATTTTTTTGTCATCACGCAAAGTTGGGCAGCCGTGCACGCTCAGTACACAAGTTGTGTATAGGGCAAATTACACGAGGGCCCTGCCCATCCCTCGTGTGTCAGAGAGCGGATGAAGAGAAACCGTCCTCCGGTCACACCACTCAAGTAAACTTGTGTTCTCTGCTCTCCCAGTTCGATTTAGGGTTAAATTTCCTGCTCGGAAGCACCTCGTCTGTTGCACAGGGGGGAGCGAGCGCTCATTCCATCCATCTTCTGCTCCGCCGTCTGCTTTTGATATCTCTCTCCCCCTGTTCCCTGCTGGTTTAACTCCATTGTATTTGATGTTGTTGTTTTCTTGGACCACGTTGAGGGAGAAAGGCGGCTGATGTAACTCTGCGTTTTGACGCACTGAAATGCAGCTGTAACATTCTGCTAGCCGATCGATAAAAGGGCATTTTAAAATTCAATTATCTCTTTTTTCCCTCTTCCCTCTTACACGCGCTCCCTTACGACTTTTTCTCTCTCTTTCTATCCATCTATCTATCTTGAGCTCATTCCTTTTTCCCCCTCTCCCTGGCTCTCTCTGGCCCTCCACTCGCCCCTACCTTCACCACCACACACACACACACACATACACACTCAATTCTCTTATCCTCTGTGATATTGCTGAGCTCTGGCTTATACTGTGGAACCTGCAGCAGAATTTTGAAGTGCAATGGAGAGGTTATAGCAGCAGAGTGACAGGGATATGTAGTAATATATAGCTCTTCACACATTCTCATCCCCCACACATCGATTTTATAAACTATGTTACAATATTATGTCGTGGTCTGAAGAGTATGTTGTTCGTCTGAATCAGACGTATGGGCATCTTTGACTGACTGCCTGAATTACCCGACTGTTACAGCTGTGCCAATGTTCATACCTTGCAGTGGTTCTAACAGCTGATGGAGGAGGTACTGCAGCATAGATAGAGGGACATAAACAGGACAAATTAGACCAACAGGGATATGCCTAACCAAACCTGTCTCCTCTAATTTATGTTCACATATTATTTATTTCTTTATTTCCAGGAAAAGAAGTGCTGCTGCTGTTTAGTTCGTGGATTTAGACACTTAAGTTCTGCGTGTGGTTGCTGGACGTTTATCCTACGTAAGTTTTCTTTGTATAATCTGATATTGCAGAAAAACAAATTAAATACATTGTCGTTCAACATTTTAGCAATTGGCAGCATATTAATGTCATATATTGAAGATGGTTGTTACATCAGTAGATCACTGTATAATAGGACAGGTGACCCAGTTATCATGTTCAACACCAACATTTGGTGTTTTCCAAATACAGCGATGCTGTCCATCCAACTTGAACACCAAAGGATTGTACTCCATCTCAGAATTCCAATTATCAAATGTTACATCTGTCGCATGCTGTCACCGATTGGTTGCCAAATGTCAAGAAGGAGGGTCTTAACTTATATACGTTTGTTCAAGGGCAGGCGTCAGAGAGAGGGTAGAGATAAAAGTGCATAAGAGTGGCTTGCCGCTGACTAACTCTTGTCCCTCAAGTATTTTGTCCTCGACTCTGTCTCCTATCCATTTATCTAAATGGACTGGATACAGACCATTTAGATAAATAGATAATTGGCGAAACGCAACAAAAAGGACCAGACAGGACCCATCACAGGGTGAGCGTTGTTATGGGGAGATGAGAGAAATGACTGCAAGTGAGTCAAGCTAATTGGTAATTAAATCCCCTAACAACAACTAATTTTACCAGTACCTCTGCTGGGACACCATGTACTGAAAAAATGTTCTAAAACATTGTCACCACGAAATCCGGCTGTAGCCATGAAGTAATGTCGGGGATAGCAGGGAGGTTGATGGGCGGCGGTGTGGCTGGATACAACTGTGAAGTCTAACTCACGATATATATCAAGGGAATGCAGCAGGTTTCAGCCAGAAAACAGTGGTTATGCAATCACAAACTGGATGTCTCATCAATGGGAGTGTTGGAGAGATTCCTTTAATTTAATGCATTAGGCAAAAAGCAGCACGGCCTAATGGCTCATCTGCACCATTTATCTGGCAAATAGTGAAGGTAGCCACAGAGATGGTTTGGCCAGTGATTGATCTGGGTGTCAAGCAGTTAGCTATAAGTGACTTTGTTCATTTGAAATGCCTTGGAGAAGATTTATCAGACAATACAGGATGTAGAAAAGTAAATCTTAACCTTAACCCAACAAAAATATGGAGATATTAATAGAGTGCACTGCAGAATGTGCAGTGTTGATGCTGTGGGATATTGCTATAAAATAGAAAGGGTGCAGTACAGGGTATAGCAGGGCAGAGTTTGGGCAGTGTAGCGAGGCTTGCAGCGATTTAAATTTAGGACGCAGTGAGGACAAATGCACATGAGCGCAGATAACGCTCTCTGCTCAGGACAAATGATTGCCGCTGTTAGCAGATAATGACAGCAGAGATGCAGATAGACTGAAGAGCACAGTATGGAGTGTAGGAGAGGAGTAGATTGAATGCTTGTGCGAAAGAGAGGAAGATGAGGACAAAGAACATTGGGTTATGGCCATGCATATGCGGTAGACATAGAAACAGAGGGGTGGCTACAGAGTGTTGTTAAAGCAGGGTTCTCACCAGGATTTTATTTTAGAGTAATGGGCAGCGTCGGTCCTGGCGACCCCCCCCCCCCCCGACGAAGATTTTCTCGTGCGCCCCTGGATGCGATGTGCGCCCCGATCAGTCTGTCCGGCGCCCCCTCTACCTCGTCAACCCCCCGCTCCTGGGGGCGCCGGCTCCGCTAACAGGAAAAAAAAAAAACTTTTGACGATGGTGACGAAAACTTAAAACAGCCGTTACGCTATATTAGAAATAACGTAACGGGGGGAAATTGCCGTTGCGGTCTGAAATTTTAGCGTAGCGGGCCGCAACCATATAAAGCGCTGGCGAGACCCATGTAAAGCATCGGAGGAATGAAAGAGAGAAAGAAGGTTTGAGATGTTCAGAAAGAAGAGATAAAAATAAAGTTGGAGTAACCAAGCGTAAACAAGTATCTGTTCAAGAATCTTTGTTGTAGGTCACCCTTCTTTTTCTGTGTCCCTCTTGACTGCATATCCATGAAAAATAATAAAAATGCAGACAGGGCTGATGTGAAAGAAGGGGAAAAAGGACGGAGCTCAGACAAAAGCAGAGGAGAGTAGGTGAAGTGGCGAGGTTGATAAGTCGATGACCTTGGTGATATGGGAAATGAGGGACTTGTACAGGCTTCGGGTCTGCTCCATCAAAATACTTAAAATGTCTGTAAAACAAATGGAGAGACGATGATAGAACCAGTCCCCTCGATGGGGAGTGTTTTGTTATGGAACAATGCTTCACACCGCTTTTAAAAAAATCTGCCTTCTGGGTCACGCACTGACGAAAATTTCATTCTGAGGCTCATAAATCTCTCGTCCACGGGGATAGGGCTAATCTCAGTTTGGCGAAGGAAAGCACATACCTCTGCAAAAAGTACACATTTCAATCCCCTGGAATAAAGAAAAAGAAGAAAAAAAACTTGCCGACACCAATGTGTTTGTAAGATTCGACAATATGACTCAAATAGGTTTCAAAGGCCCAAGGATCACGAAACAAATCAACAGAAATTGCAGTTGCTCTTTGTGCGAGAAGCTCCGAGGTGTGCAGCTCAGTCACACAGAGAGGAGCGCCTCGGAAAGCAATCAGCCCCAAGACAAGCACGACACACTTTAATCAAGAGCGAGGCAGAGAGACAGACAGCCGGTCCACAGTTGTAGCGTTACATCACTGAGCATGTATGTGTGGGTCTGCCAGGTGAAAAACAATCTGCAGCGGGCCTGTCTTGAATATATAACGATTCTGACCAACGCTCGTGTTTACTGGGGAAGAGGCAGGTGAGAAGTTTGTTAGGAAGTACAGCGGAACACAGACATGATTGAATCATCTTTACCGTCCCTAATGACGCTGGAGGAAGGAGGTGCGATTGTGTTAGACGGTGCTTTTGTCTGGGTTAGATAAAATTGTGATGCAACCAATGTAATATTGTACTTGTTTTTTTTTATAGTTAAGCCCAGTATAAACTCCATGAATGGACGACCTGCAGGCTGACATCTCAGATTGTTTTCAGCTATTTAAATGTGTCACTCTCACTGGTGGCTGTTTGTAATCTGAATTGGAAAAAAGAGTGGTACCAAAGTGTATTTAATGACTGTAGCTGTACCAGTCTTTACACAAAAGGAAAAAAAAAAACCTGCCGGTACATGCAGTGTTAACTCCATCCAATGGAGGCTGGATGTGGCTGAAAGCTTTGGAACATTTTGTATGATTTTTATTTGAATTATTTTGCTTTTCTTAAGTTTAAACGCGTGTTACTGCAGGTTCTACGGAGGCTTGATATTACATTGGCAGGTTGGATCGTCACATGATTGGTCAGGGGAAACAACACAAACACCCCTAATGTACACGACGTCAGCCTGAATAAATGAAGTGGAACAAAATGGCAATGCAGTCTGATTATGAGACTAACATCTAGAGTTGCACGATACCCACGGTATACACGGTACCTCGCGGTACCAAATCATACCTGTCGCTACTATACTAGAAATTTTACACGACGGTACTACCGTGGATTACTATATTACCGGTGCCAGTCTCCGCTACATAGCGGCCGCCTCTGCTCTCCTCCCGGCTTCTCACTGCATGCTACTCACTCGTAAAAAAACATGGCATGTGCTGCAACCGAACTACACAGCTGCTGAATGATTGGCTGTTTGCCCGTTACTGGTGACGTCCAGGGATGTGATAGGCTGTTGCACGCTGGGTCCGCCCATCTGTTAGCTGATTGGCTGTTCGCATGTTTCTGCCAGCAAGCATGAACTCCATGAAGACAGCTCTGCTTTGATAGAAACTCGCTTCAAAACAAACAACAAGCTAAAGTTCTGTCTCGCCCAGACACGAGACAACACACTCACCGTGGCAGAAGCACCGGGCCCGAGCAGCGAGTCTGCCGTGGCGTCTTTCATCAGTGGCAACACTAATTTTGCTTAAAAACAAACGTTGTTGTTTCAGACTAACTTGTACAAATACATTGCAGTTTATAAAGATAATAATAATTTTAAAAAGGCTGCAGTATCGCGGTAATACCCGGAACCGCGATACTTTGTCTGGTATAGTATCGTGGTTACTCATTTTAGTATCGTGACAACTCTACTAACATCATCTATTTCAATGCCTTCAGACAGCGACAACAAGTTGTTCTGATGAACAACGGAAGCTGTAAAGAAATAAATGAATAAATCACTTCTTTTCAGTCAGTTAGCTCAAGTGGAATGGATTATTGCAGGATGTGGACGTGGACTAGAGTTAATTGTTGGTGTCACAGCTTTGATCAGAGCAATAGAGATCAGGGAGTGATGACAAAAGCTTCTCAAGTGAGACTTCAGGTAATCTATATAAACATATAAGCAGAATCTGCAGGTGATGGACCAAGATTCTGGTACAGGAAGCTTTCTGTTTTCTGTTTGTAGTTGTACTGACCAATCACATCTGAGTAAGGTTTGGTTGGACCAGTCTGTTTGAAGAGCAAACGAAGTGTCCGAAACGCAATTTGGGAACCCAGCTCTAATGACGATTTAGAAACATACATTAGCAGAAATTAATCTCATGACGCTTATGTATCAAGTTGCTATTCAGGCGAAGTCTTGGCCCTTTATTTGTTTAAGAACAGGCCCAGGAACTTTGGCCATTGTCCCACCGAGCCTAACTTGTCATCAGACAATAGGACGTGGAGACGGAGCTTGTATTATGAGAAAAGCCAAGGGAGAGACAACAGCTGTCGCTGTTTGAGGAGAGAGATATACAGTGTGTACAGATGTGTAGATGAAGTGACATGCAAACTTTGTTAAAAAAACTTAAATTCAGAATTCTATACACACACAATGCTGTGGCCGGCATCAAATCCCTGTTGACATGAACATACATTTGTTGATTCCATCTGGCAATTTGGCAGCGAATGAGGCATCATCTGGACATTATTACTTTTTAATAAAAGAAAAAAATGAATTTGGCTAGAGAAAAATACATAAAGTAATTTTGAAAAATAACGCAATATCTATTCAGGCCGGGAAATTATAATATTCAAAGTGACTGATGGGTAGAGGAGAAGAGGAGAAAGAGGGACAAGATTAAAAAGGGGAAAAGACAAGAATAGGAAAGAAAAAAGAAAACAAAACAAAAAGGAGAATGAAGAGACTAGAACATTTTTTTAAAAGATGGGGATTAAATCAGAGGCGACACGGGAGAGGAAAGCTGTAAAAATGTGGAAAGGAGGAGGAAGACAGTAAACAGTTAAGATCCAAGAGGGAACGATGTATGATGTGATAAGAAAAGAAGAGAGAAGAGGAGGAGGCAGAAAGACGGTTAAAAACAGAAAAAGAAAGGAATCAGGGGAGACTGGGAAAAGAGAGTCTGTCATGAGACGGCAAAAGAAAGAGAAGATGAGAGGAGGAAAGAGAGGAGCGTTTGTTTTTCCACTGTGCATGAGTCATCGTCAGATCCTATTATGACTGAACCAGCGCAGCGCTCTCGCCCACTGCTAACCTACGGCTACACGCCTTCAACACGCATCACATGCACACTGACATATACACACAGGTTTCCACTGCTATTTTTGGAGGACTTTTCTGCTTTATTTGCAGGGTCCACAAAAATACATTAACAAGAACATTTTATTTTTTTAGATTACTACAATAAGATTAAGACTTGTGGTTTTGTACATTTGACAGCAAAATGTTCACAGTCACTTACATTTGCTTTGTAACCCCTGGACCTCATAATTTAATCAATACCTTAACCTACACTGTTATATTGTGCTGTTGTACCATTTGTATCTCCCTATGTGTAGTGGCATTTTATTACTGCTAGGCGTCCACCACAGTATATCACAATAAGTCCTCAATACAAAACCCACAGTTAAACTAATCATAAAGAAGCAAACAAAAATATCCTGAACTACCATAAAAAAGTGACTCCTCATCTGTCTAATAGGCTGGTGGTTAGTGATTCTTCAACAACTCTGGAGTTACTTCCTGTAGTCCAGCCATGATAGCTATATGTGATGGCCGGGTCGTTGGGTTAGTTTCTAGTTTTGCCGATCCATCTAATGAGCTATTCTGGTTTAGCAGAGTATGTTATGCTCTGCTGTCTCTGTCATTTTAGACGAGTTTAAATTAAGTGCCAATAACTGCTAAAATGGCCGCCGCTGGGCTTCTGCCTGCCAGCCGTAATCAGCAGAGCAGTTACTGTATACACATAGTCTTTTATTTTGAAGGGACTCTTGTTTTGAAAATAGCCCCTCCCCTCTCTCATCCTTCAGACAGGCTTGAGGTTGCCAAGCAACCAGGACCAACTGCCAGCACTAATCAGCAGAGCAGTTACTGCACCTGTTAGAATGTCAGTTGGAAATGCTGACAGAGAGAGAGAGAAAATGCTGAGACCACCCCTCAAACAGGAAGGATTTCTGGCCAAACCATATTTCCAATCATTGAACCGAAATCACTGGGAGCATCCTGAGCCCTTCCTGAACGTCTACATAGTTATTTTGTGTTGATAAAGTGAAGAAATGTGACCTTTAGAGCGATTCAAAGAAACGTTACTTCTGCTTTCCTCCACAAATGTTCCCGCCTTTTCAGCATGGCAGTCTATGGGGCTGTGGATGGGTGTTGGTGGCGCATCTTTGTGTGTTACGCCAAAACTATAAGGCTGACAGCTTTAGCAGACGAATGTGAGTGAGAAGACAAATTTTCCTACGTTTTTATGTATAAATCATGTCTGTAGTGGGGCATTTGAGGCCACCGCAGTCAAATGTGTTTTATTTTTTCACTGATTTTTCTCTCTGCTCCTCACTCTAGCTGATGATGTCATCCACTCTAGCTCAAACATTCCGGCCAATACACACCCATTATAAACTCAGAAATTAGAGTAAAAAAAAAAGGGATTTGGGAACAGAATAACTCTTAAAGACAGACTGGGCTTCTGTCACTGGTAGGTACATGTGCTGTTATTTGAAACACAGCATTACTGGTTGTTGTAAATTGCGTGGAACTCAAGCGTAGGAAAGTTACCACAGGCGCTGGATTTAAAAACTGCGTATTCTGAGAGATTAACTTGGTGGTGATGAGAGGCTTAATCACTTTCTATCTTCCTACTGGATCATTGTGGAGTGATGTTAGAATCTCCTCACCAGAAAAACAACTGAATTTAGGTTACTGGTCGACGTGGACACCAGAAACTTTTTAAAGGAAAGTGTAGGTGTGGGCATTTACAAGGCATTGAGGCCCTAATTAAAGATGGTATCAAGTTGCATCGATTTAGACCGTCCATTGTTAATCTTGGTCTTGTAAAATTCAACCTACTTTATGGAGCTTCACCATATGGAAAAAAATGTTGGCCTCTTTCAGTAACATTTCAATGTTTTATGGTCACAATAACCTTTTAGGAGATCAAATCTGGATGGATTGTTTAATAAATGCATGGCAAAAAAACAACAACTAGGGTTTGCATCCTGTTCATTCAACCAGTTGCCTAAACTTAAAGGACGATTGTCTAGAATTTAATGGTATCTAGTGGTAGCTAGTAGTTGCAGATTAAAACCCTCACCTCACCCTCTCCTCCTCCTGAACATCGGCATTGGCATCGGTGCATCTCTACAGTTCAATATGGGGGACAAAGACCTGCAGCATCTGTAGATATGAAATAAGGATTCTTATTTTTAGATGATTTTACACTATTTATGCATTTTATATTCCATTTCTGGATATTAAATCGAGCCTCCTAAATCTTACAGACTGGACCTTTAATGAGAACAGAGGAGGAAATGCAAATGCAGTCATTGCAATGGTCGTATCGGTAGTTTTAGAAGGCACTGACAAACAACCTGTTTGTTGTTTACCTGAGTAATGTGCCTGTGAAGTAATCTGTAGATCAATCAGGTAGATTCAGGCAGTAACACTGCTGAGGTGAAGAGGCTGATTCTCACTGGAGCACTGAAAGAGGAGATCAATCTAAAATGTCTGGAGAATACAAAAAAGTCACACCGAGATGGCTGCATTTCAGCTTCTTTGCTTACTCTTGATGTTCTTTCTTCTCTCTTTCTTTCTTCCAAGCTGCCTGTCTCTCGCAGATTACACATTTCCACGATCCCTTCTGGTGTTATGTACCACACATACAAACATGGAGATAAGATTCTCTCCGAATGCTCTCTCGCTGAGGAGACACTACAGGGACAAACAGGATGAAACCATGTGCCGGAGGCTACCTCCACATGACAGGCGGTCTGAGCTGCACTCTCCGCTGGTTTGAGGGCAAAGTCAATGCAGGGAGCTCGGCTCGAAGCTGATATGTCATCATGTGACTCATAAACAAGTATCAGTTCTTGCTTTTCTACATCCCTGGAAGTCAGACAATTTGTAAGCGTCAAGATCAGGAAACAGTTTTAAAGGTGGCGTGCAACATCCTTCGGCATAACCTCTTTCTCCACAGGTAAACACTTGTTGATATGTTTGGAATCAGAGTAAATACCGTTTCAGTCTCCTTTGCACGACTTCTGAAGAATGACAATACGCTGTCCTAAAGTCTTCAACAATCCACACCCGTACATACTGCACAAGCACCTACAAGATAGGTGCTCACCGATGTGTGAAAATCTTCCATCGCTGGGAGATTATTCAGAATCAGACACGAAATCAAAAGGAATAAAGTGTGCATCATATCAATGAGCCCTTCTTACATTCAAGTCCTCTGTTGATCTGATATCAAAGAACGTTGTGTGTTGGCAGTGTAGCGTCTCTTCAATCTTCAGAACAAGCACAAACATACAAATTATTAGGAGCCTCTCTGAGCTACTCAGATAGCTTCACTGATTGATACATTTTTCTTTGCTCGCACAGAGCCGATGCTCTTACTGAGAGCACTTCACAATCACAGAGTGTTTGGTGAGCTCCGTGTCTTACTGACAAACACTTCAGCGCGTTCGCTGATGGATGTATGGGGGCTGCTGCCATCATGTGACCTTTTCAGCAAAAGGTCCTGCATGTGGCATTTCCAGACATCAATACATCATCGGAAAATTGATTGTCATGAGATATGATTGGTGTAAATAAATAAAACCTGTCTATCTAACGGCAGTAATAGAGTGTCATAAAGTAGGACGGTGTACATCAGCTGGCCAAGACATAACACACAATGAGTAGGTGCATTTAAAAAAAGAAGATTCTGGATTATTCATAAAACTCAAGGCCATCTTTTCCCAGTCAATAACCAGTGAGGCTTAGAGGTACTCTCAAATGCAGTTCTCTTTCCAGCTGCAGCTAACAGTTATTTTCATTATTGAATATTCTCTCTTTTTTCTCTATATACAGTTATTGAGTTTTCGTTCCAATAAACTGACGCACAACACTGGAACAGACTACCAAATGCATCTAGATAGTTTGTTTGGCCCCACCGGTAGCCAAAATCCATTCCATCCATCCACTAGCTGCACCTGATTATCCTTTGGAGCCGATCCCAGCCGACACTGAGCGAGAGGCGGGGTACACCTTGAACACATTGACCTGGTCAATCGAAGGGCTGATGCGTGGACAAGTTACACACTCACATTGACACCTACAGGCCATTTAGAGCTGCCAATGAACTTGACCTGCAGGTCTTTGGGCTGCAGGAGGAAACACTGCACCACTGTGCAGGCCCAATTCAAAAGTTCTGACACGTTTATTAGTGACAAGTGCCTACGACACAAGTCAACTATTAATCTTGTGTGTGTTTCTTCTTATTATTCATCTTCCGCCCTTTTTCATCATTTAATTTTATATCATATAATTAAATATCAAAACGTGCATTTTCATCCTGAATCCTGTGCCATTACTTTTCTAAGAGATCCAAGAGTTTTTCGTGAATTTATTCAAGAATTTTTTTTTTTTTAATTAAACGTATTCGACTACCGTGGCCTCAAATGTCCCACTACAGACATGATTTATACATAGAAACGTAGGAAAATTTCTCTTCTCACTCACATTCGTCTGCTAAAGCTGTCAGCCTTATATTTTTGCTGTAACACACAAAGATGCGCCAGCAACACCCATCCACAGCCTCATAGACTCAGTAGCGGTTTTAGGTACGGGCGGACAGGGCAGCCGCCCGGGGCGCCATTTCGTGGGGGGCGCCACGAGCGCCCGAAAATGAAAAAAAACCTCGCAAATTTTCGATACCGCTCATTAAGTCCGTGTTAAGCCCCCGTGGGCGGGGAGTTGACGACGAGGTAGAGGGTGCGCCGGACAGACTGATCAGGGCGCACGGCGCGTCCAGGGGCGCACAAGAAAATCTCCGTCCCGGGGGGGGGGGGGGGGGGGGGGGGGGGGGGGGGGGGTTCGCCGGGGGTGGGGATGTGGCCAGGACCGCCGCTGCATAGACTGCCATGATAAAAAGGCAGGTACATTTCTGGAGGAGGAAAGCAGAAGTAACGTTTCTTTGAATCGCTCTAAAGGTCACATTTCTTCACTTTACTAACACAAAATAACTATGTAGACGTTCAGGAAGGGCTCAGGATGCTCCCAGTGATTTGGGTTCAATGATTGGAAATATGGTTTGGCCAGAAATCCTTCCTGTTCGAGGGGTGGACTCAGCATTTTCTCTCTCTCTCTGTCAGCATTTCCAACTGACATTCTAACAGGTGCAATAACTGCTCTGCTGATTAGGGCTGGCAGGCCCAGCGGCCATTTTATGATGCGAACTTTAGGTAAATGATCCACTCCAAAAGTCCATAATACATCCATGTTTGCACCACGGCGATTTGATGCAAGTCTCCTCACATTAATACACGTGTGAAACATCATATCCGTCATGTTTTCTGCATTCTGTTGAGGTTCAGCTGGCATTCTTTAAATTACGTTTTCTTTTTTGCGTCCTCTTCTTCTAGTTTTCCAGCTGGACAATTGGCGCCACCTTATCTTGTGAACAAACTCGGTCGCATTATGGCAGTGGATGGATGCATGTTCTTTTGCCAAATCACACAAAATTCAGTAAAAGTCTGCGACTCGGCTGAAAACACAGCCATATTCGCACAGATCTGCCTCATAGGCCTCAGGCTCAGTATCACAGGTGTAGAGGTCAGTAGACACTGCTTATTTTCTCACTAATAGTCTCATCCGGTAATTAGACTAATGCCTAAAAATATGCACTTTAATGATACTGATGGTAAATGTTGCCAGTAGCACCTTCGCTGCTGTGTTCTGCCCTCTGACTCATGTCTTTCCTCTCGTCCTCCTTTTTTCTCTCCTGCCGCCTCCCCTCATCCTTCTCCCGACTTTCTCGCTGCTCTCCGCCCGTCCATCAGCGATAACACAACTAAGCCTTATTAAAACGGGTTTCTGGGGGTTGAAGCTAAATCACACACAGTTTATTAAACACCCACACGTACAGTCACACGCTCACTCTCCACTAACCAGCACATTTGATCTTCTAGCCGCCTGATTAATGGGATCTCTGATAAAACTACAAACCAGGCCTTCTATCCTCCTCCTTCACGCTCCCATCTGTTTTTTGTTTTTATCTGTTTCTCTCATGACTTCCTCTCTTAGGTCTCGCTCACTCAGACTTGATTTTCATTTGCCTCTTTGTCCTCTCTCATTTCCCTTTCTTCCTCCTTCTCCCTCTGTTTCCTGCAAATCACAGACGCCATTATTATTTGTACCTTTAAATTTCCCCACATCGGCTGCATGATGGATGAGTGACACAAACACACACACACACACACACACACACACACACACACACACACACACACACACACACACACACACACACACACACAGTGACAGGGTTGCTTATGCATAACCTGTCCTTCAACGGGGGAATGAGATGTTTTGATCAAACAACTGTTATGCGATGGTTGGCAAAGCTACTTATAAATGCATTAGAGTGGTCATTTTCTTTTTTCTTCTTACCAAACACACAATGCAGTGATATATGCTAAAAAGTGACTGCCATTCCCATCTATCCATCTGTATATCTAGTGTTTTATATTTAGCAATGCCTTAGGGGTTAGATACCCAACCACAAACCTCAGCATGGCTGTTTTGAGTCGGCTCAGGGTTTTTCTGCATGACTTTACCAAGAAACCTGGGAACTCCAGATCTCCACACGTCACTTTAGTACTGGGCCAGTGCTGGAGAAAGGTTTAGCTGCAATATTATCATTATTCTAAGAATAATGCTGGCTTATTTGTATTTCTTTAAGCCAATCACAACTGTCTTTGGCAGCACTAAGCCCAGGATGCCACGACGTTGCCCTTGCAAATTAGTTTGAGAAAGCAGAGAAAGGAGACTAGAATTCCAAATAAAAAAGTAAACTCTTATACCCACATTCGACTTCCTGTGAGCAAGACGAACGTTTTAATAACGCTGCCTGATGTTCAAACTGTTTCACATAAATTTGAGCTAATTGTTTATTTTTGTAAGACTGAGTGTGTGAAGGTGTGTCAAGAGACTGACCGTTAACAAGGGAAAATGGCCAGTTTGAGGAATTTGGAGTCAAAAACTCCTCAAATCTACAGGAGGGTTGGACAATTTATTTATTTAATTTTATGTTGCTAATTTAATCGTCTGACTCCAAACAACGGAGAGAGTACACACATTCTCCAGTATATTTTCACGTTTAACTCGGCGGATTAGAGGTTTACTTCAACCAAACTGGAGTGGCTGATTGTTTGTCTGACAGTTAAAGACAAACCAAGATGTTTTTGCTATATTTTATGACGTTCCTGTCTAAATGTTTGAATGAAGTCTGTTTTATAACGAGTAAACGAGGTAGTTAAACTTGTCACAGTTGGTAAAATAAACTAAAACTCAATGAGGTTGAGTATAAAAAATATTTTTCTTAATATAATTTCTTGACATTTTGAGAGCTTATTATCTTTATTCATTGGAACGGAGGGGAACTTGCCACTTACATCTCCCGGCTGAAACTCAGAAAACCTATTCAAAAATGTATTTCTCACAGTTGTAGAGAAAGTCAAAAACTCCATCTTTATAAGACAGAACCAGGCTGATCCAAGTCTATATCTACAGTTCGATTTGTTTATCCAAGGAAGGAAAGAAGGGAAGAAGCAGTGCCTTGCTCAAGGGCAACCAACATAATAAAGAAGAGGATGAACTCACCTCCACGTTTGAAGCGGATTTTATGATGTGCCCCCGATTAAAAAATGAAGGACTTGTATAATTAGAGGCCTCAAAAAGCCATTGATGGGTCTATAAGGCAGTTATCATTGCACAGCAGGGTCACTGTATAACCAGCATACTGATTTAAAAGCTGCATACACACTCACACACACCATGAGCAAACACAATTCTCGCACAATCTCGCTCCAGGTCTCACACCTCCTGCGCTCTCTTCTCTCTATCTCTATTCCTCGCTATCTCTCTATTCTCTCTCTTCTCTATATCTCTCTCTCTCTCTCTCTTCTTCTCTCTCTCTCTCTCTCTCTCTCTCTCTCTCTCTCTCTCACACACACACACATCATAAACAGCCATCATTTCGCTCGCCCCATCTCTTTCCGTCACACACACTCATCTTGTGCAAACACCTTTTCTACTTAGTTGCACACACATAAATATAGCCTTACACCAAACCACACAGCACACACACACACACATTAAAGTAAACATGCAGAGGATTTTCAATCAGAAGATAAACATCCCTGCAGGGTTATAGGGTACATGGTCTGCTGGTACACAACAACGACGGAATAAATCACTGTTTTTATGGGTGGATACAAAATACAATGGGTGAACACAACAGGACACATGTGCGGCGACACAAACAGATGCATCACTCCATCACATAACTACAAAATAATTGTAAGACTGACGACAACAAACAGTCGAGGTCATGACAGAGTTATGAGATACAGCGGGTACATTTGTAAATGAATCAGTGAGTGTGCAGGTCTCGATAATGTGGAGAGGGAGAGCAAAGAAATCAATGAACTCCTGTATGAGAGAAAGAGAGAGACGTTTGGGGGCGAGTTGTAGTAGGATGGGACGGAGCTTAGGGGCTCATTAGACCTGAGGAAGATGGCCGACTACAGAGGGAGTGAGTGCAGAGGAGGAGGGAAGCACAGGCCGGACCAGGGAGGTTTATTGATTGGTCTACGGTCTTGCTTATTTGTCCATTTGTCTCAGTGCCACTTGTGCGCACCCCTGACCTGGGACCTCATGCCACTCTACCTGGAGTCTGGAGATTCCCAACTGGGCCACCCACTGGTCATGTACAAATAAACAGAGGGTTTGATGAGTAGGGGTATGAAAAAGAGAGGAGAACAGAGAGTAGTAGTAGTAACAAGAAGAGGAAGATATATTTCTTTGGTGAGGTTTATACGGTATATTGCAGTGTTCCAGTGTGTAGACTTGTGAGACATGAAAAATAAGTAGTAAAGCAATAAATCAATAACAACCACAAACACAAACAAATAACTAGACAAAAGAAAAAGAAAAGTAGTGGGGAGGTTATCTAGATTATTTTTATTCATATCATCATCAACATTACTACTAATAATATAAAATAAAAAAATATTAATAAAGACTAGAAAATTCCAGCAGAAATTTTGAGTGACTTGTGGGCTGTTGCCAAGGGTCTTAGCATGTTAATATTAGCATGGATTAAATTCTTAGTGCTGATGCGCTAATTTTAGAATTGGCTGCTAATGTTAACAATTAGCATGTGTTTACAGCTAATGCGCTAGCTGCTCTGCTATCTCTGTCATTTTAGACAGACAAGTTCAAATTAAGAGACAATAACTGCTAAAATGGCCGCCGCTGGGCTTCTGCCTGCCGGCCCTAATCAGCAGAGCAGTTACTGCACCTGTTAGAATGTCAGTTGGAAATGCTGACAGAGAGAGAGAGAAAATGCTGAGACCACCCCTCGAACAGGAAGGATTTCTGCCCAAACCGTATTTCCAGTCGTTGAATCTAAATCACTGGGAGCATCCTGAGCCCTTCCTGAACGTCTACATAGTTATTTTGTGTTAGTAAAGTGAAGAAATGTGACCTTTAGAGCGATTCAAAGAAGCGTTACTTCTGCTTTCCTCCAGAAATGTTCCCGCCTTTTTAACATGGCAGTCTATGGGGCTGTGGATGGGTGTTGCTCGCGCATCTTTGTGTGTTACGTCAAAACTATAAGGCTGACAGCTTTAGCAGACGAATGTGAGTGAGAAGACAAATTTTCCTACGTTTCTATGTATAAATCATGTCTGTAGTGGGGCATTTGAGGCCACGGTAGTCGAATACGTTTTATTTTTTCACTGATTTTTCTCTCTGCTCCTCACTCTACTCTAGCTGATGATGTCATCCACTCTAGCTCAAACATTCCACGCAATACACACCCATTATGAACCCAGAAATTTGACTAAAAACCTGCTCAACTTTAAGCCTTGATAGTTTAAAAACGGTAAAAGCTGTCGATGAGTGAAGTGAATCACTGAAGAGAAGGCAAGAGTACCTACATTTTAAAGTTTAAATTAAGTCTCTCTGTGAAAGTATGCCAGGGCAGTTTATTGTTAAAAATGTCTGTAGAATTTTTATTTATTTTTCTGACTGGCTTTCCCATTCATTCCTATAAGAATTTTTTTTTCTCTTAGGAAATCTCTTGGAAAAGTAATAGCACACCATTTGGAATGAAAACGCACGTTTGATATATAATTTGTTGGGGTCCCGCATTAATCAGCGAAAAAGGGCAGAAGATGAATAATAAGTAGGAAGAAACCTGCAGAAGATTAATAGTTGACTCGTATCATAGGCACTTAGCACTAATAATACAGATTGAAGTAGGTTAAAAACCAGAATCATGATGTCATGATACGATCATAAGAGACATAGATACAGAGAAAAACTGGTCAGAGAAGAGAGAAGTTATGTTTTGTCATGACGATTGAGAGTTGGGTGCAGGCGCGAGCAGGAAAGAGAAAAATATGTTTTGTTGTTTTATGTATTGTGGCGAGTGTGATTTAGGCTTTTGTGTAGTTATGGATCAAAAACCTGTTTTTTCATTTTTATGTGCTCTATTGTTTGTGTTGCTTTTGGATTTCCAGTTTTAGGAATATGGTGTTTTTGGCGATTATACAGCCGGTGATGAGGATTGCGGCTGTGATTAGACACCTAGTCAGAGTTTTGGGGCAAGCAGCACAGTGTGTGCATCATTTGATCAGTGACTTGGTACCGAAAGTGATTAATAGGTGGGCAGTGCCAGGTGGCTTGCCGGGAAGTGTCTACTGAGTTTTGCGAGTGGCGTGTCCATGTGTCTGATCAATTAAGTCCCGTTTTTAATGGTCTTTCCTCCTGTGTTGTGTGTTCTGTGTGAAAGCTCCGAGCGGCTAATGCAGAGCCCGCTTATTTCACACGCACATCAATCCAGAAACTGGCTTCGGTACCGATAGCGAGATCTCCAGATGCAGAACTTCATCATCAGCTACGTGCACCAGGTGTGTTAAAACTGTTTTCTTTCCACATCGTGAAATTGGGAGGTTTGTTTGTTTCCCAGAGAAACCCTAAATTGATCCAATGGGTGTCCGCGTAGAAGGTGTGCATTCTGAGTTGGTTTTCCAACAATCTGTCAAAGTTGTTGCAATGATTCTGAAAACAGCCGTGTGACTTAATGACTGGGCTAACGAATGGAAATGAGGAAATCCTGGCATATGGTCTGTTTGGGAATAAACCACTTTAACTGTGAAAGCAGCACCTTCTGCCATTCATTTCATTCACACAAGGGAACCCCCCGCCTTATTTAACGCCGTATAACACACTGCCACCACTGTCCTGTTTTAATGGGGTAGATATTAGAGAAGTGAAAGTATGCGCACACCCGAGCATCAATTCTCCTGCCTCATTCCAAAGCGATTAATCTGCTGCTATAAAAGCCTCCAACCCGACTTCTGGCTTCAGGCTTTCCACCAGATTTTGGAACCTGGCTGCAGGGATTTGCTCCCATTCAGCCACAAGAGCATTAATGAGGTCTGTCACTGATGTGGGGTGATAAAGACTGGCTCTAAGTCAGCTTCATCCTAGAAAAAAAAATAAAAATGTTGGACTGGGTTGAAGTCAGAGCTATGTGCAGGCCAGTCCTTCCACACTAAGCTCTGAAAAGCCATTTTATTTGTGCAGAGGAGCATTGTCATGTTAAAAGAGGAGGATGGCCCACACATACCATTCTCATAGAGTTGTAGCATTAAGATTTGCCTTCTTTGGAACTGAGGAGGGGAGTTCAAACCATGAAGAAAACATCCCCAGATGGAAAGTAGTGTCCACAAACAGGCCATGTTCTGCACAGCAGAAGGCGATGTTGTGCCGCTCTGGGATTTAGGGAGCAGTTAGTTTTCACTCTCACATTGTTTTCTGCTGCAAGAAGACATTAAACAAAGTAGTTCACAGTTATCAGTGTTTTTGTCACATATAGCACTATACATCAGCAGGATCCGTCCCAACAATGACAAAAAAAAAGTTATTTTAAAGACATTTTGGGGTATTTTAGAGTTTGTCATTGATGACTCATCCTACACTCAGGGGGGTATACTAATTTTGCATCCAGTGAAACTCTTTATCGTTCATGGTGCATCTACGGCTGGGCCTCAGTGATTACTGTGCAAAAGCACAACTTTGTTCAATGTTTTTGGCCGCACAGCTTCAACTCCTTCAGAGTAATTCACGATTTACAGAGTTTCCCGATGGTTTGACCAAACGACTTCCTACTGTAGCTGAAGGACGTTAGCAGCACCTCTGTTAGCAGGCAGCAGAACTGACCTGCCGGGTTCGAGCTCAGCCTCCTGACCAACAGAGACTCAAATTACACTATCAATGTGACTTACAGCCTTTCCTGATAGAAAGATTGCTAAGAAGTAAACTTCTAACTGCACTGACTCAGCCATGGATGCCAAAAGCCAAACCCGGTAAGAAAACCACCTCAGCAGGCCCTGTCGAACTGGCCACCGCTGGTTTCGAAAGTTGTGTTGGCCGACTGGAACTAGTTTATAGTACTACCTGTAATGCACAGCAGTGGAGCTGTAACACACACTGAACACTATCGGCTAATGCAAATGCTGATCAATACCCACAACATATCCACCTGTTTCTATATTTATGATATTTTTTAAATAATGTTTAGTTCCACCTTACACAGACATGCAGTTTTGTATTATTGGTCATTTTATCTCATCGTCATACATGTATTTGATCATAAATATTGAAAATGACAATGTGAGGGTTTTTATTTATTAATTCAGACAAAATGACAATATACAGCTGACGTAGTCTTGTCCTGAGGGTTTAACTTTAACTCCAGTGGCACATGACCTGGACCTCCACAAACACACAGTCCTCTCTGTGCCATCAACACACCACCCTGTGTGTGTTTTGTGTTCACATGCGACACTTCCTCAGCTCCACACACTCACATATGCGCACGATCACGCACGCACGGGCACACTGTAAGCTGACCAATATCATCAATGTCTGCCTCCTCCTGCGTTCATGCTGCAGGACTAACACGCAGTGTCTCTCTCTCTCTCTCTCCCACTCTCTCTCTCTCACACACACACACACACACACATATACACATAAACACGCACGCACGTACGTGCACCCTGACCTGCCAGCATCAGTAGCCTCGCGCAATCTCTGCTGAAACGGCGGAACAAACCAGTGGTGACACGTGTGCGCACACAGCGCGCAGCTCCAACAGACCAAGCGTGTCCACGCACACACATAGGCTGCACGCAGGCACAGGAACACACAATTAACCAAAGCTGCAGGTGCTTCTCAATCAGCCCACGCAACACACACACACGAACAGGAAAACGCGCGCACACGCACTTTCCAGTGAACCAGAAAAGTCTGAACACATGAAGCAGAAACTAAAAAGTCTCTCCAGAAACAAACTGGAGCAAGACAAACCCCCACGTCCGCGTAAAAAAAAACAACAAACACGCACTGGCACACACGCACGTGCTGGCGCAAACATCAGCGCGCGCATATTCATTTGTTTTTTTGCTTTCCTACCTTCCTCGTGCATCCGCTGCAGACAGAAAGTGAGGTTCCTCCGCCAACCGGGCATGGTGATGGAGGAGAGGAGGAAGTGGAGGAGAGGTCTGGAGATGAGGAGGAGGAGGAGGAGGATGATGAGAAGAGATGATGAGGAGAGAGTAGATCCTGTCAGGTGGAGGTGATGACACGCAGGAAAAATATAACGATTCCCACTGGTTCTTCTTCTTCTCTTCTTTCTTCCTGCTGTGTGTTTCTCCCCCGGTTTGTCTGTCGGTAAACGGCGAGCAGCAGCTGCTCTCTCCGGTAACGACCCCGCTGACAGTCCGTGTGACAGTCGGTCCCGCTGCGGCACCAATGCTCTCTCTCTCTCTCTCTCTCTCTCACCCTGGCGCGCTCTGCTAACCGAGTCCAGTCACCCCTCTCTCTCTCTCTCTCTCTCTCTCTCTCTCTCTCTCTCTCTCTCTCTCTCTCTCTCTCTCTCTCTCTTTCTGTCTCTCTATATTTGTCTCTGTCTGTGTGTCCCCCTGTCTCTTTCTCTGTGGCTGTCTGGAGTTCATTGTTAGTTCAAATCTTTGTTTTTATTTCCTTATCAAGACCAAATTCCAAGACAATTTCATAAATAAATGGGAGTGCTTTTATCACCAGAAGTTCACATGTGGAATCCACATACAAATGAATTGATGTATTGACTTAATATGTACACTGACATGTAGGGTCCTACCAAGAAAGAGCTGCTGATCGTCTATTTATTAACTCATTCTGTGCTGAACCCACATCTTGGTTTTATTTTTGAATTCTTAAGGAGATTCCAAAGTTGCTAAAATATCAGATATGTCAAGCTGAAGTTCTGGGAAATGATGGATAAAAGGTTGGAATGAATTCAATGATCAAGCACTTACATGGCAAAATAAAACATACAGTGCACGTTCAAAGAGGAGTTGGAGGAAGTTGTTTCTTCCTAACACGTTTCCGCTCAAAGTGTTAACACAAAATGTGACATCGTGTGGAAGCTTTTTAGGAAAAGCAACACTCCAGACGCCCACGTGGTGTTTTGAGTCGGTCTAATTAGACCTCTGCTCAGGTCAAAGTGAGCTGCAGCCTGGCTGTGACTGTGTAAAGGCACCAAACTTTGTGGACTGATTGATCATTTTCACAGAAAACACAGACGTCTGGCTTTGTAACAAGACGCTTGGCGGAATTTCTTAAACCTGTGCTTTTCCTGCTGTGGCAGTTCAAAAGAGGGTGTGTGTCCATTACCTCTGATGTGATGACATATAGCACAAAGCAAGGCGTGTCACTCCGCAGTGCTGGACTGGTTAGGAAGTGCTGTAACTGCACCAAATAGCCTGCACCGCTCCCCATGTGATGGAAGCGAGGCGCCGTTGACCTTGTATTATGTGCGACAGCATCTGTGCTTGTTTTGTTAATTGAGCTGTCACCAAGACAAATCCCCAGTGCTGTCTCCTAAAAATCCAGAGTGGAGATTACATGGTGTACTGTAGGCACTAACTAAAAGAAATATTACCATGTTTGTCTATCAATAATTGGTTTTTATGGAGACGGCATTTCCAGCTGTTAGTAATATTAAATGGCAGGAGTTTTTGCCTGTCACTGAAAAACGTGTAAAGGAAATGCATCTGGACATTAAAACTCAGTAAGCAACTTTAAAATCTGGAGGACTGAAGAAGATTGAACAAGAACAACATTGGTCATATAAGGTATAATAATGTTTCTGTACCTATACGTTTAGTGGCATCTTGGTAGATCATCTTGAATCAACTTCTTATTAGCGTACTACAAGAGACTGTAGCAACAGGAAGTCCCATGACGGATCCCTCTCCCAGTCGTTACTAAAATACTTTCGCCTCATGGAGATCTGGATTTGCTGTTTTAGTTCTGAAGATGATTAGTAACCCACAGCTGATTTCAACATGTGAACCCAGAAGAACTAACATGTTGGAGAGGGAAAAATGCCAATCAGTTTTTCTTGTGTGGCTGGACAGCTTCATGTACAAGACAGATGTTGGATTACATCTTTACCTGATGACTGCAGGCTTTTCCTCTGCATTCACTGATGACTTAGAAACAGATATATTGCCTTTTAGATGTGGTTAGATGACACTTGAACATACATTTAGTTTCCTTTTTTGATGCCTTCACTTACTTGAGGTGACTTCTTGAAGTCGTGTTTTCTGTCCACAGGGTGAATGCATATCCAATATCCACTTTTGTTTTCACGCTGGTCTGGTTTCCTCCAACTTCCCCGATTTTCCACCATTGACCTGTAGAGCTACAGAGCTGACGACGGTCTCTGTGGTTTCAGCGAACCGCCCTTTTGTCTGCTGTCGATACAGAAAGTATTGATTAGCGATGCTTTAAGCTTCCTTTCACATTTAGAATTCAAGAGTGTGTCCAGTCAGCACACGTAGCTCCACTACCACACTAATCTACTGCATGTTCCCTAATTCAGTCTCCGTGGAGTTTCAGTTTACATCGGCGTGACATCGCAGATGAGTGGAACGGTTCAGAGAGAGAGAGTTCAGAAGTACAAACTAAACTGCCCCGAGGCCTGGGAAGAGCAGATTTGAATACACATCTGCAATCATGGTGCAAGTTGGCTGACAGCCCACAATTGCAAACAAACACACACAATCACACATATTGTAGCTGTCCTTGAACGTATCGCATTCTCTCTCTTCAGCACACAGACTTTATTTTACTGTCAATGTCAAGAGCAAAGCTCAGTTCTGAAGTCATTATGTACCTGCCTACCTACCATTATGTATCTTTTTATGAACACTTGACCTTGGAAATAGCAGGTTGACATAAATTTCTCCCAGTATCTTTGTAGGGAAATAGTTTTAGGTTACTGTTTTTTTTTGGCCATTCTGCTTGGATGCATGGAAATGTTGGTCTGCTGGTTTCGATCCAGCACTTTGATCCAGACTGAAAGTACAATCAATCAGTTTGATAGGTTTCTGAGGAGCTGTTTCGAAGCCCAGAGTGTGGTCGCTGGAGTGTGGGTGGAACTGAGGCGGGCTGAATAAAGCCTGATTGCTCAAACAAGCCACCTGTGACGGCACTCACCTGTCAATCAAAGCATCCACTCTCCAAACAATGCAAAACTTCAACCCTTGATATGATTTCAACAGGTTGTACCAGGCTGTAAACATGTTTATTTTAACATGGAGACTGACTCATTTCTGCTGCCAGCCTCAAGTGGACGTTTGGAGAACTGCAGTTGTTGGCATTGGCACTGAACAATGAACATTTGCGAGTTGTAAACCAGCACTGAACATTATAAAGGCAAAAGGCAAATCCCATTGATATGGAGTGGTAGGGGACACCAAACGTTGGTACATGCAGACAACGTTTTGTTAAGCAGCATCCGGCTTAGAACACCTTTGGGATTCATTTTAAGATGCTTAGACGCTAGGGGGCGCTAAAACTCCCAACTGAAAACCAGAGTCAGCGGGTTTCTCAGGCAGGTTTCATTTCAGGTACGATTCCCACCACTCTTAACTGTTTTCCTTGGTTAGACACATAAAAAGAAAACCACACAAAACAGTAAATACGGAATTGAAACATTAAAACAGTGATTGGATGTCGTTAATATAGCAGAACGCTGCGTTGGACGTGTGATTAAACCCATTTATTATCCAATAACTTGAACCAGAATTATATTCAAGGCTGATATCCAACTTTGAATAAAACAAACTATCTTGATTATTGGCTGGGATAAATTCTCATGCAGTTATGGTCTCTGGTTAATGTGGTGATTTCGATAGTGCCTTAAACACACACACACGCACAACGCACGATGTCACACAGATTTTGTGCAGAGTGCTGAAGGGGGGGCGTTGTTTGGTGGAGGACTCTGACCTCTTGTGGTTCTTCAGTAGAGGTGCAGTACAATTCCACCGCCCTCTGCAATGTACTGTAAGTGAAGTCACTGATCCATGGGCTACCTGCATTACCAACTTGCTGACTTCATCAAATTAATACACACATACACTTGCACACAGTCTAAAAACACCATCTTCTCCTTACTGCAGTGCTCACTCCAAACACATTGGGTCACAACACACACCCTCATCCACACACACACACACACACACACATATTTCTATCTAGCTCTCTGTGTCCCATCGCTTACCCAGTGATCAGATGTCTCCCACAGGACAAATGAAGAGGAGAACTTTGATGGTACGTGCTGTACAGCTGAAATTATACCACACACACACACACACACACACACACACACACACACACACACACACACACACACACACACACACAATGAGATAAGAAGAAAACATTTTAGAAGATACAACATGTAATTACAGTGAAAGGACCTGCTGACACAATGACATGATACAACAAATAAGCAGAGTGCTACAAATGTGCAGGTCAGCAGAAGTTTTAATGTTTATAGACCTACAGAGATGCAGCATGGGCAAAAATACACAAGATTGTAATGGAACATATTTTTGTTTTGTTATTGTTTTGTTTTTTTAGTGCAATTTTTTGTCACATTGAAAAAATAAATAAAAGCTTAGGATTGTTTCTCATAACAGCTGCAATGCTGTGATAAGCTAGACACCAAATAAGAAGAATTTACTTGGTTCACACTTTAGGTACAAACAATCACTTTATCACAGAGCATTTTAGTTCTTCACCCTAGATTTTATGGTTACAGCCTGTAACTACTTAACATCACTAAG
Organism: Collichthys lucidus; assembly: GCA_004119915.2. NCBI lineage: Eukaryota > Metazoa > Chordata > Actinopteri > Sciaenidae > Collichthys > Collichthys lucidus. Next base: position 27,425,680 of record CM014082.1, read on the forward strand.
CCAGATGTTTATTGGAACCATCATAGCAGGTGATTGGATGATGGTTCATCCAATCTGTCTTGTGACCTTTAACCGATTGATCAACAAACCACTTGGTCAAACTCTTACCAAGGAGGAGCATGAACATCTTTTTCGTCCAGAAAGCCCTTCAGTTCTGTCCCTTGCTCTTCTTTTGGTGAAGAAGAACTGGCTAACCTCTTTAGCAGCCGCCGTGAGTGTTCAGAGTGTCTTCTCACACACCATGTAGTTGCCAGTAGTTCCTCATAGGGCACTGACTGGACACACATAGCTTGAAGCCGTGCGAGATCATCCATCTGCTCATGCACAAGACTCATCGCTTATATCCCACTGTGTGCCAGTGTCTGTGTGTCTTCAGAGATTCTGTCCTTTGCCTTCTTTTTCAGGATGCTTCTATGCATCAACCTTTAGTCCCCAGCCGGGATGGGAATTAATGCAATATTTACGATTACGATTCCATTATCGATTCGATTCTTTATCAAATCTCTTATCGATTCTCATTTGGGCAAAAAAAAAAGAGGACAAACAGTGTGATCAATATCAACTTTGTTTAGTTAGAAGTATCATGACCTTACAAACAAACAGCTAGGTCAAAAGAGGCCCACAGCCTAGTAACGATGTGTAACTGTTGCAAGAAGCACATGGCACTAACATGCTAGGCAGTGTGTTACTTATCAGAGTTACCTTCTGTTGTAACCGCAGAGGTGGCCATAGCCTGGCATCTGCCGCTGCTGCTAGGTTGAGATTCATCTCCAGTCCAAAGCGTGTCAAAAATACGACATTCGTTACAAATATTGCATGTTGTGTGCACAAATGTTTCTGCATGGAAGTTACGTGGCGTGGAACCAACATCGAATGTTGCCTTAACCAACAGCAAAATTACTTATTTTTCTTTAACCATTTAGAGAAAAAAAGAAGATTTTTCCTACAAGAGGAGCTTCCAACCTTCACAACTGATCTTCAGAAGTCTATTGGTGCCGTCAGTGACATGACATCCATGTTTTATACAATCAATGGCATGGACACAGCTTCTCAGTGGAACCTCATGGTTAGCCTGGGAACCGGAGGTTTGCCAGTTCAAGTTTAGCATGTGTTTAGCACAGTGTGCGGTGTTCATTCGAGGACATCTTCAGATCTCAGACTCAAACGAAAAGGCATCAGTCGCCTAAAAGACACTCAGTCTCAGAAAAACCTTTGTCATCTTCAGAAAAAACGGCCTCATCCTCACATGAAACGGCCTCATCCTTACATGAAACGGCCTCATCCTCACATGAAACAGCCTCATGCTCGCATGAACCAAGGAACGAAACCGAAACCACACGTCTCGTCAGTCAACTTACTGTAACACACAAAATCATAGCTGGTTCCTAGTCTTCTATCAAATTCACATGGATTGCTGAGAATAGCTACAATATCGTTGCTGTTTAGGCTATAGCTGGCTATAGGTCTATGAGAACTTGTTTTTTTTTTTGTTTTGTTTTTTTTAATCGAAATGCCCATAAAGGGTTCATACAAAAAGACAAATGATTTTTCATTCTAAATTATTAAAAACATTTATTTTGGTCTGTTTATTTAGCCTAAACAGGGTTTTTCTGAGACTGAGTGACTTTGTTTGAGTCTGACACCTGAGTCTGAGATCTGAGGATGTCCTAAAATGAACACCGTAACAGTGTGGAGTGTGGACCTCTAACTGCTCCCAGGGTGCCGCTACATCGTTGCCCATCCCTCCACCATCGCTCCACATTTGCAGATCTATCAACACTTTGTGTGCTTGTGTGTCTGTTTGTATTTCAGACCTATGTACAGTATGTAAAACCTAAGTGAAAGAAGATTTCACCAATGACTGATTGAGTTAATCGTCTTCCTCTTTTCTTCTTTTTATTTAGCTTCAGTTGTTCTCCTGTTGCAAAACAAACACCGGGGGGGGGGGGGGCAAGGAGGGTAACACAAGTGTACATAATTACAAAAAGTACTAGAGTAGGTTGTGCAAATTCTTAGAATGTGCAGAGATTCTTAGAATGTGCAGAGATTCTTAGAATGTGCAGAGATTCTTAAAATGTGCAGAGATTCTTAGAATGTGCAGAGATTCTTAAAATGTGCAGAGATTCTTAGAATGTGCAGAAATTCTTAGAATGTGCAGAATGCTCTATTGCCAAGTTACTTGAGTTTACAGAAATGGCTAGATTTCAAAACGGGCAGCAGATTCAGATCATTTAGAAATGAACAAGCAGTCAACGATCTGACAGAAATGTGAACAGCTGCCCCTGTCAAACAAAAATGAGAACAGGCCGAAAAACAAAACCAATAAAATCTGTCAAAGACAAACAGCCGAACTATGAAAACACTATTCAAGTGTCACAGGTCTGAACTGACTTCACGCCTTACCCACAACACTGGCCGTGATGAGTTCTCGGCCTCAGGGATTCAGACCCCAAAACATAGATGTAACAGATCAGTGCTCTCCTCCACCGTTGTTATGGTAACCATGATGCCCACTAGTGTCGGTCGCGAACGATCCGGTTCTAAGAGCCGGCTCTTTGAAATGAACGAAGGGAGCCGGCTCCTTGTTGGAACCCGATTTCGGGAGCCTTTTTTTTTCTTTTTTCTTTTTTCACTTCAGTGCCTCACTGTCTCCTCTCCCTGACACTCTTGCTGGTGACATGCCTAATTAGGTCTTTTATTTTTGTAATTTATCATTTATTTTGTGGCATTTTTTCAAGGTTGAGTGTGTTTGTAAAATAAAGCCATAAAGGATAAACATTTGATGTCACATATGTATTTACATTAGTAATTCATTCCTTCAGGCAGTTTTGCATTTTTTTTTGGTAAATTAATTAAATAGTTAATAAGTTTTATTTATATAGCACATTTTTACACAGCATGCACTGACCAAAGTGCTTTACAATGTCAAAAATAAAATAAAATATAATATAAAATTATTATAATAATAATAATAATTAATAAAACAAATCAATAAAATGTAAGGGAGCCGTTTGGGAGCCAAAAGAGACGGCTCCTCATAGTAAGCAGAGCCAAAAGAACCGGCTCTCCAGAAAGAGCCGAAATTCCCATCACTAATGCCCACTGCAAAGTGACTAACAGTCGGATAAATTATCGCTTATCGAGGAATAAAACATAATTTTCTTTCATTAAACATAGATTTAGAAAGCTAGAAATGTGCTCAAACAATTTCCAGATATATCTTGAAATGTTGTTTTTACCGCCAGAAAGCTGAATAAATATAACGTTCAATATACACAGAGAACAACACTGCCACCTAGTGGATCACGTTGATTTGTTTGTGGATCTGTCGGATCTCGACAAGAACGAGAATGGTGATCCACAAATTCTGAATCACGCTTCACAAGCAGAATTTTCAGTTTTTCAAATGGGAAATTATATATTTACAAATATACGTGTATTTGTATAAACCAAAACACAAGTTACAAATTAGAAATTTGGATTTGTGGATAGCAAAACACGTGTGCACACCAAGGGACATGTAGATCACTCTGTGCGTTTATGGATATATTTAAGACAAAAATTACTCAATGACCCCCACTGTTGCGCGTTGCCATGGATGCCGAGTGTAAGGTAATGTAAAGAAATAACTTGAGGTATTTTCTGAAGTTCACTGAACGCGTTATTGTGGGTTTTAATTAGTTTTTTCAGGTTGAAGTTGTTGTAACTCTTCTTACTTTGTTGTAACGGGCAATGAGTTTATCTCACCTTGACAACAGCAGTCCTTGTGACCTGGAAGATTCAACCTGAGCGTGGGAGGGTCTAGGGAGGGCTCGAGTTGCATCTGACTGATCTATTTCTATGGGGAAGAGAAAAGGAGGAGGCTTGTCCAGCTGACGTGGGTGTGTGAAGGGGAGTTCCACACGTGACTGACTTGATGCTCCTGTTGAATAACCGCCTGGACGGAGGTGAAGGAGATCATCAGAGGGGAGAGGAGGAGGAGGATCACCTTGTGGACTCGGATTTTTGTAAAGTTGTGCCTTTAAGAACCAAAAAACCAGCAGCGGCATTTCAGTCCTGTTCAACATCAGCCCCGCATCTCTCCATCTCTCCGGCGGTCTTGCGGTGCTCACATCCCGCAGAGGTGCTTTTGAATGTGTCGGCCGGCTGCAGCGGTGTTGGCGGTGCTGACCGCCTGCCTCTGCTGCGGTGCGCGTCTGTGCGCGGCGGGGAGAAGCCAGCAGCTCAATCACCGACCCATCATCGGTAAGATGCAAAACGCGTGCCTGTGTTCCGGCTGTGCATGTCGTAGATCTCTCATGTGATTCCCCATCGAGAATGTTCGAGAGAAGGTGTGTGTTCGAGACGGAGAGGACGTGTGTGTGTTCTGACTTTATGTCATGATTATTGCATAATCTGGAGGTGCCTCTCGTATGATCATGTTTGCTGACCATTGCCCTTCATATTTTATAGATATTATTCGCCATTCAGATGAAAATCAAAACGTCACATGTCCTCATTTGTATTTCCAAGGTTGAGTTTCAACACAAAATAATGTGGAAATTACAGATGGCATTTATGAATATGAGCTATAAGAGGAGATGCGTGGATGGATGAAAGGTTGCTGAGGAATCAGTTCTGATTTATTCATGTTTATAATAATGCTGTAATAATCACACACAGAAACACTCAATACATATTTTACATCCAGTCATCAGGCTTATGTTAAAAAAAAGTGTCTGCAGAGGCTGTGAGGTGTGTACACATGTTATTGTAAAAAAAAATAAACCGCTTCAGTCACTGTGGTCAGACCATGTTTCCAAACCGAGGCTGAGACTCATGATCTGTGGTTATGACTCAAGCCCACGTGTGTAGCATTGCACATCATACCACAACCATGTTCAGGTGTTTCTGTGGATGCAGAGTATGAAAACATTTCTTAAGTTCCTTGAGGATTAGCCATTGAAACTACTCTGGAGCATGCGTGTGATGTGTTCTTGGTGTCAGAATAAAAACTTGGTACTGTTATATAATACTATTCTATTGGTACCAGGTATTTGGGGCTCAGCACCTGGTATTATACTATATATTTATTTCATTTTCACTTGTAGTATGACTGCTAAAGGTGTAATGTGACAGTCATCTGTGCGTTATGTAATTGGTGTGCTGTCAGGATTTGCATACTTTGTATGTTTTGCCGGAGTTTGTGGTGATACATGAATTATGGTGCAATGTTCCGGAGACCTTTCTCGAAAGGAAGCGCACAGGTCACAAGAACGAGCAAGTCAGCACCTGTTGCAGATCTGATCTCTGTTCTCGTCAAAACAATGTAGTGCCCTGTATTGCTGCTTCTTAATCCTTTCGTCTGCTGTCTGTTCACTCCAGGTGTGTTGGCGCAGGAAAACCTTCCAGGAGACCAGTTCGCTCGTGGCTCCTCTTACATCGCTGCTTCCTATGTGAAATACCTGGAGGCAGCTGGGGCGAGGGTCGTACCCATCAGGTACAGCAGCCTGCTTGTCATGCCACAGGAACTAGACTGTGCAGTGCAGTGCAGTGTATAACACAGTTGTGTAGAAATACATTGTTTCCCACAGCTCTTTCACAATATAAACCACTGGGCTTTTCAACAGTTGGACACCTTTGATGTGAATCAGCTGCAATAGTGGAAATGTCCCTTTGCATTATTGGTGATGTATATGGTAAATGGTAAGCACTCATCATCTTCTTGTGAAGATTAGAAACAACAAAAATACGTAACGCTCATATTTTGCAATGTTTCGATCGAGACGTGACTTTTTATCCCTCAGTATTGGTCAAACCTGCCAGCTGACAGTTATTTGAGTTGATTATAAGTGGATCAATAAAGCAATCAATAGAAAGATTTTGTTCCACTAAAGTGTGTTTCTGTAGTCAAGTAAGGGTCGCTATGCTACCTCTGTCTCTGAGGATTTCTTCAAGGTTTCCACATGCAGCTGTTAACAGGACAATCCACTTTTTCCTCAAACCTCAACTGCGTTATGACTAAAACATTCATAATATAGGCAATGACGCTGTCAACCACATGATCCAGTTGTTGCTGGTTTCAGACTTCAAACTGCATCATCATGTAGTGAACTAGCACATTGTCCTTTTCTCTTCTTTTAAAATCGGCCGTTTGTTTTGACAAAGCATGTGACGTACAATTCACAGAGTGAGTGAGTGAGTTCTCCAGGAATAATGAGATAATGACGTAATCTAATCAGGATTTTATATCAAACGCAGCACTTGTGAGGATATTGGATTATTAAATGAATCACTACATGACTCAATAAACCAGTCACATTGAATGGTTTGTTGTAATATAACGATACATGAAGGTTTTAGTGACAGTGCAGTTTCCTACTTTAACTGGCTGTTAACTGGCCGTCAATATTTCCATTTAAGTTATTAACAATGGGTCAAATTAGCATCTCTTAGCTACGGTTTCTGTTGAATGATACACAACCTCGTTTACACCCAGAGCAGTTGGTGTCCACCCACTGTTAAAGGCTGTTGTGAACTAACTTTTTCTTCATGGCCTATTGATGGTGACACTCATCTCATCCCACATGTGGTTCCGCCCATGTCAGGCAGCTCGACACTGCTCAGAGAAGTCAGATGATGATTACAATTTCAAAATAAAAGAAGTAAAAGGTAGTGTGCTGCTTATAAGGCTCTGCATTAGTGTAAGATGCAGAAGGTTATGTAATGTCTCTGTGACGGAAAAAGGGTTCAGCCATGTGCAGCAAACTCTCTGGTGCGTTAATGATAGCTGCACTCTGCTCAGGCGGAGGTCCTGCTATTGTGCTTGCTGTTCCAGTCTATAATGTCTGTTCTTATTTATTCAGGCTAACTTTCATTGGTCGCCACAGGTGTAAAGACATCTATCTGCTGCTTTGTATTTGAATGCGTAGCGATTTCAACTATTTTTTGTTTTTTTTTGTTCAACAGAATCAACCGCACAGAAGAAGAGTATGCAAAGATATTCTACTCAATAAACGGGTGAGTTGTGAGTTCAGTATGACGCACAAGCTGCCATTGGTGTAATGATTAAACAAAACCGGTCTCTGCAAGGCTCTTGCTTTCCATCATACAACTAGGCACTGTTTCTTTAAGTGCAACTAATCCAGTGAATCCAGCGAACAAGACACTTTGACATCCAGTCAGAAGTAGAAGCAGGGGATTGAATAGTCAACCCTGTGATTGCAGGACAATACTGTGGAACAGTTGAGTTTGCACAACTGAAGGCCGTTAATCAGTGTGTGCAACTCCCTCTGTGATGTACAGGCAATGCTTGCACACATTTTAGTTTAGTAGTTCTTTTATAAAAATCCTGCTAGAAAATTACTAAGAACTTAGTTTCAACATCTACTGCACGTTGAACTGTGATCTCCATCGCACTGACATTACCTTCTGTCATGGTGCTGGATGGGGTTTCCTGTGGGTGGAGCCTGCAGTGATGTCCCTCTGTAAAAGCTCCAGTTTGGGTAGAAACTGATAAGTCAATCAAAAGTCATTTGCAACACATAAATAGGGACCCGAGATTGTTCTTTCTATGGACTGTGGCTTTGACCTATTCATGTTCTCTCAGTTTGTTGCTTATAACAATTTATGCACTATTAAAATTTCATTAAACATGTGAAACCCGTGGAAAAAGGATCGGATCAACCACTGATAGTTCTACGCACGATTTCCCACCAGCATTTCCCAGCATGCAGCCTAAATATCTAACATGTCTTTGCCAGGTTGTTGCTGCCGGGAGGAGATGTAGATATTCAGACGTCGCAGTTCAGTCGAGCCGCCAAGATCTTTTACAACTTGTCTCTGAAGGTAAGACATTTGACGGGTACAGCCGACTGCAAAGATGGAGTGACACCTCAGGGTGACACCAGTGTGTTATGTTCCTCTCATTAAAGGACAGGTTCCCATTTTCTAAACTAAAACCACACTCACAGCCCCCCTCAAGGAGTTTTTGGTTGCCGTGTTTTTCCCTTCCTTTCCATACTGCCACTAAAGAGATACATTTCTGATGCAATTCTTGTGTAAGCGATGGGGAAAAATCCAGTCAGCCTTAGACAAACTGAGAGGATGTTTTCTAAATCTAAAAGTCTTTTACTTTAGTACCAAATGCCCTTATGGTTTCTTCGAGCAGTGCTATTTGCTGAGCTGCAGTGGAAGAACGGGAAGAGGAGGAGGGGATTTTGTGCTAGAAAAACACTAACATTAGAAGATTTGTCACCCTGCTTATAATGAATGTGCGCAACCGCATGAGAGCGAAGCAGTTGGGTTGTAGGTGAAAACAAAGAACTTATCATCCTCTTACTCTCTGCAGGCCAACAATGCTGGGGACTACTTCCCTATCTGGGGAACTTGCCAAGGCTTCCAGCAATTGTCTGTCCTTACAGCCAACAAAAACCTGCTCACCCTCACTGATACCAAGGCTGTAGCCCTACCTCTCAATCTCACACCAGGTACTCTTGTCTATCCTTATCTTGAATGTACTGAAACAATGCAATCAAAAATGAAAGTAGGCTTTGTTTCTTTAGACAACATGAGGAGGGATCCCTTTTATTGGAATCCTACTAGGAAAAACTCAACAAAGAGCAAGATTTCCTACCTGTATAGAATTTCAATCTGTGATATCCATCTGCACCACAACAACATCAGTGGTGCTAAATATTGTGCAATGTGGGCGGATCCTAGACAAATGCAATGGGAAGTCACTCTTACGATAAGCCAGGACAGTGTTTTACATTACGATAGCTGTCTTCCTGTTTGTCATTGCTATTAGAGTTGAATTTGAGTACACGATGCAGGAATCAAAATTCAGAACAAAGCGTGATGTGGGTGGATCCCAGCGCTTCAGTCTGGTTGCTGTGTCCCATAGAATTCACCCAAAGTCCTGCAGGTCTCACTGTGTTAGACGTGTAAGGTCATGAAGTTCAGATTTCTACAGCTCGGATCATTTTGCTGATTTAAAATTCCAAATATTCACCATGTTCTTTTGAAGGCAACATGACAATCAAGGTTCTCACCTCTTCCTCCATTCATTTCTGCTTCCAGAAAAAAACAAGTTAATGATTATCGGACAAATAAAACGACCAGTTGTCCACATGTCCAGCAAGGAGGATCCCAACAAATTCACCCGGTCTCCATGGCATACCAAACCATCATTACACCTTTTGTCAACAATGTGAAACTGGCAGAAACAAACAATTACATGTATTGTCGGACCAGTTCCCACATCACTCTTAGTGTAACCTAACACTGTACATTTATGCAGATTAAAAGAAAACACAGGAACAAACGTCCTGCACTGGGTGCATGCCAAGTCTTTTATTTCATGTTTCCTCGGTATTCGATACTTGCTTGAACTGGACGTTCCTAATTCTATCAGGTTTCGAAACTGTGATTTGCAATAAACCCAAGTGCTAAACGAGGGCGGATCTAATTCAAATGAGACAAATATAGCGTACAGGTCTATTACAAAAGAATTATTTTAAGTTATGCTAAGCTTTAAGTCCATCAAGTAATCATTACCTTATCTCTGATCCTTCTGTGAAAGGATTTTCAGTAGTAAATGTAATTTTCTCTCCACTGTGTTGTCTGAACCTCCTGCCTTGCCACAAATCTGTGTATCCCCTAGCGGCCCAGTCCAGCCGCCTGTTCCAGAGTTTTCCTAAGGATCTGTTGCAGTCTCTTGCCGAAGAAAACATCACTTCCAACTTCCACAGCTGGAGTCTGTCTATGCAGGTACTGACTGTTGCTGTTGGCTTTTTTTTCCACCCTGTTTTTGTTCCGTTGTTGGATCATCAAACTGTTTCGGAAACCTCGTTCTTACATAGGAATTGGAAAAGATAGCGTCCATCCTGTTTTGTAACTGTTAGAAACCAATAATCTGATCTGGCACCATCACTGTTCAACCAAGTCCATCACCATTTTTGACCAGAAGTGTTCACTGTTCATTGCCTTTCCCCACATTACAGTGGGCATAGACCTTTTCCTTTAGAAGTGGTCCCCCAACATTCATGTGAAGGTGATAAGCATGTCCAACCTTTGAGATCTCTTAGCTCTCTCGTTTCTCACATCTGATTTTAGAAACTGCAGTGTGAACAAAGACAATTGTATACAGCTCCCACAAAGTAAATGCACCCGGGAGAACAATACACCTGAGTAGGCTCAACTGACACATGCTTTTTGTGGGCGTGGTGGCCAAGTGGTAAGGCGTTGGTCTCGTAAACCAAAGATCATGGGTTCGACCCCCATCCATGCCTTGATCAGGACCTTGTGACCTGAAAGCTTAATGAGGTTTCAGAGCAACTTTTTTTTTTACTGTGGCGCAGTTAATGTACTTGTAACGTTATAATGTACAAGCTCAAATGTCCATATATCATTGATTTTGTTCAATTTTTTGAATATTGTTTTAAATCTCTGCCTTGGAATCAACAGAACTACAGCCGAAATGCCAAGCTGAAGAGGTTTTACAAGGTCCTGTCCACTAACAGTGATGGCAAGAAAGAATTCATCTCCACCATGGAAGGTACCATTCCTCACTGACTACTTTGCACTTGGGGTGCCATGTAATTCATAATCACACTGTGAATTTTCAGCTTTTACAACTACTCTCCACCAGATGGCAACATCGCCCAACAACTGAACTGGTGTTTTTGATCCTAATAATGAGAAACATTTTGAAATATAAAGATGAAACAGGGGAAATGTTGACGGTCCTATTTAGACATTATAGTCTTTGTAAAAATCTTTGAAAGATTTTGTCTGCTGACACGGTTTCTGCGTTTTTTCTCAGCCTACCGATACCCATTCTATGCAGTACAGTGGCATCCAGAGAAAAGCCCCTTTGAGTGGATAGATAAGCCGGGCATGGTTCACTCCACCTCTGCTATAAGAGCCTGCTTCTACACTGCAAGCTTCTTTGTCTCCGAAGGTAACATATCTCTCTGTATCTCAGAATATTGCCAAAAGCCAGTGTCAAGAAGGTCAAGTTGTGATTTATTACTCTGTAACCATATCTGTTCATGTTTTGTAGCTATTCTGGAGCTTTAAATCGTATCACACGATCTTCATCAGCAGTAGGATGCATCTTTTTTTCTGAGCACCAGGAGGACAATTTCTCAAACAAATTGATTATGGCATTCCTCTGACTGCTAACCAAACTGCCTTAATGCTTAAATTGCACGAGTACAACTGAATTTAAATGACGTGCACAGATCAAATTGAGTCTATGGAGGTCCAGACAAGTGTAAGACAGACTAACAAATGCATAGTCCTCAATGAATACTTGAACAGCTTGTCTGCGTTATGAATAAAGAGCAGCTGCAGGTCTGTATGGGTGAAGCTCCATAATTACACCCTGCTTTGTGCCTTTCTGTCGTTCTGTCTCCTCTCCAGCCATGAAGAATCAGCACAATTTCTCCAGCCCCGTGGAGGAAGAAAGAGTGCTCATCTACAACTTCTCTCCCGTTTACAGAGGCACTCACGCCGTTTTTGTGCAGAACTATTACTTTGATTGATGGACAGCACTGAAGACTGAAACGGGCTCAGTCCAGTCAGAATTTGTCATTGACAGAGCATCTTGGCCCAAGTTGAAAACCAAACTTGAACCAGACTTGATGGTGTTGTCACTCAAACAAAAAAAGAAGCAGTTTAGCTTTGCTCAGCTTAGCTTTACGTAGTAATACGAAACTTAGACAGTGATGAACTGAAGAGAAAATTAAACATCATGTTAAATTGAAAACGAATATCTAATATCAGATAAAGAAAAAACATGAATTAAAATATGTAGATTTTTTTTAATAGCACAAAATTAGACATTGCGTATAGGTGAAAATTTAGGTTACATTCATCTTTTGACACATTGACACTCATCAGCTCTGAATATAAAGAACTACGAGTCAGAATAAAAATTTAATTTATAAGACATTGCAGGATTTTATACATTCATAGGGTTCAGTGGTTACAAAGGTGAAATGGTTTATATTTTGTAGTAAAGTTCATTAGAATCTGTCACATATTAGTCTAGTTTCATTTACAGGATATTATTATTATTATGAATCTATATATGGTCACACGCTTAAGTTTGCATTTTCAAAATCACTTTTTTTTACAGTTCTTACGCTTTTAAAGCACATTTTGATGTATGCACAATTAAATTATAATTTAATTCCTTGAACAAGTTTACAAATTACATTATGCAACTCTACTAAACCTGTTCTGATACTGAGTCTCTCAACTTTAAAATTTCTTTTCTGTGGTACTGCAGTGCTAGTTAATTTACATCAATCTAAAGTTACTATATTTTTAACATAGACTAGCAAGCATATTTCATATCTACATAGAAAAGGAGAAATTGACCAAGGTTCTCACCAACTGTTTTTGGATCACAGTGCAAAACAGGACAGGGTTTTGGAAAGGGCCCACAGCCTCTTTGAGCTCCTAAAAAAAGTCTAGGAGAATAAGTCGATGCATCTATGTTAAAATGTGGATAACTAATAAACAACGATTCCCTCTGCTCCCATGTGTGTCATTTCACAGCAGCAAAAGGTTTCTGAAGGTCAGTTTGTGACCAACTTTTTTTTATTTTGAGATTGTGTAATCATTTTGTAACAATGTCTTTGATTCGGAAAATGCAACAATAACTTAAACATCTTTATAGATGGAGTCCACCTTTACATGCAACGCAGTTGTCATATTCCAGCACAGATGTACCAGTGTTCATTCAGACCAACAACACAATGTCCTTAAAAATGGTGGATGTTTTTTCAGCATATGTGGACGCATATGCAGAAGTATGCCCAGGATTCAAGCACCACTATATATGCTGTATACAAGAACAACACCTCAAACCATCAACAGTGTTTTGAGTTCATTCTTTGAATAACAATTGGCAAGGACATTCTCCCCAAGAACACACGTTCATTCTTTTTATTCTGGGTCTTGGAAAACATTTGAAGCGCAACTCATCGTATTCATACATCGAAACCACAAACACTGGCGGGGAAAATAAGCAAGATCAACACAACTTGCAACCATTGTGATCTCAAAAGTCCAAGTACAGCATGTGACCTTGTAGTTTTCTGCATACATCACTACATCAGTGCACTTCACGTGTTGTCATAGACATAAGGTGTAGGCATGTGTTGTAAACTGGGAATGTTTTCCCATATGACCAGAAATACATTAGTTGACTTCTTCATCGTGCTATGACCCAAAAATGGAACCAGATATTGGACCCAGACCCAATTAGTGACCCCACATGTGCGTCCACATTTTTCAACCTTCAACCGTCACAATTTTCTCAAATCCATCTGGACTTCTTTGACTCTTAGTATCAAGGTCAAAGCTAAAGAAAAATAAACAAAAAAAACAACATATTTTATTCCACACTGAATGTTTACAACATCGGCATTTATATAATATGTTCTAGTAATTTATTTAAGGACATCACTCTGGGCTTTGGGACACTGGGATCAACATTCTTTACCAAACTCTCATAAAGATCCTGTAAGGTAACGACAGCAGTTAGACAGAAGCATCACTTCGTCAAAGGCGTGTGGGTGATTACAATCAATCACCGCTCTGTCTGGATTTGGCACACATGTGCAAAAAGATCCACTAGATGGCACCATGACACTGCCGAATGGTCGCTGTGTTGACAGCCTAAAGCAGCAGTTCAAATCCTGGATATCAAATCTACAAACACTGATATAACTAACAATTAACTCACAACACCCCTCCAGTTTCATTAGTCATGTTCTCAAGTTTCTTTCAATATGCTGAACTATATTTTCCCTATTGACACACTTTGAGTAAATTCTGTAATGCTGTAAAATATGATTCTGTCCCATATCAATTCCAACCCATTTGGTATTTCTATAAAGATCTTTGGGATGTAAATGAAATTAGATTGAGAAAAATCTCAATATGGAGTGCTGACTGAAGTACTCATCTAAAAGGAAGCTTGCATGATAAACCCAGAAGCTCCAGAACATCTACTAAATGGACCATGGGTGACCTTGGGTTTTCAAGATCAAGAATGAACTCATTTAACATTTTAACAATATTGTATGAAATCTCCACTAGCCAATGAAGACCAGAGCATCTACTAAATAAACCTTGTTGTGAGAATGTTTTGTTGACCCTGTGTCTGTGAATGATACTCTTTGTGACCCAAAAATGTCACTGCTACACCCCGCAATCTGAGCTGGTTTAATATTTTATAGATGTGTTGACAATAGTACAATTCCCTACACTACACAAGGCGCAGTGAATGCCTCACTTCAAAACAGTATGTGGGACTTGGGGGGGGTGACTGTTTTATTCTGCTGAGCTGTAAGAGCAAAGCCGAAACTTCTTTTTACAAAGACATGGACGGCGAATCAAATATTTATTCAGGCATAAACCGTTCTTTGGTCACCACAGTTTTATACATTATACATAACAGTCTTGGCCATATATCCTTAGATTGTGCATGCATTTGTGTGTGTGTGTGTGTGTGTGTGTGTGTGTGTGTGTGTGTGTGTGTGTCTGTGTTTGCTTGGCACTCTTATATGTGACTGTAGATATAAGGACTTGTCTAGACAACAGATCAGCTTTATGCTTACACTGGGCAGCTTTATATCCAGACTGACTCACACACACACACACACACACACACACACACACACACACACACACACACACACACACACACACACACACACACACACACACACACACATTTCAGCTTTTTCATGGCTTTGTTGGGTTGTTGTGGGACCATTTTCTTTTATCTGATGTACTGAGGCTTCAAGGACCTTCAGACAAATAAGCAGAGTTTCTTTGCGAGACGTCTTGAGCAGAGAGGAGAGGGTAGGGTGAGAAATAAGGGAAGGTGGAGTGGATGGGAGAAGAGTGGAGATGAGAGAGGAGAGAAAACGACAGAGAGTGCAAGGACGGGATGAAGCAAGGGAGCAGGGGAAAGAGAGGGAGGAGGAGGAGGAGTGAAAATAGCTGTCAGGACAAAGAGAAGTTGGAAGAGAGAACGAATGAGGCGAGAGGGAATTAGGCACCCAGCCAGCATGTCGATGTGGGACACAGATGAGTTTGATGGGCCATATTTGTCCACTGGCTCCATACAGGCCTGATGTGTGTCTGTTCATGTGGAGGTTAATGGGGCCAAGCTGAGTTACAAGTGGGGCCTGTGTGAGCAATGATCCTTAGACTCCACATGGGCCCGTGTTTGTGTTCACTTACAGTATGTGGGCTAATTGATTGTGGGAAGGTGGGCTGCATGTGGGTCAATACTGTGTCTAAAGTATTTCATCTGTACTATAAATGCATTAAACTGAAATACTGGGTTAAATATTTAAATAGTCACTTAAGTAGACACAGTCAGTCACACAAGATGCTGAAAACAAATCAGAAACATTATTGCCTTGGTGTTTCGGTATGTAACAACCATTTATAACATTTAAAAAAAAGTATATTTATGTTTATAAAATGAAAGGCGCTGTACAGCTCAATTCTACGGAAGCCCTAAAAGCCAATACATACATACATACATTTTATTCCACCCGTTTTCCCATGATATTGAGAAAATTAATTCGACATCTCGAGAAAACAAAACGATAGTCTAGTGTATTAAATCAAGTGCGCCCGTATTACAGAATGTATGGCAAATGCATGCAGTCCATAATACAGAGCGAGCAAACATTTTACGCCACTGTAAAATCCCTTTGATCCATAATTTCTGACAAATGTTGACACTTCATTTAATACACTAGACCAGGGGTCGGCAATTAAGTTTGGGCGCGGGCCAATTTTTTTTCTGACAATTCCATCGCGGGCCATGACCATGGGGGGGGGGGGGGGGGGGGGGGGGGGGGGTGCTGCGTCCTGATTGGCTGAGTGAGAACCGCACGTATGTTCTACGTCCTGATTTATTAAGGGAGCACTGTACAAAATGCGTGTAACAATGTGTATAAAAGTGTGTGGTTACGGCCTTAAACGCCCACTGCGTCTGTCATGAAACACTCAACCTGCCCTAGCAACCTGCCGTAATTAATGTATTGTAACGTCCAGCCGGACGCGTCAGGAATGAAGAGACGTTATGTTGCAAAACCGGCCTTTATTGCCAAACAGACTTATTGCAGAACACGGTTATTGTAGGCCATAACCACGCCAAACTCACAGAACATGTCCCACTCTCCAGCCTCACTCATGTCGTCTCTCTCCACACACGCTCACACACACGCACACACCCTCTCACCTGCTCCCCCGCCCCCTTGCTCTCATACAGGTGCATTCACGGACCATGGGAAACCACCGAACTCACATTACAACATAAAACACATAACTGAAGGGTCGCTACAGTATACAGCAGCGCAGATCTGCCGACCTTGTTTGGTTTTGTTTTTTTCATTTAATAAAACATATTTGTTCACGTTGTCCGTTGCAAGAGGGACACAGGACACTTTTATTTTCCACAGGTTACAGCGCACGCACGTGCCAATTAGCGTTCCGACCTGTGCGTCAGGTAAAGAGGCTGCGAGGATGTTCTGGCTGCTGTCACGTTACTTATCAGCTACTTTTTAATAAATGTTGTGAAATCTGTGGAATTTTTGTGTTTTGAAGGGAATGATAAAAGATATATTTAAAAAATATATATGTATATATTAAAATAAATCAACGTCATCTAGCGGGCCAGATATAAATTGACGGCGGGCCAGTTCTGGCCCGCGGGCCGCTAATTGCCGACCCCTGCACTAGACCATCGTTTTGTTTTCTCGAGATCTTGAATTAATTATCTCATTATCACAGGAAAACGGGTGGAATAAAATGTATGTATGTGTGACCTTTTAGGGCTTCCGTACAATTCACTGACCCTTTATATTTACAAAGGCAAAAGTTGAACAGGAGTGAATACCGTATGATGAAGTACATTTTACACACGCTATTATTGTTAATGTCAATGTTGTGCAATTCAAATGTGTTTCACAGATAATAGACAATATAATAAGACATAAAATAATAATAAGAAAAATAAACAGATAAGAAGAGAAGACAATAAGAAAACAGACAAGTCTTACTGCTGACTCATCCTGTGACTCTATGATAAAAAACAAAAGTTATCGTCCTGTACGGAAACCCAGAGTGGAAATTGGTCCTTGAGGCCACGTTTTTCTACATTTTGTGCACATACAAAGTGCACAGAGAGGTAGCACAAGCTGGAAGATACAACAGCTGTCAACTCTTTATGTAATATTCACAATTTAATCAAATATTTCTCTCTCTTTGGTCACTTCAGGGCTCCGTAGTGGCGCTCCGCTTCGGAACAACTCAAAGATTTATGCCAGGTAATAAATAATGGAACGAATGTAAATGAAGGCTGATGATAAATAAACATATGAAAATAAAAAATGTTAATTATTTAGAATGAATACACAAAAAATGTGTTGTCATGGTTACACTGGTTTGCGTCTGTTTGTATCCCGTTGAACCATCTGTCTTTGTGGCCACCTGATTGACCTTGTAATAAGTCACATGACATTAGTCCATTAACATAAATACTGTAGATGGAAACATGTTTCTGCATCATCTTAGCTGTTCCCTTATGACTTTGCTTTACTTCTCCAGCCCGCTTCCTTTTGCTGTGGATCTTGCCTTTCTTTTCATGTCAAGTGGATTTAACCTTGACCTTGACCTTCTCTCTGACTGCAGCTGTCAAAGCTTCCTCTGAGGTCCGGTCTACCCTCACAATTGTGTGTGTGTGTGTTTCTTTTTTCCGACGGAAAAAGATGACACAGTAGCCTGTAATAACACTTGCATCCAAGGACCCACTGTACCCCACGGGAGTCTGGATTCAATGTCAGGCTGTGCTGCCTTGGTGAACTCCTTACAGATGCAGTTTTGAGGTCTGGGAGCTCCTCTGGAAAGTCTAGACTCAACAACAAAAACTGCCACTGACTAATTCATTCCAGCTGCATCAGTTCATTTGCAAAATTGAGCTTCATTTACTTTACCACATACATGTAATACGATGGTACTTGATGAATGATGCACAATGTTTTTAATTAAATAGTGGATCAAATACGAACTGCAACCAATTTCCTATTTGTTCCATCAGACTCATTAATTACACACGGCTTTCCTCTCATCAATTCATGAAATAACTCAATTTCCTCTGCATTACTGAAGCACATGGGATCCAATCAGAGTGTCTGTAGTTTATTAAATGATTGATTGTGGTGGGTTGGCATGGTACCATAAGCGGGGTAATCTTCATAAGACATGCATTATGAGTTACCGTGGAGCTTCACCCGGGCCCAAACATTACCTCCTGGATCCACAACACGCGTACGGTATCTCCCATCAGCCGTCAGCCATCAATATACATACACACACTTCCTCACGCAGAGTAATTCCGATCATCACCGTGATGATCGTCATCTTCTTGGCGGCATTTCGACGGCAGCAACATTCATCTTCACAACTCATTAGCCAAAAGACAAGGATGTCGGGATCATCACACACACACACAATCACACAAAAAGACACACATGATTTATACAAATGCTCTTGCACGCAAATCACACATGCACAAACACACAAGCAGACAATCATCACACATGCACACACGCTCCACCTCCTGCAAAGACACCTGCAGCATGCAGAGCAGTGTTGTTCCATAATGAGCACCCACCCCATTATTATCTGTGTAACATATAATCACTGCAAGTTAGCCTTTGTTATACACCGTACACATGGTTATACGTCATGGTGTCTGTGTCTTGAAATGATAATGATGCTGCTACGTTCACACACCAAGACGCAGAGAAACAGGTTTGACTTTTATAAAATGTGGGAGATGTTTTCTATCCGACAATGGATTTTTATGCTTTTAATATAATATTTAATATTTTACAGCTTCACGATTGCCAAGACACGCTTAATGAAAGTAGGATCCCGTTGATCTTCACCTTCTTAGCACAGCAGACATCTTCTCTTGCAAATGTGTTAATACATTTTTCACACCCTTTCTTCAAAACTGTTCACACATATCTCATCGAAAGACCCAACACACTATTGGACGAATTATGTTAAACAAAAAGGAAAAAAACATCTTGATCATCATGATTCTATAATGCGTGACTGTGAAACTCCCTTCAACTACTCAATCAATCATGCTGCGGTGACATGGACAAATCTACGATAAAAAAGGTTTGGGTGAAAATTCTTCTTCTTCTAAAAGTCAGTTCCATCTTTACTTTTTTACCCCTTCTGTCTTTTTGCCTGTTACGTGTGGCCAGGAGGTAGGACTGTGTGTGTGTGTGTGTGTGTGTGTGTGTGTGTGTGTGTTGTTGTTTCTCCCTACCCCTCCCTCTCTCTCTCTCTCTCTCTCTCTCTCTCTCTCAGCACAGAGAAGACCTCAGGTGAGACTTATTGTCTCGTCAGCTTGAGCTGACTTAAGGAGGTGTCTCTCTCTCTCTATTTTTCCCTGCAGGTGACCTGGTGAGGAGGTTGAGGCTCCGGTTCCCCCATGCCAGGAGTCCGTTGAGCTGTTTGGGTTTTGTTTTTTCAGTTTTGTTTCGGAGGTTCCTTGGTAGTCCTGTTTTCGGTCTTTTATTTTCATTTCTGTAGTGGGTTGTAGGCAGGTTTAGTTTGGGGTGGATGCTGGGTGTGACGGCCGTTGGCTGGCTCAGTGTTCTCTCTCTCTCTCTCTCTCTCTCTCTCTCTCTCTCTCTCTCTCACTCTCTCTCTCTCTCTCTCGTTTGTTTGTTTGTTTTCTGTCTGGTTCTGACACGAAACCCCCTCTTCCAAAACATCTGTGGTACAAACACTAAAACTCCACCTCTGCTCTGAGCTCACAGTCTGGCCAGCCTGGCTTACAAACTGAGCATTAGGTAACGGCAGCTACAGTTCGCTGTTCACTGTCCATCAGTGTGTATGTAATGACTTACATACAATATGCACTGTATCATGATAAATTTAAATATATATGATAATAATAGAGACTTAAAGTCAGTCCCATATTTACTTTTCTCTGGTGCATCCTCTTCCATTGCCTCTGTCATTATGTCTTTAGAGCCCAGTTATATTGTCCATTTGCCCAGCTCTTGTTCTGCACGACACCGGCTCCGCTCCCCGTGCTTGAAAACTTGACTAATACCACTGACTAGTCCAACAGCAAGAAGCCAGTTGCTCTTGCCTTTTCTCTTCTTAGCTTCAACATCTTCTTTGTTCTATTATCCTCTGCCATTGTGTCCATAGAGGCTACTGAGCCTAATTACATTGGCTACTTCCCCAGCTTTGGTTCTGGCACGACACCGGCCCCACTCCCCACTCCCCACTAGTGGTCCAAAACATCTGTGGTACAAACACTAACATTCCCCCAGGTCCTCTAAGCTCACAGTCCGGGCAGCCTGGCTAACAAACTGAGTTAACAGCAGCTACAGCTGTCAGCAGTTTACTTCACTGTCCATCAGGAAACTCTGTAAATCACAGAGAGTTGAGGCGGAGCAGCCGGAGGACATCAGAGGGAAAACCAATTAGATAATCACTTCTTTCGTACCTCCATGTGTTTCTTCTGTTTTTCATTTTTCATTGTTGAACTCACACATATCAGATTTTTCTTGGATAATTGGATTTATTTAGTTTTTTACCTGGACTCCTTTTTTTAAATTTTCTGTTTACATGTGTTTTCATTAAGTTATTAAATTTACCTTTTGTTCACTGTACAGTACCGACCTGTCTGCATTTGGGTTCACTTCAACTAAACCGTAACCCACCAGCGTTTTCCTAAGGAGATGTTAAAATTCCCAAACGGTAAAGAGTAGGACACAACGTCTGTGTTCTCTTCCTTATGTCCAAAGTAACAGGCATGTATAACTACTGCTACAAAGTGATACACTATAGAGTCCAGAAGAAAAAAAACAGCTTGCAAAATGAAAGTGACTAAAGAGAACAGAAACAACAAATTGTAAACAAAAGGGACAGAATGCAATTTAATCCAGAGACCAGGATCTATCAGGTTTTTTAATTTCTTGCTATATTTTGGGAGTAAACAGAGCGTTTGATTTATATGGATGAACAGAGGAGGTGTTTATTGTGCTGTAGGGCACTGTGATACACAAAGAATACATTATTAGTTTATGACTATTAACAGAAATCTGGTAAACTGTACTTCACCCCAAAACTGACAGACAGTGCATGCTACTTTAATGCGTCAGTATTAACGATTATAATGAGATATTAAGACATAACCACACCGAGCTATGTGCATACTTTCAGAAAATAAACTTTCAGAAGTTTTGTGCCATCGGGCGAAGAGCTTTTAAAAAGAAATATATGATACATTATGTAACAGAGAGTAAACTAGTTAGCAGTGGTGTCTCGATGGGCCACAACAATGGTACCAAAGCCTGAAGAATGGGCAAACAGCTGCAGTCATTTCTACTAAGTCAACTTCCCTTTGTGCACTGCTTTATGTAACCGTCATTAATTATTTAGATAAGTAGTGAGGGACTAATAAAGCTTAATTAAAAACTAAACAAGATGATTGAGGCAAAAAGCAACAGAGTGCTGGTACTGCTTCAGCTGCATGTCCTCAGTAATTGGGTGATCGAAATAGATGAGACAAAAGATCAGAGGACGGGAAAAACAAGCGTGAAATAATGAATTTGTGAGTCTCATCAGAAGTTAGATTGGAGTGGATTAGACTCTAGTGTTGTAGATTTAAGAGAATCTACAACACTCTATTACTGTATCTATTACATCACATAATTAGATGTCTTGCAGGCCAGAGCTGGCCCACCAAAGGGTCAACTCTGGCCCGCACTGCGTGACAGAGGTTTTCCAAGAAGAAATAAGTGGAAGATCTGTTTTTTTAATGAGTCAACATGACGAAAAATGCAAAAACTGGCAAGGACAACTGAGAAAAGAGAACATTAACAAGTTATTGGCAGCTTTGAGGAAACAGCAGTCTGTGTTGAGTCATACCCGAGAAATCAGCAATGCATCTCTGAAAGTTAGCTACCTTATTACTAATGGTATCGCGTTAGTATAAAGGCCATACTCTGGAGTTGAAGTTGTCAAGACATGCATGCAGAAAGCTGCAGAAACCATGAACATCACGTGGATGCCTGTTCAAGATAGGACAAACGTAGGGCGTGTTGTTATTTCTACATCAATTATACCTGAGATCAATTTGGACTGTATCTGGCCCATGAACTGAAATGAGTTTGAAATTATGACTCTTAGAGATGAGACATTATATTTGATAAAGGCTTGACAAATATGACTAGCTAACTGATCCAAACGCAAACAAGACCCATTGAGTAACAGTTGACTTTGACGTTGGCTAACTCCTTTAGGCACATTTGAATTTTGAGAGTAAGCTGCCAATCATTGCTGTCACGCTGAGCCATAACCCATATTATATCATAAACTAACAAATTACAAACAATTCCTCTAGAAAGATGATCCAATGTCAGCATGACGAGAGCAACCTAAAGTGACAGAAACCACCTCAGGGAGCTGTCGGGACGTCCATCTTTGTATACGTCTATGCTCCCACACGACTCTCTATATATTTATGGATGTTTGTGCAGGTTCATTCATGTCTGACCAATGGGGAGGAGAACAATGAGTGGAACGTGTCGACGTTCAAAGCAAAAAAATGCAGGATGCGGTCCTCATATGTATAGAAATACAAGAACACAACATACATAAAGTGCCTGTGCAGTCACACACACACACACACACACACACACACACACACACACACACACAAACACACACACACACACACACCAGGGATTCAGGCTCTAAGTCCGGATGAGACGAGATACTTTGGTAGGTAATTGCAGCTCGTCTCGCCTTTGAAGTGAGGTGAAGCATAGGTCGGCCGAAGTTTCAAACATGGAGGAGGTTGGGGTTGGTGGGGTGAAGTGCGTGTGTGTGTGTGTGTCTGTGTGTGTGTGTGTGTGTGTGTGTGTGTGTTGTGATGGTAGACTGGGAGAAAAAAAGGCAAACTGTAAGTCAGTTTAATCTATTGACACCTGGAGGTAAAATACATCAACTGGAGAAACCAGAGGCTTTTAGAGAGAGATAGAGAAATATGGAAGACCCAGAGAGGAGAGTGAGAAGGAAAGGGACAGAGACAGGCGAGATAAGGCGAATAATAAGTTTAGGAAGATAGAAAGAGAGACACATATTTCTAAGGTTAGAAAAATATAGTAAAATTGAGAAATTCAAGGACGACTTCATCATTTCTAAAGACATCTTCTGATGCGTGATTATGTATTTAGAAACTGACACATAAATTCAAGCCATGTCTACAGTGACGCTAACAAACTGAAATGTGTTTTCATGTTAAAGATTCTCCATGAAAACCGCCACGTTTCTTTCTGCTTCACAGTGGCCGTAAACAAGGATCCAGATTTTAACTAACATTAATTACTGACGAGTGCCCATGACACGAGTCAACTGTGTTTTGGCGTAACACACAAAGATACGCGAGCAAGACCCATCCACAGCCTCATAGACTGCCATGTTAAAAAGGCGGGAACATTTGTGGAGGAAAGCAGAAGTAATGTTTCTTTGAATTGCTCTAAAGGTCACATTTCTTCACTTTACCAACACAAAATAACTATGTAGACGTTCAGGAAGAGCTCAGGATGCTCCCAGTGATTTCGGTTCAATGATTGGAAATACGGTTTGGCCAGAAATCCTTCCTGTTCGAGGGGTGGTCTCAGCATTTTCTCTCTCTCTCTGTCAGCATTTCCACCTGACATTCTAACAGGTGCAGTTGCTGCTCTGCTGATTAGGGCCGGCAGTTGGTCCTGGTTGCTTGGCAACCTCAAGCCTGCATGAAGGAGGAGAGGGGGAGGGGCTATTTTCAAAATAAGAGTCCCTTCAAAATAAGACTCTGCTCTTTGTAGTAAAGACATGATAATTGCTAACTTTAACGGCTAATGCTAGAATTAATGGCTAGCATGTTAGCGCTAGCTGCTCATGTGTGTAAATAAACATGGTAAAAATGACTATTTGAGGTTTGCTTTTTGAATACAGACCACTCGTCACTCCCAAAATTTTTGCGGGAATTAGTTACATTTAATTTCAACGTTTAAGTTACTTACTTCTAACCCTTTCTGCAATGCAGCATTCAAATCTAAGGTTGATACGTACCTTGCCTGACTTACCTAACTCCTGGGTGAAAGTTTGCTTGACTCGTTCATCCAGCCCACTCTGTCCATATGCAGATGATCTCACTCTTTGTACTTTGTCACCTGACTTTGAAGACAAATCAAAGCACTCGGGCACGTCCAGACCACGCAGCAACCTCAACGGCTGTTAAGTAAAGCCAATGTGGAACCGTCAAAAACTGCAGCTCCCTGAACGGCCACTTGAGGCTGGCTACAGGACAAGCAAATCTCCATAAGTCTCTATATTCAAATGCCCAACTGTTCACAGCCTGGTACAAAACACGGTTGTGGTCTCTTTTGTATTTGTATTTGCATTGAGCTATTCTGAAGCTAAATGAGTAACAACATTAAAGATGTTAACCTTGATGACAATGGATAATTGTGCAGCTTATGAGAAGATGTTATTTTTGTTTCCCCTTATTAAAGGGAATAAACATCCCCAAAATGATGTTTGGAGACTGGTTGCAGGCATCACTGTGGTTGATGGAGTGGAAGTCAGATTTTATTGAAGTGTTTGGTTGTTTTATTTCCAAAAGCAATACCAAAGCAGTGAAAAAATACATGATTTGAAGGTTTATGATGTTGATGCTGCAGACTACTATGCAATCAGGGCCTCTGGCAAGAACAGGTTGCCCCATAAACCAAGCTGCTTTCACTGTGAATAAGGAGTCAGATTGTAAAACTAGGTCGTTATTTGCAGGTTGTTCAAGGAAAAAACCCAAAAAACTGTATTGTGAGGTCAAGAAGTAAAGTCAGAGAAGAGTACGACACAAGGAGGAGGAGGAGGCATTATTTGGGAGTTACATAAAAAAGAAAAGAGTCCCAAAATAGGGTGCAGCTTTAAAGTTACCGAGACAGAATACTGAGAGTGAAGAAGGGGGTTTAATTAGGACCGAGGTAGAATGGGGATCGAGAAACAATTTGTACAGGAGATAAGTGGAAGGTTGCAGACCAGTGGGAGTCTGACTCGAGGGTTTCTATTGGAGGAGCTCAAGGGCAACTTGACTTGCTGGTCTAAAGATGTCTAGACGTCGGGTTTTAAAATCGAAAAAGAAAATGGTTCATTAGTTGGAACTTTTTTTATTTTATTTGTCGGTACTGTGAAAGAAGCTAAGTGCCATTAGAAATACTCCATTATAAGTAGTTCCATTATGTTAACACTCCACTAACTAATTGGACTAACCATGATTTTCCCTGTGCCTCAGGAAGGCCTCATCAACCCTCCTCCTGCTCTGTTTGTTCCCATAACTGCACTTTTTTTGGATACCTGTCACCACCAACCAGACGCCCCCTTCCTCTTGCACGTCCTCTACGCAATAAAATATCTTAAAGTGATTCAGTCTCTTGGTTCGTGTTTTCACCTTGAGTCCTAACGCTGCTGTCTTTGCAAAATGGAGATGAATTACCGAGCTGATCACCAATTATGACACTAAACCATCTGAGGAAGTAATGTGAGGAAGGATTTACATTTGACTCCAGAAAGCATAAATAAAAGTGAGGCTGTTTGCTGACTCTGTAACTCTGACTGACTGATTCTCTGCATCGCAGTCCACATTGAAATATTGTAATTTAAGCAGTAATAAAACATCAGTTATGTGAGGTGCTCTTGAAGACAAATTCACAACAGATTTTGGCTCTATCTTGATCTTGAAACCTCTAAATACGTATCAACGCAGCAAAGGAAGATGCATGTCAGATAATTAAAAGTGTCTCACTAATAAGAAGTTCTGTTTTAAAAACTGGGCAGACCAAATCGGAGATAGACTAAGAGAGCAAGGAGGGAAAAGAGAGGGAAGACAGAGAAATGATTGGTAATTGAAAGATAAAATGGTAATCATCCAGAAGGGGGTGAAATATTAGAACGCTCCTTTTTCATTTAGGTGGCAGGCACATGGGAGCAACGGAGATGGAGAGAGGGAGAGGGAAAAGATCTACGCAGAGGGAAGTTAGAGAAGAATGAGGAAAGAGAGAAATATCCGAGAGACAACTAGGGAGGAGGGGGAGAGAAAAAGAGTGATCTGCTCAAATTCCACTTTTCTACCACTCATCCTTCTTCATAATAGAACTGTCAAGTCAGTGTGGAGCTTAGCGACAAGCTCCTGCCTCGCGCTCTCTTTTACTCTCCATCTATTTATCCCTCTTTTTATTCTCCTCCTCTGTTTCACTTTACTCCCTTTTCACCCTCTCTCGCACGGTCACTCCAGTCCTTTCGATTCATTTAATGCTGCTGTTGCCATGGCTTTTTGTCCAACTTTTTACCCCCATCTTCATCCTTTTGCAGTGTTTCGCGTACCTCAGTCCGATCAGAGAAAACTTAACTTGAAGGTGTTTTCGCGTCCTTTTATTGCATTTTGTTATTTCACATTTAATTTGCCACTTCCTGCGTACTTCCTCTACCTCTATCTGATTTCATCCTCCTGCTAATCTCCTTTTGCCTTCCTGTCTACAGATGTAGTTTACCCATCCCTTCCTCTCTATTTTCTTCCCCTCACTCTTTAATCCCTTTCAATTTCCTCCCTATTTGGTGTGCGCATGTAAATTTTACCTAAAAGCTCAGCACTTGAACAGCACAGTCTGCCCAGGTTCTGAATATTTGATATAGGATACATCCCACTTTCATGCAAAACAACATTACACTTTCTCCAGCTGTGTTGTTTAGAGGCAATAACGTTACATTGGAATGGAACAGCCTTGTGGTCCCATTAAACGTGACAAACACAAGTCTAGCAAAGGTCAAAGGTCATTTATTCATTAACTATACTGGTTTAACACAGACCTGTGGAACTCACTGCACCTTTCACTATCATATATAACTGAAAACCAAGCTGCGACGTCCCAGGCTGTGAAGTGAAGCCAATGTGAAAGTGCCAAGAACTGCAGTTCCTCTAACGTCCACTTGAGGCTGGCTGCAGAAGTGAGTCAGTCTCCATAAGTCCCCATGTTCAAATGTCCAACTTCACAGCAGAAAAAAAACATGTTTACAGCCTGGTACATAAAAATAGTTTTGGTCTGTATAACGTATAACACCAACACTCCCAGGCTCCTCCTGGTCCTTCTCCTTCTCCGGCCTCCACAGCCTCAGTGCCTGGAGAACAGACAGTAAATATCATTTTCAAGTTTTTCATTTTTCAGTTTTTACCCTGCTAGCTATTTATCTGATTAACTTATAAAAACACAAATGTAACTTAAACTGCAAAGATTCCTCGTGTTAATTAGTCAGTCCCACCAGGATTTTGTGAGCCTTTTTTAAGATATTTGCGGCCTAAAATGCCTGATGTTGCATGGGGTTTTCAAAAAAAATTGCGGCGAAAGTTGCGGTGCTTTTTACATTTTTGTTGCGATTTTGTTGCGGGAGGAAGTGACAGGCCCCGGGAAGCGGCGAGGTCTGGGCGGGTGGGTGCTGTAAAGCTCACGGCCAGAGCCATGAGCCAGGCCCCCAGGCAGACTGCGCAGAAGAATCGCGGTGATTTGTTAAAATTGCAACACCGCCCTGAATTCACGGGGATTCACTGAAGTTGCGTTGAAGTTGCAAATCGCAACATCGCGAATTCCTGGAGAATTTACAGCAGAACAACTAATTTTGTTAGTTTGAAACAGAAAGTTAAAGTTAACGTACATCCCTCTTTGACTATCCAGTCCCAGACTAATTCTCTCAGAGCAGCTGTCAATCATGAAATAAAATCCCCCCTTTTTATAGCATCTGAGCGAATCAATAAAACCAAACTCATCAGAAAAGTAAACACCTGGACTGCCTATAGTGACAGAGAGCATCTAGGATTGTGATATTTTAGTTTGCTCCATGTTTCAGGGACCTATCACGTCGACCAGCTTTTTTTTTTTTCAGTCACTGGTAAAAAGATTTTGAAAGAGGTGTTAGCTTGTGCACACACACATACACACCGACCATTTAAAGGATTTAACCCGTGACCTTTCAGCTACACAACGGCCTTTCTAAACCGCCCAAACGGCCCCGCCAAGCCGATGAAAGGAGGAGGAATGAGATCCTCCAGCCGCGGTTCCCTCCTCCTGCTTTTCAATTCCTCTCTCTGTGTGTCCGTGCAGCAAAAACACTGTGAAGAATATTCGCCCTCCGTGTCATTCTCACTGCTGCTAGCCCTCTGCGATACATCGCTGCAGATTCACGTAGGGAGAATGATTCGTCTTTCTACCTCTCCCCATTTGTCTTCACTGTGGGCTGGCAAAAAGAAAAATGCCATGGAGGATAGTTTTCAGTTTTTCTCCTCTTGTCTTGCTGGCTTGCTTCTTGTCCTAGTTTTAATTCTTTATATATCTCTTCAAGATGTCAACTAGTGTTTGCTTGACTGTAACAGAGCTTATCTGAATACTACGTCTCCAAATTATTTGTTTAGGCTTTATTATGAAGTGCATTACTTTGTTGTCATCTGACTGTTATAGCAGGAAGTCAGTGGTTTCTGACACTAGCACCCTTTGGAAGGTCTCCGGAGGAAGACCACATCTGTGATGGATGAATCATGAAGACAGTTTGAGGTAAACTTGCTCCGACTATCCAGAGCCATCCTGCAGTGGCAGTGCTGATTTTAGTAACCCTTCAGCTTTAGAGCTTCGGCTTTGCGAAACATTCGATGTTTGCATGTCATTTCATATTTGCAGGCGCAGTCAGCAGCAGTGATGACTTCCCATTTTCAACACCACAGGGGGAAAACAGCAGTATAGCAGACTGAAACAGTTCTATCTGAAAACATTAGATGATCTCCACTGCATTCTGAGATGGCAAAGGTTAATCTGTGTCAAAAGCTTTGGTACCATTCAACTCACTTGTAGCTAAATGTGTTGACTAATCCAATGTTTGTGAGGGTGTTCAGTTTTGGTTAAGCTATTTGCGGCTATGGAATGAAGCCATTCTGTTTTATTTTGAAAGGTAACTCTCCTCTCGTTTCAGGTCACTTCCTCATGTGTCACCGGTCTGATTGTCTTCCCTGATTCCCGATTGTGTCCACCTGTTCCCCTTTACCTCCACGTGTTCATATACTCTGCGTCTCCCTTTGTCTTGTTGTCAGTGTGTTTTGTTTCGTGCATCCACTGCAGCTCTTGTTCCAAGTCGTAGTATTCGTCTTCAAGCCTGTTTCCGCCTTGTGATTTTGCTCGGTATTGTTCTTAGTTCAGCTTAGAGTTTTTCTAGTTCTAGATTTTCAGTTCAGACTTTTGTTTTTTCTCCTCAGGAGTAATTTTTGTTTCTCGTCCGCAGATTAGTGTGCCTCCAGGTTCAGGAGTGATTTTTAGTTTAGCATTTTCTTTATTAGATTAGGTTATCCTCCGGCTGGAGCGTCTTTTATTTGAGTCAGTGTTTCTTAGTCATAGATAGTTTGAGTTGTACTTCCTCCTACTGGAGCGATTATTATTTTGATACTGTTCATAGCCGGTTTATTTGCTCTCCTTAGAGCCATAGTTTTCATAGCTTTTGTCATAGCATTAGGAGTTTTCATTGCCTTTTTGTTTTGTCACATTGTAAGAGGTGAACTTTGCTGCCACTTAATAAAGCCTGCTGTGTTTCACACCACCTCTGCACCTGAGTCCTGTGTCCTAGTCTGGTCTTTGACACATTCTGTTTATAATCAAATTGCATTTTTATTTGGTAGCACAGAAATGCAACATCTACAGAATTGTATGTAGATGTTATGTATGTTTTCTGTCATCTGCACATATGTCTATGGGATGCAGTGAAATATTACTGATTTAGGTAAATAATAATAATTAAATAACACGTCAAAGGCAATCTATAAAGGGTCCATTGAATCTAAGCAGAACAAAAACTTTAATAATACATGTGCGTGTGTGTCCACCCTGCACTTTTATGTAAATCAAACCCAGAAACTTTATTTCCAACTCAGGGCCCAGATAAAAGACATTAAACAGAATAAATTACACACGAGAGAACCATGAAAGAAGATCATTTAAAAAGAAAAAACTCTTTTCATGTCTTGCAAAGAGACAACTGTATCCAACACGTAGTGCTAAATGTTTTGTGTGATGCTTTCTTAGCACAGTTTGAAGTATTGACTTCGGCAGCTTTTCACCGTCTCAGTAATATTCTCATGTTCAAAAGAAGTATAAAAAAAATATCTTTCAGTTTCAGTGGGAGATGATACGATGAAAAAAATCACGTGTTTATTTCCCTTTTTTTAAGCTCAGTCCTCCTCCTCTGCAGCGAGAGTGATCTATCGGAGCTCTTTCCCTCTCTCACTGTTTCCTTTCACTGCAGAAAAATGTGCTAAAGGAATATTCTTCACCTTTTGTCTATGTGTAGCACCTCTCGCCGCGTGATACCGTATGTAGTAGCTGTGCAAAATCAAAAGTTTCTGTCTGCATACTCAGCAGGTATAAACGTGTGTGTGTGTGTGTTCCTATCCTGCCGTTTAAATGACATCCTAGAGAGGCCCCCGGAGGATGGGAATTGGAAGCAAGTTACTCATTCAATTCAGAGCGCTGAGACTGTGGTGGAAGAAAAAGAGAGACAGAGAGAGAGAGAGAGAGAGAGAGAGAGAGAGAGGGGAGGGGAGGGAGCAAGGTGCTGAAATAGGTAGAAGATGGAGGAGAGGAAATGGAGCGAACAGAGTGGATGAGTCAGGATGTGGTGGGAAAACAAGGCAAAGAGGGGAGAAGAAAGGGAATGGAAATGGGAGATGGAGTGGAAATCAAAGCTAAAAGGCAGGGAAAGGTAGAGAACATAGAGAACATGCAGGAAGGAGCTCGTAGAGAAGGCTTAAAAGAAAGACTGAAAAGTGACGAGCTGAAGAAAATCAGTGATGCATTCAACCAGAACGCCTCAAACGTTTCCTCTAGTTCTGTCCATTTCTGGGGGGTTTTCATCCCATTATGAATTTTTCCACAAGATTAGGATGCATGCAGGGCCTCATGCCGTCTACGAGCTGCTTGTAAGAGACCTTTGTGTGTGTGTGTGTGTGTGTGTATGTGTGTGTGCAGGAATGGCAAGGTGTCACTAATTCACGATTACGATGTAATCAGACCGTGTCAAGTTTGATTTGATCAGCACAGGCGTGTTTGTGCTAACGTTACTGAAGGATGCAATCACTCCTGTCACCGTGCACGAGGTGCACCGCTGCCATGTCTCACAATTTAACTCAATCAATCACAAAATGAAACCTCTAAATGTTAAAGCAGCAATGGCAGATTTCTCATTGGCCAAACATATCGTGAACACAATGTTGACTTAGTTGACAAAGGAGCACATATGCATTGCTCATGTTAGTCCAGACCAACCAAGATCGTGCAGGTTATCCAGTGGTGGGGGTGTCCCGGGTCATGCTGTCCACAAATGCACGAGGACCCCAACACTATGCAACACTGTGAAATAGTTGGGGCCTAAAATGCCTGATGTTGCATGAGGTTTAAAAAAAAAAAAAAAGATTAAAGTTGCGGTGCTTTTTACATTTTTGTTGCGGAGGAGGAAGTGAAAGTTGCGATAAGTTGCGATTCAACAGTCACAGGAAGAGCGCAGCGAGCACTAAGTCCACGGCCCCGGGAATCTGCGACGTCCGAGTGGGCGGGCGCTTTCCAAGCCGACACAGAGCTGGTTGTGGTGCACCGTCGCGGAGGAAATGCGCCTGGTGGGGGAGCACCGGGGAGAAGTTGCGGAAAAATCACAGTGATTGGTTAAAATTGCAGCACCGCCATGAATTCACAGGGATTCACTGAAGTTGCAAATCGCAACATCGCAAATTCCTGGAGGGTCTGACTAAGTAGGTCCAGTGTCCTTCTCTTTTGCTACCGCTGCTGTCTTCACCAGCTAGTTGCCAACTTTGCCTCAGCATTAGGCAGGAAATGGAGTTGATGAGAGCCAAAACAATCAGCTGAAAGATGCTAAAGCACTTCTCGGAACTACTGTAAGGGAAATTAACTGATTGCTCTATTTGGGTTTGACATCAGGAGTGATCCCTGTCACAGTACACGCAGTCATTTAGTTGTTAGTATAAAAACAGATGTTGAAATAGGCAGACAGGTTAGTAAATGCAATATCAAAAAGTACAATTTGTATTGACTTTTTGAAATCCGTAACATTTGATGCGTGCGATTCGTGTCAAGCTCAATAAATGTGCAATCATGACGGTGTCGCACAGGAACAAACCAGACAAAAGAAAAGGTGAAGAGTGAAGAGAGCACTCAAGTGAATGGCAGATGAGAGACTCTGAGAGAAACATACGCGGACACATTTGCACATGAAAAAAATTATACGACCACTCCGTTCCTTCTTGGAATCTCGGCAATAATCACTTCCACTGACGCCCCTTATTTTTCCTGCGGTGTAAACTGATTCCGCTGCCCTGTTATTTGTCAGCTGTTTAACAGCCGTAATACTCGGCCTGTGCTGGCAGGAAATAGAGACGGACAGAACAGCAAATTATACACGGGGGACGCTCAGCCAAGCTGTCTGATTGTTAGACACATGGCTGATGACAATTGTAATTGTATAGACCTCCGTGTTTCGTGTTGACTGAAAAAAGAAATGCTAGGTTTCCTGCACATATTTCTTCTGGTTTTTACTTCAGCAGCATTTAGAGGGAGGCCTTTTTAACATAAATGGAGGTATCAAACGTATAATTCATTTGATCTTTAAATAGTTTCACTGCTTATTCATCAATGAAGCCAATCCATACAAAGAAAACCCCCAAATACTTTTATCAAAATGTCTCAGAGAAGTCTTTCTTTTATTTTTTTTGTATTGTTGATCACACAGAGAATGAAAAATTTCATAATTAATGTGTGAAGAATGTTCATAAAAGTACTTACAGCCCTTAAAATTTAAAATAGAGCTCACACTGCATGCTGGAATCTTAACTCTATCCGCTTGGAGCAAAACCTGGTACCTGGTTCCAGTGGGAGTAGAACAAATCACAGGGTAAGAATAAAATAGGTTAAAAAGATAATATGAGCATACAACTTTAATATGTAAGAACATCGTTACCAACAAAAATACCAAGTTACAAGTGTTTTAGTCGGAAGGTCAGAGATCCTCAGGTGGTCCAGGGTCTAAAAAAAACAGTGAAAGAAATGCATATTTCTACAGATCCTGCATAGAGGAAGTTCAGTTATCACTGAGAAGTCCTCACGTCATGAGGGATCTGATCCATACCTATGGTTATCAACAAAAATGCCTCAGAGAACATTCAGCTGACCCGGAGAGCTGCAAGACGAGACAACTGCTGTTACTTTACTAAAAGCAAAATACAAAACACAGTCTAGTTCAACAGTGTAATGGATACATTCGGTCACCACAGGTAAGACGTCAGTTGATGTTCCACTGATTGGTCGGGGTGGATTGTCAGCAGCGTCACACAGAGGAGTCATCTCATTGTCTGAGCTTTGAAGTAGGACTCGCTTTTGCTGTGACAAACAGCCACATCAAGAATCATGAACAATCATGCTCCTTTGTTCCTGCGTTTGTGTTGAAGATATCAAGGTAATTTCATGCAACCTCACTATGACGATCAGCTGAAAATCCCACCAACACTGACTGCATACTCTCTGCAGTGCAAAACAAAATCAAGAGAAGCGCCTGGTACCAGAATCGAGTTGAGTCGAGCCGTATCATTCGGTGTAAGCGCTTTTGTTTGTTTATTTTTGAACAGACATTTGAACTATTAAACTATTAAATGCTTGGTTGGTCCGGTGGGAACCAACTGCAGGCAGCGTGTTGATATATTGCCAGAACAAAGATCACATCAGGGAGAAACAAACATTTGCAATCGCGAGCACTTGATGTGAGAGATGTGCTGTGTTAATGTCATCCATCAACCTTCCTCACACAGCCTGTCTGTCCGTATTATTCTCCAGTGCTGTACGTAATGACCTGTGCCCGTCTGTTAATGATCCAAGTGTTCATCTGTGCTTCATTGTTTCTGCCTAGCACAGGTAAAACAAAGTCTGTTGTAGCTTAATTGACCAATTTTGCATTGATGCGCTGTGTTTTGCATCTATACAGTATGCATTCAAGCAGCCGATGAAACGATCTTCAAAATTTTTACACATGCAAAAACAAAAAGATTGTAAAAATGCACTTTAATATATAAAAATCAATAAATAATTTCACAGAATTAAAGTTAAATGCATTCCTATTGATATTAACCACATACATTTACATGAAATATTAGTCTTTTCAAATAATACAACAGTGTTTACCTACCCATCCCTATTTTATAACACATCCTTTGTTACTTCCTTCCTCCTTCCCTCCTCCTGACACTCCTCTTCTTCACACATCATTAAAGTGAAGGGTGGATGGCAGGAATGAAAGATAAATAGGTGGAAGGATGAGGGAAGACAAACAAACACAAGCCAGTAAGCACGCCTTATCCAGCCTGTCTTGTCTATCATGCAGCAGGTGGAATCTTTTTTTCTGTGTGTTAATGTGAAGATGTGTGCATATATGTTTGCTGAAGTGTTTGCACACTCTGTGTTTGAATGTGGAGTTATTTATATGGTTTTTTTTTGTTTGTGGCGTCTTCATTTACAAATCCAAAATCAATACATAAAAACAACTATTAGTCATAATGATGCAGACAAAGTCACCGAACTGCTACAGCCTCGTAGACACTCTGAACAAAGTCCATTGAACAAATCACTGACTGACTAAACACAGAGGATACAAAGACAAAAAAAAAAAAAGTCTTAAAGTTCATCCTAAGTTCAAGTCTTTGAAAAAACAAAATCAAATCAGAAATCGTGGACTGCAGAGTTTAACAGTCACATCAACTCAATACAATCAAGTTTGCATTGTTACGAGAATTTTATTTATTTATTTGGCCTTTAATGATAGACAGGAAGCAGGGGGCAGAGGGAGGAGGAGTGACACTCAGTAAATTAGTCATCCGATGCGGGATTCAAACCAGACGGGGGCGGCTGCTAAACCCACTACGCTACCGACCGCCCCGTTACGAGAATTTTTAAAGAAAAACCCTTGAATAAGGAGGACTGGATTCAAAGTATAAAAGTTTAAGTTAAATTTATTATTCTTGTACAAGAAGCAGTAGCAGTTTAACAGTTATAAGAGTTACAGAGAAAAGGCTCCTCAAGGTACTCTAACAGTTAAAATGGGCTGTCTCAGACACCTCCCCACTGACATTTTCCTTTTTTGGTTTTCTGCTTAGTAATGAACATTATGTTTCTTGTCCAGCCTCAGTAAACACAGGCCAGATAAGGGAAGTGGACGAGACATGGAAAAAACAGAAAACACACACACTCTCTTTATGAGGTAAAACATCTGCACCCACATCTAAAACATGAGGATTTATGTCCAGGTAAGTCTTTCTAACTTGGTGTTGGCTCTTCTGTGTCCAGCAAATCGTATTATTTCTTCTCGAGCCTCTGTTAGAGTCTAACAATGAGGAAAACTGGATGAGGAACGCTATAAATCTCTGACTGTCGTCTGTCATTTGAATCATGTCACATGTGCTGTCAGTTACAAAGCACTGGAATGCATTTCAGTCCTATCGGTCATTGTATAGGAGATATTTTATCACGTATAGGAACAAAACTTTTGAAATCTATTTTAAAAAAAATGCTCCGCGCTCTCCCGATAAAGGGCGGCTTCAGTCGGTGGCAGCTTTATCTCAAAGTCTCCAAGTGTCTCTGAAGTCCACATCCTGATAACCAAAGAGCAACTGATTCAGCACTGTAGTGAGGAGGAAAAGGACATTTCAGGTTTCAAATGAATAATTAATCATGACCGTCTACGTTCACGTCCTTCTGGTGTGTAACTGACAATCTGACGACAACACAGCACGGAGCCGGGTGGCATCAAGCTCTGAAATTAGTTCAGCCGTCAAAACTTTCATATTTGTATGAACAGTGATGAGATAGAGTCGATAGAGAATCCAGAAACTCGTGACTGTGGAATAAGATAAGAGTTTTATCTCTTCGTGCCTCCTCCCTTCTCATCTTCTCTTCTTCTTCTCATGATACACTCTCAAATAGTGGACTTTATTTACAACTTAGCAGCCCTAATGTAACATAAGCATATATCAGAGACAAATCATTCCTGTTTTTAGTTTTAGTTATCATATTTCAGTAACAAAGACTGCATCGGTGGCAGTTTAGATTCATACGCAGATGTTTTACATTAAAAAACCAACAGCACTTTAAAGCCCATGACCCTTCCCATCACTACAGGAGGCTTTTAATGTGAAATGCAGGAAGTGTTGAACATCACAGAGGGGGTTAGTCATCAAAAGAGCACATACACACAGTACACATGAACGGAGGTATTTATTATATAGTATGTTTTCGCTGTGTTTATTGGGACTTTATTTATTTGGCAATTATTTCAACACCAGTTTTTACAATCCTCCCTCAATCCTCTTTTTTTTTCTTCCCTTTTCCTTTTGCTCCGTTGCTCCTACATATTTCCATCCTTGCTTTCTCTCTCCTCCTTCCTATTTGTGTCTATTGTCACTCTCCCTCCATGCTCCTTAACAGCCGCTCTCAGCTGAAAACACCACACAGTCAACCAGCCTGCAGGGTGGCAACATATTACTATATTCACGAGTTTCTGTGTGTGTGTGTGAGTGTGTGTGTGTGTGTGTGTGTGTGTGTGTGTGTGTAGGCCTAGGGCAGTAGTGATAATACAAGGCAAACAGGCGTCCGTTATTGCTGTATGAAACCTTTTGACACATGGGAGGGAACACACGCTGGCTTCATGCTGGGCTGTTATATGACTTTACACACACACACTCACACACTGAAAAAGTCATTTTCCCTCTAACACAGATTGTTCCGTTTTACACTGACACACACATTCCCACACATTTGCGTCACGCTGAGCTTTTGTATAAAATATAAACTGGTAATTACCGACGGGCCTCCCGTCGTTGCTTGTGTTTGTTCCGTTTTCCACTCTGAACTGCAGAGCGCCGCGGCACCAGGTCTAAAATCTAATGAACACAGACACGCACAGCGGTAGGTAACACGTTTCATATTTGTTGATAGTTATTACTGTGCAATTAGTTCACACAGAAGCTGAGTTAAATTGTATTTTGACTAAACAGAAGGATGTTTGTGGCAGTGATCTCACTAAAAAAAAAAAATGTATCTAAGGAAATTTGAAAGTTTCCTGTTCAAAAACAGGTCAATCAGAAGATCTTTTGCAGTTATTCCAATAATATATTCTAATATATAATATTGATAAGGGACATTAAATGTACTGATAAGCTACTAATTTGGCCATCCGTCCATTTTCCATATTCAATTATCATTGGGGTCGCAGGGGTCTTGATCAAATTCCATCTGGAGTCGCCACTTCATTACAGGGCTGACACAGAGACTGTTCACATAGTTTCCTATGGGCAGTTTAGGATCACCAGTTACCGTGTTATCCTGCAAACTCAGCAGCCGGGGTTCAAACCCAGAACCTTCTTGCTGTTATACGACATCGCCAATTCAGCCAGATGTGGTAAAATTAACTGGTATGGCTCTGGTTCCCCCATGCCAGCAGTCCGTGGAGCCGTTTGGGTTTTGTTATTTTAGTTTTGGTTTGGAGGTTCCCTTGCAGTCCTGTTTTCGGTCTTTTCTTTTCATTTCTGTAGTGGGTTGTAGGCAGGTTTAGTTTGGGGGTGGATACTTTTTGTGACGGCTGTTGGCTGGCTCAGTGTTCTCTCTCTCTTGTTTGTTTGTTCTGACCAGGAACCTCCAACCCTTTTTTTTTTGGAATTATTTCGTTTGTTTGAATTAATAAAAATATTATTGTTTTAGTGGCAACTTTTGTCTTCATGTTTTCTTTCCATATGTTTTGGGCCTTGTGAGCTCTTGAGGTCCGTAACTTTAACAAACCTCCTCAGAATAAATGTAACTTCACTAAAAGTCACATGAGGTGACGTCAATAATTGGACCGAGGACCCGTCATGATGCTGTCGACAGCACTACACCTCGAGCATCAGACTTAACTACAGCTGAGTGAATTTTCCAGTTCCACCTGTCGGCAAATAAAACTTCAACCTCCCGCAGCTCAGCATCGTTAATTATGTACGTTGTGATTAAAATCAGAGTTGTTGCGATCTGAAAATTGCACCCTTTCAAAAAAATCAGACACAATTTGCTCCTATAGCACCCACACACTAAAGTTGTTCTTGCTCAGACACTTTGAAAGCAGCAGAGCTAAAGAAAAACTCTTCAAGGTAAAGAACAGACTCACGTCACTATTGTAACTGTGTCTGAAGAGGAGAGTGTGTGTGTGTGTGTGTGTGTGTGTGTGTGTGTGTGTGTGTGTGTGTGTGTGTGTGTGTGTGTGTGTGTGTGTGTGTGTGTGTGTGTGTGTGTGTGTGTGTGTGTGTGTGAACCCTCCAGATGGACCTGAACATAGTGTGGCAGGTGTTCCTGCCAGAGGCGTTGGGTGAGAAGGACAGATCGTAACAGCTTTCACACAAACACCCTAAACCTGCTCACATAATTCAAGGCCATGTAAGGTTTCCAGGCATCTGCTGCCTTTGTGTGTGTGTGTGTGTTGTATGCGTTTGATATGTACTTGTGAAACCGACTTCATAGCTGTGTTGCCAACTTGCAGACCTTCTTGCTAGATTTAGCCGCATGCTAGACTTTAGATCAGATTGTAATTCATTCCCGTGCATGCTGCTCAGAGTGTTGGGCTCTCGCCGGGGTCTCTCGCTCTCCTTGTACGCTGAGCACAGGTGTTTGTAGGTGGCATGTGGGGGAGGCAGGAGGACGCTCCTCACCACGGGGTTTAGAGTTTCTAAGGTAACACCGATGCTCTCACAGTGAAACTTTTGGAATTTGCACTTGCAGGGAAGTGGTGTACTACACAGACCCTCCAGGAATTTGCGATATTGCCATTTGCAACTTTAGTGAATCCCTGTGAATTCAGGGGGGTGTTGCAATTTTAACCAATCACTGTGATTTTTCCGCAACTTCCGCGCAGTCTGCACGGGGGATTGAACTCGGCGGGTCAGGGACGGCCGCACAGTGCGGGAGGATCCCTTCGCGGGACCTCTCCCCAGTGCTGGCTGGCCCCCACCCGCAACCGGCTCTGGGTCTGACGGGTCCCCCTCTGTCGAATCGCAACTTTCACTTCCTTGCAACAAAAATGTAAAAAGCACTGCAACTTTCACCGCAATTTTTTTGAAAACCTCATGCAACATCAGGCAGTTTAGGCCACAACTATTTTAAAAAAGGCCTGCGAAATCCTGGTGGGACTGACTATAGGATATGTCTGGATTAGGATCTAATCTTGTATCTTATAAGTAAAATTCGTGCTTTGTTTCCGGGTTTTTCCACACACTATTGAAAAGATGATACTAAAACGGTCAAATTGTCAATTTTTTGTCAATTAGTCAACTGTTAGCATCGCCCACCAACCCAACAAAGAAACAAACAAAAGAAATGAACGAAACAACAAAAACATCAAATTAAATTAGAATATTAGAATTTAAATAAATGTCAAAAACTGTAAATTTACGTAATCTATGGAAATATTCAGTTTTTTTGTACAGAAATTAGAAATAGCTGTAATTTGTCATCATTGGGATAATAGTTCAAATAAGAGTGGCTGTTTCTAGGCTAAATCATTTGTACTTTATAATTGAGTTTCTTTGCTTTAAATATACAATGTCCCTGTAGTGAGTTTGTGATTATCCGGCTAAGCAGTTCTCTCTCTACCTTCTCTACAAACTCAGACAG
Source organism: Collichthys lucidus (assembly GCA_004119915.2). Lineage (NCBI taxonomy): Eukaryota > Metazoa > Chordata > Actinopteri > Sciaenidae > Collichthys > Collichthys lucidus. The sequence goes on from CM014082.1 coordinate 27,465,561, forward strand.
CACTCGTGTTTCAGGGCTTTATAATGAAAGCAGCACGTCAAACAGCCTCAGCCCTCAGTGTCTATGCTGTGTGGGTCACCTTCTTTTCAGCAGCACTCAAGAGACCGACAAATGGTCGCTGTAGTCCCATTCAGATACAGTCATGTTGCCTCTCCCTTCACTCTGATAATGTCCTTTGTGTTATTCAGAACAGAAGCTTGTTATGTAACAAAAAAGTACTACAGTGCTCTCAGGATATTTGGCACGGTGGACAAGAGGGAGCAGTGGCGACGGTGAGTTAAAAAAGTAATGACACAAAGGAAGAATGTTCTGTTTTCTCACAGGCTGCGTCATTTTATTTAGCCACCAGCATTTCATGTTTGTTCTGTGACCATGTACAGAAACAATCAATTTAGATCAGATTCTATTTGTATATCCCAAAGTCACAAAGTACATTTTCCTCAGAGGGCTTTACAATCTGTACAGGGAGTGACACCCTCTGTCCTTAGACCCTCGGTTCAAGTGAGGAAAAACTCTTGAACAGGGAAAGCAAAAATGTGGAAGAAACCTCAGGAAGAGCCACAGAGGAGGGATCCCTCTCCCAGGATGGACAGACGTGCAATAGATGTACAGAACAAATTAACACAAACATATTGTACAATTACAATGACTGACAAAATGACAATGAATCACAATGAATGATAAAGTGACCACAGTAGCAGATATGGTAGTAATAATGACAGTAATAATATATTTAGTGGACGTCATGCAGGCTTTATCAAAAAGGAAAGTCTTAAGTCTACTCTTAAAAGTGTTGACCGTGTCTGCCTCACGAACCCAGAATGGTAGTTTGTTCTACAGAAGAGGAGATAGCTGAAAGCTCTGGCTCCCAATCTACTTTTGGAGACTATAGGAACCACAAGGAACCCAGCGTCCTGAGAGCGCAGTGTTCTAGAGGGGTAGTAAGGTATTATGAGCTCTTTTAGACATGATGGTGCCTGACCACGAAGAGCTTTGTGAGTAAGGAGGAGAATTTTAAATTCTATTCTAGATTTAACAGGTAGCCAGTGCAAGGAAGCCAAAATGGGAGAGATGTGATCTCTGATCTTGATTCCTGTCAGAACACGTGCAGCAGAATTCTGAATTAACTAGCTGACTTTGAACACTGAAGAAAACATCGAAATAAAATGGTTACTAGGCAAGAGGCATTTTTTTAAACTTAATTTCTTAATGAATGTATTGATATATGTCGCATATTGGCTGAACATGAGTCTGAAAAGGGGGATGTGACACAAAATGGATCAATGGAGCGCCAACGGTTAAAAGTTGAAAGTCAGCCATTTAACCTTGTTACCATAAGTCAAATTTCAATTTACTCCTGCATAACAATGCAATGAAAAATGTGCATCATGTCTGTATGTGTGTTCACCCAACTGTTTGAACCCGTGCCTGCTTTCGCTCGGTTCGTTTGTAATCCTTCAAAGCCTCGTCAGTCCCGGACGCTGAACCAAATGTGATGTGACACTTTAATAATCAGCCAAAGAGCGCAGCGTGGGTATGCCAAAAGGATTAATGTTACACCACATATGTCAATACACACAGTACACATAAGCAGGGAACGCACTGAGTGTAGGTGGCTAATTGTGACGGGGCTTACAGGGCTTAGGAATGGCAGAGAAGGAAAACAAGACAAGGGGTCCAGATTATGCTGGCTTGTATACAGAATGTACTGAAGAGGCAACGCATACCACATCAACTCTTTAAAGATGAGGCCCTGAACTCTGCTTGTAGACGCCCACCTATGCATAGATTAGAGGCCAGGGAATGTACAGTATGTTAATACTGTGCATTCTCTGTGGTTCTCTGTGGGAATTAATAAAACCCCTGGACATATACGCATACTGTATATAGATGCACGATCCAGGGGTTTTCAGAAAAGAAGCGAACATGGTATAAGAAGCATGATGTTTTGTTACATCATGTATGTGCGCAGGACAGACAGAAGCTTTGATAAATTAAGCTTCTTTCTGTTTTGACGATCTCTGTCGTCTCTCTGAACTGAGTCAGACTGATGCACTGTAATAGTAAATTTAATGTCTTTGTTACAATCACTGGAGACGCACAACCTCCCCCCTTCTTCACATAGGACACCAGCTCCTTTTTGTTTTTGTAAATCCAGGGTTCCCACGGGTGCTTGAATTCCTTGAAAATGCTTGAATTTCAATTCAGTGTTTTCAAAGTTGTGAAAATGCTTGATTTTTTTTGTGAAGTGCTTGAAAATGCTTGAAATTTCACAATTAGTTAAAAATCAAAACAGTCAATCTACCACCATATGAAATAATGCTAATTAGACCCATATTATTATGCCATACAGTGGCACCGCTGCGCTTCCTATGATGATCATCATAGCAAACACAACTAGTAGGCTACCGATTTAAAGGTGCTGAAAAAATGGAAAAACTGGTACTTGAAGGTGCTTGAAAAGTGCTTGAATTTGTTCATGAAAAAGGTGTGGGAACCCTGTAAATCGTGATGCCTTGATTCAACTTTGCACCTAAATACAAGATCCTGCAGGATACTTCAGGTGTAAAACACGCAGATACTTGCAACAGACAAAAGGGTGTGGAAACATTTCCTGAAGGGGCGTCTCCTTGAGCAGACAAAGGAGTCGCCCCTCAGGTATAAATATCTAGGTGTCCCCATATTCCATTGTCTTTTCTCCATCTTTGATCGCTCGCATTCTTCACCAGAAGCAGAGAACTTTCCACAACACCACTCATGTCAGTGTCAGATCTTCATTGTCCTTTAGCTCAAGTTTTGGTCTCCACCAACTCCTGGAAAAAAACAAAAAATCTGGCTGTTTAGCTGCTGGGCAGGAAGTGTACAGTGGCTTTTAAAGCTTCTTCTCTGTGATAACTAGCAACAAATATCCTTGAAAGGACAATAATAAGTCTATCTATCTATCTATCTATCTATCTATCTATCTATCTATCTATCTATCTATCTATCCATCCATCCATCCATCCATCCATCCATCCATCCATCCATCCATCCATCCATCCATCCATCCATCCATCTATCTACCAGCTACCTGCTGCCCAAAACAACATTAAAGTGCTGAGAGTGAACCGATTGTAATGTTGTTGTAAAAATATCAGTCATAGCTATTTTGCACTAAAATTCTTCTCATGCTCAATCTTGTACTCAGCGTGCAGCACACTGTGACAATGCAGGCGACTGAAAAGAAACATCAAAACGTACTGAACAAAAAGCAGCACAAGCAATCGTGATGTTCATGGAACAGGATAGGAAACACATAGAAGCATGAATTGTAGGCAAAAATAATCCCAAAGTGCACATCAACAAGAGCCAGAGAATGTAGTTTTGTTGTTTGTTGAATATAATCTTCGTAGTAATGTAGAACTTTGTACTTACTGAATGTTCTTTTGAGCGTTCATGTCCGGAATTATTTTTTTTTCTCAGGGTATGAGGCGATGTAATCAGTGCCAGGATGAGTAAAATGATCTTGTGTCATTGCTGAAAGGGAGAAAAAAGATGGCGAAACGTCTGAATAAATTGTTTTTGTTATTAAATAGAGTTGGGGTTTTTTCTCCACTTCCTCACAGGTGGCCAGGGCAACCTAGTTTTCCGAGTTCATCTCCCTCTAAATGAATTAAGCCATGTTTTTTTTTTTTTCTATTCTAATTGAAATGAATCCTCCAGGCTCCCTTTTTTTATGGAGTAGCAGCAGATGTTAATTTAAATCAGTCTATAAAAGGCTGAAAAGAGGGAGGGAGATGTCCCTGAGAGATCGGAGAAACAGGTTGTGTGCATGTGTGTGTGTGTGTGTGTGTGTGTGTGTGTGTGTGTGTGTGTGTGTGTGTGTGTGTGTGTGTGTGCACGTGTGCTTTGAGGGGTGCCGTGGGCGGAAAAGATTGATTGTATCTTCCCATTTGCCATATTTATGTTGTTTTAATGCCACCTGAAATTAAATTTCAGACTAATGAAAGAAAAATAAAAAAAACAAGTTTTCAATTTAGTCTTAGTATACCTCGAGCCACACACTCACACATTTGGTTCATGGTACCTAAAGCATTGCAAAGTGACATTTGACATCTGCTGTACTGAACATATATTGAATTCAATGAGATATTAAATCAGTTTTTTTCATGTGTTGTGACACAGAAAGTGAAATATGCCCATCAGAGAGAGTTTTGTGTAACTCTTCCTAAGATAAATCCAATGGTAGAGCAAGAGGACAATGACACATAAAAGAACTGGAGAGCTTCTTGACACTGATAATAGAATGTGAAAGGTGGTGCTCTTTGGTGGAGGACATGAGCAAATCTTGATTAAGAAACCAAGGCACTCGTTGTTAGAAAAAGTAAAAGTTCTAAAGGTAGAACATGGTTACAGACTGTAACTGAAAAAGGCTGAAGGCCACTTTTTCTACTAGTGATGATTTTTTTTTCAAGCTAGAACAAGAGTCATGGTTACGCTTGCTTTGCTCTAACAAGACGCACCTGTCTCTTATCCAGCAATCACTCGCACTATAAAAGCCTGGTCGAGACAGGTTGTCCTTGTTGCAGTCGGTGACGTGTTGTGGCTTAATCTTTTGCACCTTTTCAGCGTCTTGTGATTTATCAGTGGGTTTTTTTTGTCTGTCTTTTTGCAGTCCTTCTTCTTTGTTCGTTGTTGTGGCTCATTCACATGTTTTTTTTTCTTCAAAAATTTTCTTCAAATTTCGTCAATGGTGAGGTCAGGAGGGAAGAAAGTGTTCAGGAGCCTTTGATGTCTTATGCTGTATTATTTATTGACGCTTGGCCCAAGGAGAATTAGAGACACTCTCAAAGTTCATCAGAAGTGCCTGAGTCGGTCTCACATTCTGCCCAACTCATCCTGGTGGATCGACTTTAAACCCCAAGATAACAGCACAAATACTACACGCCCAGAATTAGTCAAAGTGAATGTTTTTACCCATGGAGGTGTTATTGTCAGTATATTCTAGTCTGGAGACACAGATGTCTGTTTATGCAGATTGGAACGTCAACAGCAGCTATCTATTATGTCTAAGAAGGCAGCAACAGGTCTCTGTGACCCAGGCCACCACAGTGTTGAGATAGACTGGCACCTACTGTAGTCTAAGACAAACAACTAATACTGCTGAGGACCTCAGGGCCCACACGTGACCCTGTGTTACCTAAGGATAGAAACAAACATAACAAGTGTACTTCGCTTTGTTCAGCCGGTGTTCTCCAATGAATCCTCAGATCTGTTTGCATGACTTCACCCGCCACGCCAGCCAGCCAGCTTCGCACTAAAACTAGCACCCAAGTGGCCGTTCGAGGAACTTTTGCTTCGGTCGTCATCCACAGAGATTTCTTGAAATAAGTTTCCTGAAATAAGATGCGTGGTAAGAGTTGACATGTCACGTCAACGTGAAAACGATCTAGTTATAGCATGAACAGGATCTCATTAAAACAGGAAACCTTGCACTTTTTTTCTCCCTCATGTTTCTCATTATGAGCAGTGCAGCAGGGCGCCTGCCGCACATTACTGGAAATGTTTCTCCTTTATTCGTGATATCCACTAAAGCTCCACTTTAAGGTCATCTGTCTATTTTCTTAGCAATAATCTCTGGCTGTCTGAAGAATATCTACACCATTCGGCTCTCCCGTCTCATATTGCCTTGCATTAAATGTTATTAATGAAATAAAATAATGTCTCTCTGCATGTGTGTGAATGTGCTTCTGTAGGTGCAGTGGGAGACTACAGCGTGTATGCACGTTAATCAAATAAATGGCCCAATAACACCGGTATGTGTTCCTTCCCTCGTGAGGAAAGGCATAATGCAGCAGTAATGGACACTGTTAACCTTCTATAATATCTGCTGCCCTCCAGACCTACATGCACAGATAATGTACAAGTGGGCAAACACACACACACACTAATTTGTCTTGATTCCAGACACCCTCGTACCATCCACTCGTAGGTTCTTGTGTCCAAAAAGTCTCCCGCTGTCCACACGTGTGGCCTCGAACAGTCTGTCGAGTTGCTCGTCTGTTCCGCCATTTGGAGCGCCGCTTGTGTCTGAAATCTTTAGTGTCTGGTGTGGGCTAGTGTCACACACACACACACACACACACACACATGCACACACACAAACACAGATTTAACTACACTGTGGCCCAGGGACACACATGCTCGAACCACATGCGCTCGTTTCTACAAAGGGCTCGGTGTCTTTCTGTTAATTTGAGCTCTGTGTCATCATCATGTCAACACGGGCAGCAGCACAGACAGTGTGTGTGTGTGTGTGTGTGTGTGTGTGTGTGTGTGTGTGTGTGTGTGTGTGTGTGTGTGCATCATCCAAACAGCTCAACATGCAGCAAATGTGTGTGTGTCCTTCCACTGTGTCAACAGGCTTCATAGTGCAATAACGAGCACAATTTCTGTCCATATAACTGCGGCCTCTGTGCCACCCCTGTTGGCGGACTGTTGAGCTCTATGGTAGTTTTCTCTCGCTCATGCTGACAAAGATGTCCTGTATTCACCCACCTGCAGTCACTTTTTAGTGCTCGAGCCAGAAACTAGTTCAACCGAATCGTTTTATTTTTTCTTTCTTCTTCCTTTGGTTCATTTGACAAGATGACAGCATGCCATTTGACCCAAAAACTAAACATGACTGCAGCACTTTTACAGAACATCTCTGGGGTATTAAGGCTCATACAGACAGATAGCTGGCCATTACATGACACAGCATTTCAACATTTCAATTTCGAAGCTGTGCCAGTATTTTTTATTTTTTTCTTTGAATGGAGCGTCTTACAGTTTGTTTTCCAGTTTCTAACACTTTGAAATGACATGGATAGCACAAATATTTAAACTGACACACAGGGAGCAAAAACCTCATCTCAAATCTCCAAAACTTTGAACACATTTTCTGCTTCACACACATTTTGCATTTGGAAGAGGCACTTTTTAAGTTCTCTGCATAAGACACAACAATCTGACATAAAGCCACATGTTTGCAATTTCAAAACACTGCCATTTAAAATGAGACTACATGAGCTCATTGGCCACTATATGTGCCACCTGGCCAAACAGGTGTTATGTAACTGTTAACACTTCAATCAGGAAGTAAGCAATAAGCACAGGGGAGCATTTCTTTTTTTTTCTTTTACAACAACAATGGAAGACATGGTTGGCAAAATTGTGTTTAAGCTAATGGAAAAAAGCTGAAATAATTAAACATGAAATCTGTTTGGCATTGAAATTTAAGACCTGTCTGTCTTATTTATGGTAAGACTTCATGTCAAGGATGCACCTCAAATGCTAATAATCCATGATTTGAGATTTAACTGGTGACCTTTTTAATTATGTCTTCTTGTTGCCGCCTCTACTTTTGGTTTTCTGACTCGAGAACTGGCACCGCTTAAGGTTACGTTCAGACAGGGTCCGGCCATGATGTATTAGATTTAAATGCTGGTACATAAAATAAACCATATAAGAACACAACAGTTAGATTATGATAGTTCGGTCCATGAAACCACCTGGATAGCCTCAGTTCCAGTGATGTTGATTGACATTGATTGTCTGATTGGCAGCCACAGCCACCTTTGCCACTGTTGGTCACTGCGTTATTCAGTGGACACCCCTGTGGCCGACACTGTTGCAGCCAAAACACACTACACCCACTCAAATGAATGGAAACTGAATCCTGTTTAAATGTGCCTTAATGCTTATCTGGATGAACCAACTGCTGGAAATCATTTTGGTTCATATTCATTTTCTCTTCCAGAAAAAAGTTTGACTAACCAGGGATGAGTGCAATGTTATCAACACCGATAAGAAAGACTGCCAAACAATAAAAACCCAGGTTGAAAGAAATTGAATTTTCTCCTTTAATAAAGTGGAAAGGATTTTTTAAGTCCTGCAAACAGCAGTTGAGATGTGGCCCTCACTCCCAGCTTATTACCTTCATTTCCTCATCTTGTAACATGGGAGACGGTGGATCCAAGCCAGGAAATGAGAGGTCATCATATACCTCTACTTCACCTCATCACCTTCACCTGGCATCAGTGAGTGGTTTGAATCATGTCTGTACAAATATTTCCACCCCAAATTGGACGGAAGGACACTTTATCAGTCTGTCCGTCCTCCTGCTTCTTCCAGTCCCACCTTCCTTTTTTTCCAACCCTCTGGTTGCTATTGTAGCGCAGACATCAAACAGGCAGTCGGGTGGCTGGAGAGAGGTGTCGTCCACCTGGATCGGTGCCCAATGACAGTTTAATGCCAGCCAAGATTCTGTCAGATCGAGTGTGTGTGTGTGTGTGTGTGTGTATTTATATGTCCATGCCAAAGAGAAAGATTGACAGGCATGGGCGAGAGAGACCACTGACAGTGACCTGACACCACTCATTAATCTGAACAACACACACACACACACACACGCACACACACACACACACACACACACACACACACACACACACACACACACACACACAGCCTCAGTGGTATCGTGTTAATGTTTTTTTTTGTTCTTCATAACCTTTTCGAAAGCTGCCAAATCCTCATTGTCCCGCAAAGACCTGCTGAACCAGTGTGTGTATGTGTGCACGGCCTGTCAGCAGTGTGAATGTGTAATATCATGTGTGTTACTGATAGCCTGTGTGGCGCATTAAAGTTGCCTGTGTGTGTGCTGGAGAACTTGAGTAATTGCTTGTTCTCGGTAATTGCTTGTCGTTTAGTTTTCCTCTGCTGTTGTTCAGAATGAAGTACAAGGTCTGAGGGCCCAGGAAATTGCCAAATTAAAAACAAGACACCGAATAGTTACACACAGACCTCACTTTATAATATCTGTCTTATTGGAAACTGTTGTTTGACAAGGACATTACCATAGCATTATCATTCCCTACCTGCTTTTGTCTCTGCAAAGAAATCTTAATCTTGTCATCCACATTCTGCCTAAATCGACTTTATTTTAATTATTGTTTTTTTTTTTTATCTTGCTAACCTGTTCTCCTCATCTCTCAGCTTCTGCCAACCTCAGGCTGCTACAGTGAATCAGCAGAGCGTGGAGTCCAGTTGAGCTACGACCCAGAATGGTTGGTTTCTGTTAAATTTGCATGTGATTTAATCGCACAGGCACTAAGGCTCAAGAGTTTGAGCATTTTCAAATCATCCTGTTGTTATGCTAATCATATTCTGATATGAGTTATGGGTGATTTTCACTTTTTCTTTAAAAGGACAGCTGAATTTTGGGAATCGATATTTGGTCATCGATATTGCTTTAAAAAAGGATCTCCTGGTGGTCATCTGGACAGTTAACGAACTGCTTGAGGTTCCCATCATATCTATGCTGATACTGCAGGTCATACTCCATACAGGTGAAGTGTTAGAGAACCTGAAGTGTTTGGATGGGAGGGTTGTGGGTCAGCCTACACAGTTACAGTTTGAGTGACAGGGCCAGATAAGCTGCCAGAGACGGCTCCATAGGTGGAGGGTAAATCCACTAGTAACAACACGGTAACATGGCCACATGTTGGGGTAAAGTCCAAGAGAGCTCAGAGAACGAACCCCTGCCTATAAACGTTTTTCCTTGCCACTGTTACCAAGTGCTAGCTCATGTTTTGTCTCTGTAAATTATAATATAAAGAGTTTGATCAGGACCAAAGTGAGAGGGATTCATCTTTTGGTACCAATGAATGTCAGTCGACAAGTGGTGAGCTGTCCAACAGCTAAACACACTAACTGACAGACATTATCATTCATAGTTACACATAGTGTGAGAAAATCATATGTGCAACATGTGATACAGCTATGTGTCGGTTAGGATCCATAAAAACACATTTAAGGGGGCTGTCCACTTATCACAGGGTAGGTTCAAAGGTCCACATGTCCTCCTGCCTGCAAGTGTCCTTGGGCAAAAACATGAACCCCATGTTTGCTCTCGATCATTCGCCCTGTATGGCAGCTCCCTGCCATGTGTAAATGGGTGAATATGAGGCAAATTGCAAATCTTATGGATTTAATCCAGACAGCTCATGTTACAAAACTGGCTGTGTATATGCATCCAAATCTTTCTCAGTGTCTGAAAAGGCACACACCATCAGAGCAGCCAATGTCAGACTAAAGTACGCGCTCACACACACACACACACACACACACACACACACACACAGTTGCAAGAACACAAAATACAAATCCCACCTGAGATTTAGACACTATTATGTGCACACACACACGGGCAAACACACAGCCACACACTGTGAGTGGTGGGGTGCTTCATTAGTCCTGCTTAATAAAGTGTAAAGGATTTTCATTAGTGCTGACGAGCCAGCTGGCTGAGGACAGAGCTGACTGACAAGAGGTCAGAGAGGAGGATGAGGTGGAGGGATGATAGAGGGATGGAGGGACGAGAGGAGAAAAAGAGACACATTTAAGTCAAGTTTATTTATAGGGTAGAAAAGGACGTATGGTTTACAAAAGCCTAACACTGACAGAAAAGCACTGAAGAGGTGATGAGAACAAACTAGAAAATTCCCGCAGACTGACGAGTGCTCAACTTTAAGCCTTGATAGTTTAAAAACGATAAAAGGTGTCGATGAGTAAAGTGAATCACTGAAGAGAAGGTAAGAATACCTACATTTTAAAGAAATGAAGTCTCTCGGTGAAAGTATGCCAGAGCAGTTCATTGTTGAAAATGTCTCCCAATTTGATTTTTTTTTTTATGGCTTTCCCATTCATTCCTATGTGAAATGTTCCGGACGGAGGGTTGGAAAGGACGGCAATAAAAAGACAGGAAGAAGAGGGAGAGATGACTGAGGGGAGGAGGTTTATGATTTATGGGAAAGAGCGGAGCCAATGAGCTTGAATCAGTTAGACGTAAGAAGAGGAAGGTGGGATCAAGTCGGGGAGGTAGAAGCAGAGAGGTTGAATTAGGGAAAGATGTTTGAGAGGACGAGGAGGAGGAGGAGGAGGATGTTGCGAAGGAGAAATCTGTTAAGTGTTTTGGGATAAGGGGATGGCTGGATGGAGGGAGAGGGAATAGATAAAGAGGGCAGATGAAAGTGGCACAGAGAGAGACAGAGAGCTGCAGGTGAAGTCAAGTCAGCGTTATTTAAAGAATGAGTCACAAAGCGGGACAGAAGTCTGTTTTTTAAAACCCAGATTTCCAGAATGATCCCAGGATCCAACATTTCAGGTTCAGAACACTAATGTCCAGTTTTATCCTCTCCACCTCTCTAAACCCACCTGGTCATGGCAGATCTGTCCAGCATGAGCTGGGTTCTGCTGAGGTTTCTGCCTCTTAAAGGAAGCTTTGCCAAGTGCTTGTCCATGGATCAAGAACTGTTGGGTCTCTGAATAACTTTGGTTATGATTTGGCACTACATATATTTAATCAAATGAGTAGAATATGAATACAAGGCCACTGATATGAAAACAATGTTGTCTCTGTTATCCATGAAGCAATTCTATTTTCTGCTGAGTAGGAGCCTTGCATGGGGGCCACTCACCTAACACATCTCACACTGTTCACATAAATGAACATGAACGTTCTGCCATTTTAATAATAACCCATTTGCAGCAAAGTGAAAGAGCCGTGTTCATTTTCATGTTAACTTTTGAAAATGACACACACAATGCCCTGCGGGAGCTGACTCAGGGCAGACTCGGTGCATTAACATGAAGCGGGTGAAAAAAAGAGACATTTTTCTTCATTTTTAAATCACCACATTTGCTGTTATTTTAACTCAAACGTTAAACCTTTCATAACCCTAACCATTGTGTTTTAGTGCCTGGTAACCAAACTGCCAAACTCAAATGTTTCTTCTTTATTTTGAAAGTCTAATCTAATGTTGCATATCTATTATTTCTAAGTTCGCTTTAGAGCTCTGCGCGTCCCCAGAAGACAGAACCTTTTTTGCTTTTTTTTTTCATGTACGTCAATATTTTAAGTGTAGTGGATAAATATGACAAAATAAAATTATATGACTGGCATAAAAACAAATATGAAGTACATAAAAAGGTTGAATTAGTCCGAGCCCTGAGCTTGTTTGCAACAAGTTGGTCCCTTCGAAGTGAGACACTCGAAGTGTGTTCCTTATGTCTTGTCTACTAATTTTGTTTTGGAGTAACGTATCACATGAGCGACACAAACATGTTTCTGTCTCTTAGGCACTTTGAAGTGACACAATAATAATATATCTGTTCTTCTGGTCTTGGCTAAACTTTTCTTTGCTATGCTCCTTTTAATGAATTCACTCGTTTTGAGGGTACATCAGTAAACTTTATGCTCCAATCAACCATTAGTGTGCTAAATTATTTAGAAATACACCACAATTGGATCCACATAATCATATTTTGGGACAAACTGGTGTCTATTTTCAGTTGTAGCTTCAACTAAATTTCATTTTTTTAATTTCATAATAATAATCTCATCATTCTGGTCATGTCCACTTACACTGGTAAATTAAGTAGGTTAAACTTAAAAGCCAGTGAAAGGAGAGCGGGAATAAACAAAGAAGACAGAAGGACACATTTGTGTCTTTGTCGTTAAGAGGTGACACTGTGCTGCTGGCCCAGACACACTAGGAGATATAAAGATGTGTGTGTGTGTGTGTGTGTGTGTGTGTGTGTGATTGTGTGTGTGTGTGTGTGTGTGTGTGTGTGTGTGTGTGTGTGTGTGTGTGTGTGTGTGTGTGTGTGTGTGTGTGTGTGTGTGTGTGTGTGTGTCATTGAATATAACAGCGTGTCCTTCCAGATCCAGACAGGACACAGTCTGACCAAAGTCACCTCGTCATGACAAACAGCTTTCAGACAGCCCTGTGTGTATTTGTGCGTGTGCACGTGCACTTATCAGTAATGGGTGTTTTATGTGTGTTTATGCGGAGATGCGTGTTGTTTATTAAGACCGTGCACGTCAAACCTTTTCACTCCCACAAGCTGGAATCCCTGAGGTTGCAACAGAAGCCGCGCGAAGAGTTAAACTAGGAAACGTAATCAAGAAAAATAAAAATGAAATCAAATAAGTTTGCAGCTGCTGCGGCATCACACTCAAATATTGACTCGCGCAAATCTTTTCTGGGACTTCAAATTGAGACGGAGGACGATATAGGAACATTTCCTGTGAGTGTAAATTGTGAGTTCTCGAGTGATTTGCGGTGAAGACACCCCCTCCCTCCTCCTCCAACCGCCGTCTCCAACACAGTTTATGGCCCGGGCTCCTCTTTTTCTATTTTGATCTGTGGAATGAGTTTATCCATATTTAATGATCATCCTAATGAAGCTTTCACCTTGTGTTTGCCTGCTCTCCATTTTCCTCTCTTGCCTCTTGAGCACACACACACACTTTGGCTAACAAAAAAACAAAAATAAAAAAACACATCAGCTTTCTGGGTAAAAGACTGCGGGGACATTAAACTAGAAAATATTATCAGGTATAATTTGTGTGTGAATTGGTTTGAGTGCACTGCACAGATGTGCCTTTGCATGCCTGTGTGTGTGTGTTTGTGTGCATGTGGTCCATTACTCCAGGCTAAATGACTAAAGGGCCCCCATGGTGCCCGTTGAGATGCGCGACTAGAATGATGGGTTCCTGGCTCAGATGAAGGGGTCCTTCAGGCAGTGGGCTCGATGACAATGATCTATTACCATGGCAAAGGCCTGTCCCTGCGGTCTGCACACATATACACACATAGAAAAACACACCGATTCTCTGTGTGTTGCTGTCTTGCTTGTTTACACACACTAGATCCCGCTCAGTCCCACACACACACACACACACACACACACAGGTCCTTCGCTCATCCATTATTTAACATGGAGAACTCCCATCGAGCAGAGGAGAGGTATGGGGCAGAGTCACTGGGAATGAACACTCTAATTAGAACAGTGAATGGAGAGATTGGCTTTGGAGGGAGAAAGGAAAGGGGGGAGTGGAGAGCTGTGATTCATTCGTCTGAGAGTAAGAGGGAATCGCTTGGAGGGAATGATTGTGAGGAGAAAGCACAGAAACAGAGAGCTATAGCCGGAGTGAGGGTGGGAGAGATGTTTTGAAGGAAATGTTATGAGCCTGATTGATTCATTCTGACTGGCTGGCAGCAGCAGTTAGATGGTAGTGGTGTCTCAGACATAGTAATGAGTTAATAGCAGAGCACCACGACCAACTGCACCGGCACAAATTCCATTCACACCTTTCACCTCTGACTTCTGGGAACTTGTCACCTCCAAAGATTCTCGTGTGACTCCTCCAATGTCACTGGAGTACCACAAAGAGTACCAAAGTCTGTTGTGGGTCATTCCCAGCGGGAGCAGGAGACCCCCTTGCCCCAGATATCCCCAGGAAGAGGAGGTAGAGATGATGGATAACTATGTATCCTGTTCCTATACCTACTTCCCTCGTGGTCCTTTCTGGGGATCAATAAAGTCTTACCTTAGTTTTATTTATTTTAAACTCCCTTTATAGTTCCCTGCTGTGGCCTCCAGGACGCCCCTGGCTGTAGCATTAAGACAATCTGTCCCCCTCGGGATGGGAGCAAGCTGCTAACCCAAGTGAAGAAGTTCAGGCGTTCACAAAGCGAGGGTACCCCGGACCATGAGCTCAACAGACGGGCTCAAGCGGCATCGATTAAGATGCAGACCTTCTATCGGACTGTCTGAATCTTTCAATTTAGCATTCCATCTAAAATGTAACCTTCACCTGGAGTGATATGATGTGGTGAATAAAAGCTGTCTATAGGCTCATCCTTTTGGGACAAGGTGGACACAGATCAGAGTACAACTTTTGCTCCTCTACAGTTAAGAGGAGTCAATTGAGGGAGTTTGAGGACCTGATCAGGATGTGTCACGCACAAGCCACGGATCGAATTGGACAATTGACAGACCGAGAAAATCAGGAAAACGTTTTGTGAACCACCTTGAAACAACTTTGGGATCCCCAAAAATGAGCTGAAGGAGAAGAACACCTTCACTGCCATGCCTCCATGATCACGTGTGATCAGGATAGTTTTCTGCTGCAGTTGTCTCATTAGCTTGAGTGGCAGTGGCCTCATAAGACAAGTTTATGACCTTTGCTTGTTTATAAGTGCTTGCATTATTCATATGTTACCCCAACAGTGGCCTTTCCCAACAGGCCTATAGTGTAAAGTCACATTTGGTTTGCTTCTTTGCTGTTGTGGTACTTTTTCATTGTTTTTGTGTCTTACTGACTCAACTGACCAGGAGAGAGCTGCAGCTACACTGTAATGCTTAGTTGTACAAGTACAAAATCTGTCCAAAGGTGGACGTACAAGATTGTGCCTGACAACATGCCCATTGAACTTTTTCCAGTACTTTTCTGTTGATCTGCTGTGTATCTAACCAAGTCTCCTTTAAGGGGAAGGAATGGTGGAGATGTGAATGTAGTTTAGTGGCAATAAGACGCACTTTTAATGGATGTAATTCGATGGTACACAATTGCCTCCAAGGACTACATTGTAGCCTATTTCACGACAACGGGGTGTGTCGTGTGAGTGCACTCACTCAATACTGGACTAAAATTAGTCACTTTCAGAAAAAAAAGTGTGAAAATAAGTCTTTGAATTGAACTGATGGCACGTGCGTGTTTGTGCGTGTGCATGTGGCAGCTTGGGAGAAGGCCCATAACTCCAGGCTAAATGACTCTCGGCCTCAGTCTTGCTTTAGTCTCTCCTCACATTCTTCCCTCGAAGCCATTTCCTCGCAACTCTCCACTTCCCTCTGCTCTTTCTCTCTTGTGCCTGTTGGGATGCCCGACTAGAATGATAGGTTCCTGGCTCAGATGAAGGGGTCCTTCAGGCATTCGGCTGGATGACAATGATCTATTACCATAGGAAAATTCTTAACCTGCGGCATCCGCTTACACACAAAGACAGAATCAGACGCACAGCAGTCCTGACATAAATCTAAATATCTTTAATTTTGTTGACACTGTTTCAGACTGCTGTTTCTTCTAGTGATAATTTCAAATATTTTGTCTTATTGTCCCTGACACGTACAGTCACTGTTAGTGCTGATGCCATTTTCCACCCATAATCCAATGCATCTAACTCCTAACACATGGCAGTTACTGTGATGTTTCGGTTAGAGATGCTATGGCAGAGGGGACCAAACTCATTTCCAGGCCAGGGACCTGCACCTGTGACCGGATGAGGGCAGTGTAAAGGATGAAGGACGAGTTGAGGAGGTGGCAGGGGGACTGTGCGCTGTGCATGTAATTGCTTTACTGGTCCTAGAGGTTGGGGTTGGGGATACCAATGATTTTGTGAATGCATGAGTATGTTTTTATTGAGGCAGTCCACATGTTTAAAAGGAATAACAGGGGATTGGGTTGGGCTGTGCTTTTATAGAGCAGTAACAGACATGTAGGGCAATAGAAGGTCCTCAAGTTTGCAGATGACACTGCCCTTTTTTAAAGTGATGGCTCATTGGTTACGCATGAGTCTGATCTGAAACTAAGCATTGGAGGGTTTCATGCCTTTTGCTGGGAACTTTTGCAATTTTGGAATACGATTGATTTGGAACAAGACCTCATCAACCCAAGCTTAGTTTAGAGAAGTTTGCACTTTTTCTTTTAATTATAAATGTAACAAATGTTGAAACATATGGAGCTTATTTTAATGTATTTATATAACCAAATGAATATAAATTAAAGGAGAGACAACATAAGGGGATTAAAAATGTACAGAGGAGAAAAACTCAGAAGTACTGAGACTGTGTATGTGAGTGCATGTCTGTGTGGAAATGTATAATTTGTGTGGGTCACTATATAATGAATGAGGTCAGCTGATAATGTCGGCAGATGGAGACAGAAGAGGTCAAAGGTCAGACTTTTACTGTACCTGCCTTGACCCTCTCCCTTGCTCTATGTATGTGTGTGTGTGTGTGTGTGTGTGTGCTCTCATACTGTACGCAGAGACAGAAAGGTCAGAGGTGACTTTTCCTGAGTTTCCCTGACTCTGAGACATAGACGAGGAGTGTGTGTGTTTGTGCGCATGCTTAGCTGTTTGTGTGTCTGAGATCTGTAGACTGTATGTATCTGTAGATGCATGAATAATTAATGAGTTTCAATCAGCAATGCTGTTTCTGTAACCGTGGAGACAGATACAGGGCAGAAGGAGAAGTTTCTGTGCATGGATGTTTGTAACACGCAACATGTTCAGTCTAGTGGAAAGGAAGAAGAGACAGCACAGGTCACGATCCTCCACCTTTTCCAAAACTTGACATGAAGCTGACGCCTTCGAAAAGTTTAGTTCTCTTTTCTCACATATATTAAATTCTTTATTTGATACACTGTTTTACATTAACACTGTCCACAGGTCTCCAACATTCACAACAAACAAACAACAAACAACTGTATGGACCCTTGTTTGGTTTGAATTAAGTCACTTTAAACAAACCACAAAGTCTTTTGTGCACATATCCGCAAATGATACGTTGAGTTCCATAAACGCTTGACATGTTTAATAAAAACATCTGTGTACAGCTGAAAGTTAAAACTCTGAAAAGTTCATGAAACTTTTGCCTCATTAAAGAGAAACCTCTCCACCCGGCATCCTCTGAGACATGCGGCCAGGACATGCGACCCCCATGCATGTGCACGAAAACATTTTTCTGATACTTGACATGAGAAGACGTTGATTAATTAACATCTTCACCAGCACGAGGTCCATGCTTAGGCCACGTTGGGAGGTTATGATTGCATAACAGATCTCACAGAAGAAGATCCACATCCAGCTTCATTAATCACAAAAGGAGGCTTTCAAAGACTTCCAACTTTGTCTGACTGAAAGGCTGTACACTTGCAGAAAAGAAACACTGGTGTGAGTTCTTGTCCATGTGCAGACCAGAGAAAAAAAAAGTCCACCAAACATCTATCTTTTTGCGTATATCAAAGGCTCAGCCCCTTGAGGGCTCTGAAAAGTTTACGCCTTCAGATTTATTTTATTGTTTCATGTTAAAAGGAATATGAAGCTTTATTTATTTCTACACTGTTTGAATTATTTAACAGTACACATTGATGTATTTTTGACATGTCTGACAATTTATTTATTTTTTACTACTTTTTTGATCTTTTTTTATTCTGCGGTCTGAAACTGTGGGCTATCATGTGTAAAGTTGCCTCGTGCAACATTTAAGCCAATGGTTTCATTTTATCTGCCACCAGGGAAACGTCATTCATCATAGTAGCCTACCAACAGGGCGATCGCAATTATGCGGCTCTTTGTGCACAATAGCTTTGGGACATAATCACTCTAAGCTCTTGAGGGTAGATGTCCTCTGCTTCAACAAAGCGTCGTCAGCTGCCTGCTGTATTTTAAATTGATGCTGACTTTTTTTTCATTTCCCATTCATGGAAACTAAAATAACACTGGGCTTCACGTGTTCTTTGTGTGGTATCCTGGGATGCTGGAGGTCAATCAGAGTTGGGGGGGGTAACAAGAGAAACTCAGTCTATATAACGAGGTCATACAAAATGCCATCAGGCATTAATGGGATTTGTATGAATTTGAATGGCTGTCATTATTTCTCAGACAGATAATTTGAATAACGTTTGTCATAACAGCTGCAACAACTACAATGGCAACAATCCTGAAATAGTCAATGATAAGTGAGGAGTGATACAGTGTCCAGACGTACATAAGCAAGACAGATGTGGCCTATTTTATGTAGTAAAAAAGCACAGAGAATATGGACCGGCCATGGCATTGGTAGAGCAGAGCTTAAACAAGGTTGCCAAATTAGGAGGGTGTGTTTGAATGTCTATTTGGAGTTTGTGAGTATGCAGCGCAGCTCGAGTTGTCTGCCTGTATTAGCTTGGTCTTGCGCCATTTCATACAAGTCACAAATAAACCACAGACTTGTAGAGTCGGCATCATGATGAAGGTTTTGTCTACACCTCTGTCCATATACAGAAACAGCAACTACAGATACATTATGTGATCTGATAGCTGGCTGGATTGACAGTGCCCTGACGTCTTCGGTTCACTTGAAAACCTGCAAACTCTCAAAAACACCTCAATGTATTTGTGCACGACTAAAATCAAATGTCCATCCACTGTCCACATTCTCCTTTATATCATTAGTAATATATGTAGCACCATGCCAGCATTCACTCCACCAACACATTGTCTTATTTCTTTGTTCTGCATCAGAAGCTTAGATAGCAAAGATAACCATTGCTTGAATTCCTCTTCTCTGTTTTAGTCTTAGTCACATTTGATATATTTCTCTAAACCTTCTGGCTAAATTATTTTATTAGTTAGACTCTGCAATTCACAGATAAAGTCTGGCAACATTATAGAGTAAAAAATGATTTTATTTGTACGTCTTCTCAACTTTCTTTAAAACTGAATTCATCAGTTTCTGGCAGGAAACAGATTACACACTTTTATGTGTGCTCATATCTGTAAAGGCTCAGTAAAAACACATTTGGACCCCGAAAGCACAACTCTAAGAGCGGGCAAATAAAATAAAAAAAAGTTCAATCTGGCATGCAGAGGAGATGAAACAAACTTATCCAGCAGAGGATCAGGCTAGCAAGCAAGCTGTTCCAAAAGTCAGGCAGGCCATAACATGAAAAACTCAGACAGGCAGAAAACATAGTTAAGACCCCTACAGGACAACCAGAATCGATGATCTGGTGGGGAATGTGGCAGGATCTGAAATTATTGCGACAGTATTGGTATGACCTTCATAAACCCCAATGAATCCCAAATCCTCTTTCTTCATAGGCGTCCTTGGACCAAGCAAGGATCACTTATTTTATTGCTAGTCCAGGAATTTTGGATTCTTCTAAATACAATTTGGTGTCCATCACCCTCTGCTATTTCAAACAAACCCTTTCAAAGCTGCAGTACATGATAAAAACATCCATTTAGCCCTAATAGGACATTTTGCATTGAAAAATAAAAAGCACCAAACTTTTCTTTGAGATCTAAAAACACTTCTTTGTACATGCTTTCCAACTTTTCTGAAGGTTAAAACCCATTCAGTAAATGTAGTTTTGTTATATTTCCACACATGCATTACACACACACACACGCACACACACACACTACTGTCACTGTTGGATTCGCCATTATTTTGTTTACCCCGCTGTGTTTTTTCATCATTAAACTTATCTACCGTACACATGCACAGATTAACAAACACAGTCATAAAAGATTGATTTGCCACTAATTTCAATTCTACATTAATAAACATTAATAAACAGCTTCTGGAACCTTGAGCTGAAGCCAAGAGGAGTTCGGTAGCTGTGTTCTCTCTGCCTGCAGAGTTTTCCCTGGCAAGGCTTGTTTTGTTCAGCTTCCTTTTGAAAAGATGAAACCCTATAAAAACACACCATACACCTAGTGGAGAAGATAATTAGATAGGAGAGTGCAGTGTGGACTCCCTCTCTCATTTAAATGCTAATCTGCTTTTTTATTTCCTCCTTTTCTCAGGATGACAGTTGGGGTCACTAACTAGGAGGCCGTTTGTATATGTTTTTTTTTTTTTTTTAGAGGGGGGTTTCAGATTAGTCCGACTCACTGTGATGACTAACAGAAATGATTGGCTAGAATCAGAGTTGATATAACTCTGAATGATGGAGCAGCAAAGAGAGAAAAATCTATGGCAATCAAACATGAGTGACTTGTTTATGTGCTTCCAAAGTCTCTCCCGATGATTACAGCCTTCTTTTTTGCAAACAGTATCCTTGTCGTGAGTTACCCACAGTGAAAATTTGCTTTGTGCTTAGAGTACTTGCCGAACTAAGAACGAATCCATTGAACCTTTTTCAATTTTTTAAAGTATTAGCCACAAGTTTTGTGCTGTTTTTGTTTTGTTTTTTAAAATTTTGGATACACACACATTCTGGACTTTTACAAAATAGATTCAGAAAAAAATAAATGGTAATCTGCTGCTTTTCATGCTCTAGTATTGTCATTGTGCAGAGCTATGAGACAATTTATGTATTCCTGTGAGATGAAATGAGGAACCTCGTGGGACCAATGATTAAATATAATATGATACACAAATGGATGCATATCGGAACCAATCAAGTCAAATGGATCCAATATTTTTGTCATCTGTGTAAGTTAAATAGTTTTTTACACAGGAAAAAAGACACAAACAAAGACATTTCCTACAATATTCATGTGGAGATAATGTGGTACCGATTAAAGCTTTAGTAATGAAAAGAAGAAACATTAAAAAAGTAAAATTGAGTTAGCCATTTCTCTCAGCTTCCTCTGTGTTTCCGCCTGTCTGAACTCAAGTTTCATGAGACTATCTTGAATGGTGACCTAAGAAACTGTAAGTGCTCATGATTCAGGGATAACATCATAATCAGTGCATGACGTCTGCCTGCTGTCACTGAAATGATCCCAGGCAGGTTTCAGAGAGTTTTGAGAAGAAACCAAGCAGAAATATCAGGAGGGCATTTAATGAGACAGATATTACTTTCAAATTAAAACAGCGGGCGTCTTTGCCTCTGTCTTTTTCCCCCTGCTGCTCTCGCCTGCTTTTGTCTTTGTCATTCTTACGCCTCTTTTTTCTAGCTATATAACTTTCTCTGGGATGCTGTGTGTCATTTCAATTAAGATACCGAGTAATTAAATCTCTTTTTAATGAAAGCTAACTGCCTGAGTCTGTGCATGCGTCCGTGCACACGGGCGGCGTGTGTGTAAATATGTGCGTGTGTGCACCTTGGTAGACACACTCGCCACGTTCCGTTGCTTGCAGGTGTATACTCAAGCCCATTACGTTAACTGCCTCGTGATCCTCGCTCATGTTGATTTGAATGGTGTTTGGCAAACATTTAATGGCAGCAGTGTTATGAAAGGATACATAGTCTGATAATAATCTGATGATAATGGAGCCCGTGTGTTGTATGCTGTGTTTTGCACTGTTTCCTGTGAAGAAGAATTCTAACCAATGTATTGTTTGCTGAATAAACTGAAGCAACGTTTCTCTTTTATGCAGAACATTTGAGTTTAAATAGGGGGACATGTGCACTGCAATGTATAGGTACCGGAGGTGTAAGTACAGTACTATAACTTAGCATCAACAATACATCCCAACCTGCTCCATTCTCTTCGTACTTAATTTAAACTACATCACCTGATGAGTGCATCCAGAAATGACACTACATTGGTACCCACAGGCTAGTTTCAAGCACAGGGCCACTGACCAAGCTGCCAAATTTCATAACTTGGGACTTTAAATGGGCTGAAATGGGAAAAACATTTAGCCAGGTTTCATCCAAGATTCTAAAATATACCTATCAACACTTCTAAAAGTCACTAATTAGGTCACTGTATACCATGGAGACCGGTGGAGGAACTCATGGATATAACAAAGTAGTATATATTTTGAGAGTGCCGAGTGGGCTGTTGCCAGGGGTCTGAATTCAAAAAGCACACCTCAAATATTATTTTTTATTCATTTAGTTTTTTTATTTTGAAGGGACTCTTATTTTGAAAATAGCCCCTTCCCCCTCTCCTCCTTCAGGCAGGCTTGAGGTTGCCAAGCAACCAGGACCAACTGCCGGCCCTAATCAGCAGAGCAGTTACTGCACCTGTTAGAATGTCAGTTGGAAATGCTGACAGAGAGAGAGAGAAAATGCTGAGACCACCGCTCGAACAGGAAGGATTTCTGGCCAAACCGTATTTCCAATCATTGAACTGAAATCACTGGGAGCATCCTAAGCCCTTCCTGAACGTCTACATAGTTATTTTGTGTTGGTAAAGTGAAGAAATGTGACCTTTAGAGCGATTCAAAGAAGCGTTACATCTGCTTTCCTCCAGAAATGTTCCCGCCTTTTTAACATGGCAGTCTATGGGGCTGTGGATGGGTGTTGCTCGTGCATCTTTTTGTGTTACACCAAAACTATAAGACTGACAGCTTTAGCAGACAAATATGAGTGAGAAGAGAAATTTTCCTACGTTTCTATGTATAAATCATGTCTGTAGTGGGGCATTTGAGGCCACGGTAGCCAAATACGTTTTATTTTTTCACTGATTTTTCTCTCTGCTCCTCACTCTAACTGATGATGTCATCCACTCTAGCTCAAACATTCCGCGCAATACACACCCATTATAAACCCAGAAATTTGAGTAAAAACCTGCTCAACTTTAAGCCTTGATAGTTTAAAAACAGCGAAAGCTGTCGATGAGTGAAGTGAATCACAGATTTCCAATTCATTCCTTCATTGAATGAATTCCTTCCATTCAGAATAAAAACGCACACTTTGATATATAATTTGTTGGGGTCCTCTCACCGCTGTGGGCCATATTGATGTTTGAAAAAAGGCAGAAGATATGAATAATAAAACTGCCAAGAAACACGCAGAAGATTAAGAGTTGCTTTGTGCCTTGTGTCGTAGCCACTCGGCACTAAAAATGTCACTACATGTGGTAGTGTGGCTGACAGGCCTCAGACTCCACAGGGTCAAACAGTGTCAGAGCTTTGTGTTACTGAGTCACTGAGGTGACGGAGGTGAGAGAAGTAACTTACACTCATTGTCAGATCTATGAAGCATCAAATTTCTCCACTGAGGTCTTTTTCGACATCCATTCAACAAATAACACCATTAGCAGACTTATATAGCCAGACAAGACACTTTGATATAACAGGCTGGTAAACAACATGAAATAAACCTCTGATAAGTCCATCTGATGTGCAGTCCATAAGAAAACAGGTAAATTAAAACATGAACAAAGCGAGCTATAGCAGTGAGGCAGAAAAAAGGCAGCGATCAGACCAGCAGGCTGTTTTGCTCCGAGGCAGCAGATGAGCCAATGGCCAGGGCCTTGAATTGGATGGTTCTGGCTGGCACATCTGCTCGTTGAGATTAAGAACTGTGCCAAGAAGCACCAAAGGCCTGAGATATTCTCAAAGCGACACAGAGCAATCTTTGAAAAAAGCCACGTTACCTAGAGGAACACTGGGATGTTTGTTGTGCTGTCTGGCTCTGCAGTTCACACCTTGCAGATCAGTGAGCTGACACCCCGTGGTTACAGAAATGTAGAAACGACAAACCCCCCATTGCGGAAGCTCTTTTGTTAAAGTTTCTGAAATGACATAATTCATATTCAAACTATTTATACACAGAACAAGAGACTTCCCCTAACTAATATATTTGTGCCTCAAGAGAAAAGAAAAAGACAAAAGAACAAATATGCTTTTGTTTCAGTTCCAAGCAACAATACCATCCAATACAGCTGCAAAAAAGAAACAATAACCAATGAATAGACATGCCACTTTTTTTCTCTGTCTTCAAAATAAAATGCGACTAATAACAGAGACAATGACTCTGACTGTGATCGCTAAACTGAAGGTGCATGGGTGGTGCAGGGATATATTGCAGCAGAGATGTGGTGTTTAATTCTTGCCTCAGGCTTTCACTGTAAATCTGTCCGATGAAAAGAAGTCTCTATGTTAAAATAACACTGCCAGGTAGAGTAGAGTTAAATATCCAGTGTGTAACATTTAAGAGGATCTATTGGCAGGAATTGAATAAAATATTCATTAGTATGTTTCCATCAGTGTATAATCACCTGAAAATAAGAAACATTGTGTTTTCCGTTGTGTTAAAATCAGCCCGTTATATCTACAGTGAAAGCAGGTCCTCTTCCACGCCATGTTGAACCACAATTTTTTTAGCCCAGAAGAGAGATCAGTTTTATCATATTTGGAAATCATTCATAGTGTTGAATGATTGCTGATGACCAGCTTCATGCTACCTGTTATTATCCAAGATCACCAATGTGACCCAACTAACCCAGCTAGTCCCCTTTTTATTGGACAAACTGAAATAAAGAACTTCAATCCATCACGTAATGATAAAACGATGTCCTGGTGTTCTTCATCTCATCGGTCTGTTTTGCCTCTGCCATCTCCTTCTACCAGCAGCCGTGCTGTGGAGTATCTCCTTTTCTTCTTTCTTTTGTGTGTAATCAAACACAGGAAAATATGAGATTAAACCTGTATCTATGACGACAGCTTTTTGGAGGAGGTTGAAATTTCTTTCTTTTGTGCAGTGGACTTATTGTTGCCTGTTTTAGATGGTGATGTGGAGTTTTCCTGCAAACTAAGGAAGGAAAAAGCACATCCCAATATGCTTCCAGTATGCTTCTTTTGTCTAAACTGCATGCACTGTGATTCATACTCTACATTTCCTCCTCATGCTTGATCTGTCCTTCTTTCTCTTTCTCTTTTTCTCAATTTTCACTTACTTTTTTTTACTTTAAACTCTTTCCTCTCTCTCTCTCTCTCTCTGTTGCCACCTCTTGCTTTATCACTTTTTTCCCCCTTATCATCCCATCCTCTTTTCACCTTCTGGGCTCAAGAGTTAAGCAAGGGATGATGGAAACTGGCACACCAAGACTTCTGGGTAATGTTGCCAGGGCTTTAGTGCCACAGACTCTACAGCAAAGGCCTCTCTCTTATGTGTGTGTGTGTGTGTGTGTGTGTGTGTGTGTGTGTGTGTGTGTGTGTGTGTGTGTGTGTGTGTGTGTGTGTGTGTGTATGTGTGTGTACCTGGCTCTTAGATAAATCCATCAACACATTTGGCATCAGGTCAAGCCGGAGGATTGTGTGTTCTCCTCTCTCTGTCTGTATTTCTGTGTGTGTGTGTGTGTGTGTGTGTGTGTGTGTGTGTGTGTGTGTGTGTGTGTGTGTGTGTGTGTGTGTGTGTGTGTGTGTGTGTGTGTGTGTGTGTGTGTGTGTGTGTGTGTGTGTGTGTGTGTGTGTGTGTGTGTGTGTGTGTGTGTGTGTTGGGCATCAGTTTAGGCCTTTGTGCTCCCTGGGGGTTCCGAATGAGATGTGGGCATGAGGAGCGAGCATTCCCCCACAGGTCTGCTCATGCCAACACTCCTTCATATGCATGCAATTTGCTCTAAGCCAAGTGTGTGTTAGTGAGTGTGCATGTATATGTGTGTGTGTGTGTGTGTGTGTGTGTGTGTGTGTGTGTGTGTGTGTGTGTGTGTGTGTGTGTGTGTGTGTGTGTGTGTGTCACATGTTTCGTTTTCCATCACCGCTTATCCTTATCAGGGTCACGGGGCTGGAGCCAGCCAGCTGACATTGGGAAAGAGGCGGGGGACACGAAGGACAGATCACAATTCGTCACGGGGGTGATACATGAAGACATACGTTCTACACTGTAACACTGAATCAAATCTACATTTGGGTATTATGTTGTAAAGAAAACAAAAGTGTAGAGAAAGCAAAATGATTCTTCTTAGTAGCCCCCCCCCCTGTTTGCTTTGACGACAGCTTTGAACACTCTTGGCATTCTCACAGTCGGCTTCCTGAGGTAGTCACCTGCGATGGTTTTCCAACAGTTTCGAAGGAAATCTCGTACATGCCGAGGATTTGTTGGCTGCTTTTGCTTCACTCTGGGGTCTTACTCATTCCAAAGCATGTCAATTAGATTTAGGTTGGGTGATTGTAGAAGCCTGTTTATTTGATGCAGCACTCCATCACTCTTCTTCTTGGTCAAGTTGCACATACATAGCCTGGAGATGTGTTTTGGGTCATTGTACAGTTAAAAAAAAACAAATGCTGGTTCCACTACGTGCAAGCCAGATTGGATAACATGTTGAATTTTGCCAACAGTGTCACCAACAAAGCGTCCCCACATCATTACACCTTCTTGCTCCATGGTGGCAACAACAAATGCAGATACCAGCTGTTCATCTCTCACAAAGGTGCAGCAGAATATCTGAAATTTGACTGATCAGACACAAGTACAGATTTCCATTGGTCTAATGTCCACTCTGTTTTTTGACCAACAGTTCTCTTCTTATATATGTTGGTCTCTATCAGTCGTGGTTTCTTTGCAGCAGTTCAACCATGAAGGCCTTTTGACAGCTGATGTTGAGATGTGTCCGCTACCTAAACTATGTGATGCGTATATGTCGGCTCTAATCTGCGTTCCCATTAATAGTGATTTCTTAGGCCGGTAACTGTAATGAACTCGTCCGGTTGAGAGTCAGTTTCATCACTGTGTTTGATGATTTTTGCAACCGCACTTGAGACACATTCAAACTTCTTGAACTTTTCTGTATTGAATGACCTTTATGTCTTCAACTGTTGTTTCTCTTTTTACTCATTTCTCTTGCAGGATTATTGCAGGATAATATATGATAAGATATGATAATACATTATGTGTGATTCAACAGGTTGATATCAGTCTTAACTGCATTAGCATATGCATATGAATGTATCTGACTTTACTTTAGCACCCTGCATTGCTACTGCTACAAAACAAATTGTAACATATTGTGGCCATAACAGCTTGATGGCCTTTAAATCTGTTTGAATTGTAAATCAATAAAGCGATGAGCAGCCCCCTACAACTACAGTCACGCTCATGCATTATGTATTTATTTAAAAATGTAAAGTGATGTGAAAGTGACCCACAACACTGTGGCTCTCAGGTTCACACAATTCCAACCTACCCTCACATTTGTTGATATGAA
Organism: Collichthys lucidus; assembly: GCA_004119915.2. Lineage (NCBI taxonomy): Eukaryota > Metazoa > Chordata > Actinopteri > Sciaenidae > Collichthys > Collichthys lucidus. Next base: position 27,493,031 of record CM014082.1, read on the forward strand.
GACTCATGCATAAAGCATTTCTTTGGCAGGTTTTTATTGTGTTGTTTTTTTTAAAAACCGAATTTCTCTCTCTCTTGTAACAGTTTGCTTTACGCTTCAGCTGCTTTGCATTAAATAATCAGTGGTTTAGTTGAGAGTTCACATGATGTGAAAGCAGACAAATGTTCACTGCTACTACTACTGGATGAAATCAAATCTGTGAATTTTATTTATCTGTTAAAGTTAAAAAACCCATAAAACTACCAACTTCAATGTGTGCATTTATGCCCTTCCTGTTATGACTAAGAAAACTAGTAATGTTTAAGTTGTCTCTGTCAATGTTGTCTTGTCTTTCCTGTTTTATTTTGAAATTTTCCCCTCCTCTCATTTCAGATAACTTGCCCCTTCCCCTGGTTTGTTTCCCACCTGTCTGATTGTCTTCCCACCCTGATTGTTTCCACTTGTTGTTCTTTAGACTATATAGCGTTTTCCTCCCAGTGAGTGATTTTCTGCTGTACTTTCATAATAAAAGATTTTGTTTATTTCACACTTTGTCTCCCGAGTCGAGCGTTTAAGTTCAAGCCGTGACACTTCCTTCCAAAAACCTGCAGGTTTATAGTTTAATCTGTAAATATGGTGCAAATGTATTGTAAGTTCCCATCTCAAAGTTTTGTCTTCTTTAATATAAAACACAGGGGTCTTCTGGGAACATAATGACACTGTTGGTTTATGTTATAGCCATCTTTCTTAGCTTAATATGTTGAATAACTCTAGATACTTCAACAACAATGAGGCTCAGATGATGACTGAATCTAAAAATGTTTATACCAACTGCTGAGTAAATGAATAGTTCAGGAAGTCTCTCTCAGTGCCTAAGATAACAAATCGCACATTGAAAAACATCATGTGTCAGTGATGATCTAAACTCTGAACTTAGATTTTCAGTCCAGCAAGAAAACAAGAGTTTGAGTTAAAATTCTAATTTGCTTTTGTATAAAGTTTAGATCATAAAAAAACGTATATGTGAATTATATGTAGAAACATAGTTAATGTGTTTTGTGCTCTGCAAAATCTGGTTTGTAACTTTGGCATTTTCTAAATAAGCGCCCGCCTCGCACGACACACAACACTTCCCGCTCCCAATTTAACTCTTCTAATTACATGCCTTTGAAATTTGGATTACACAGCCGCTGCATGGCGTGTGCTTTTGGAAGCGGCGCCGGGTAACGCCGTTGGTTCGGGGGCCAGAGAGAGAGTGCAGAAAATGTAGGCTGGTTCTGGCTGCGAGTGAGAATCCAGTGTGGTTTACCTCTATCTCCCCTCATGCAGGGTTCTGTCTTTCTCTGCCTCGCTGTGTTGTTTTCTTCGGGGGATTTGGAGGTCTCTAACTCTGCCACCCAAATCCATTGTGTTCGCTACATACTCTCCTCCGATCCTCCTATATCTCCTCTCCTCTCCTCCTCACCTTCTCCTCTTCATCTTTTTTTACTCTGTTTCCCTCCTCCTGTCAGGTCTTCTCTCCTACCCAGATCTCATCACTGCTTACTTTCTCTCATCTCCTGTCTAATCCTGTTTGTAGTATTGCTCTCACCCATTGTTCCTCTCCTACCCGATCACATCTCCCCAAGCGTCTGCATTAAACTCTCATCCTTTCCCTATTCCCTCTTCTCCTCTGTAATACTTTTTCTTCACTACTTTGACTCAACCTCTACCTGCACTAATCTCCTCCCTTTTCTTGTGTTGCTCTCCTCCCCTTATCATCTTTTTTTTTCCAATCTCATCTCTGCACACCATATTCTCCCCTCTTCTACTTTCTAATCTCCTTCCCACCCTTGTTTTCATCCCCTCTTCCCTCCTCATTCCCCTCTCTCACCTCCTCTTCCCTCCTTATCATCTCCTCCAGAATCCGCCTGAGCCGGTCCCTCTGTCTTCCCAACCCACCGCCGATACCAGCCAGTCATTTAACGTTTCATTGCCACCATATTTAGAGCGCATTTAACAATTTCATGCCGAGGAGATTCTCGTGCACTTGGAGGCAACACGTCTCCCTGTTGTTGGACCCAAAATATTTCTTTTCATGGAGTTTATTAAAACATGAAATTAAAGGCAAGCCAGAAGCCTGTTTTTTTTTTTTTGTGCTTTGTTCTCTGCCACTGTGGGAGATGTTTTAAAAAAAAATAAAAGAAAATTAGACATTTTGCCAAGTGGGATATAGTGCAATTAAAATGAAAAACATAAAAAACAGGCAGCATTAGTTGGTTGAGATGGAGGAGGAATGCAGAATCAAACAGTATTATCTGTTTATTACAAGGCCCCATTATAGCTCCAGGCTTGAGCGAGCTTCCTCTGCCCACTCGCTGCTATATGTCCAGCTTCTCATAGCGGCGATCCCCGAAGTACCACCCCAGCAAACGCACACACACACTCGGAGAGCTCTGCAATGACTCTGGTCGACTGGTCAGGGGATGAGGGGAATGGATGATGATCATAAATACAAAGCCAGAGACGGTTTATGGAGGTGTGCGTTTTATTAGACAAGTCTGCAATCAGGCGTGAATGAAGGAAATTAAGAAGAAGAAGAAGACTGCTGGTGGATGTTTGTCTGTTTTGAAGGGAAAGAGCCGCCGCTTCCCTGCCGCCTTTCAAAACAGCTTTTTTGAGATTAGCTGCTGCCGCCTCCCGTGGGAGAAAATCTCTGAGGAGAAAAGAAAAAGGGATGGAGTGGGATGAGAGGAAATGAGAGGACAGGAGAGGAGAGAAAATGAAGGCATGGAGAAAGCAGTTAGAGGACACAGGAGATAAGTGAAGGGAAGGAAGAGGCGATCGAAAAGGAGGGAACGCGAGGGGAAGGAGCGAGGAGCCGAGCGAGGATAGAATAGAAGACAGAATGAAGGAAGGAACCGGGAGAGGGGAAGAAAATGTGAAGAAAGTGGGATGAGAAGAGGGCAAAAATACAAAGGGGGAAGATTTATTTAAGGAGAAAGGGATTTAATTAGGAAGAGGACAAACAAAACAGGAAGGAAGTAGACAAGAAGCAGGAAGGAAGTGAGAGGAATATGTCTTTTAATGTCTCTTTCTCATCGTGGTACAAATGATTTCTTTACCCTGTGCGATGCTGGCCTGTCCTAGGTGAAAGAAGAATCCAACTTTTTGTCTTTAATATATTCTATCTTTCTCGATAAAATAGCGGCGTCTATTGCACCGGGGCAAAACCTTAGGTCAAATCTGAGCGACCACTCAACAAAACCAAATCCCTGCTGATAATGACAAGCCGGCCTGTAGTTCAGTGAAGTAAGTCTACGGGTAAGGGAACGGAGACAATGAATTGATGCAGAGGCTTTTTATTGTGATCACGGACTGATTCATCCTCATGTTATTAGTCCAGAAATGGATTACGATGTTGATGAAGCGGCTGGCAATGCTAATCTAACATTGCTGGGATTGAAGTCCTCTTTTACTCTTTTATTGTGTAAAGTTGTTGGCAGGAGTAGAGTGAAGGTGCCATACCATTGGCCCGAAAGCTCATTAGTCCAACAGCCATGGCTCAGAAGGTCCATTCCTCTACAGTTTAGATGACGATGAAAGTAACCTCTTGTACACCCACATACACTTTGATATTATGGAAAAACAGACAGACAGATGGGCTTTTTGGGACTGTTGGGGGTTTTGCAATGATGGGCTGTTCGAATAATATGCAGTCAAAGGAAGCACAGAGACCAACGGGACAAGTGAGCGTCAGAAAAACGGTTTGCACTCGGGAGAGTTGACTGCAAACTAAACCAAGCTGGTTGCTGTGCTTCGGTGTCTCGCAAGCTTTCACACACCACGAAACAGGGAAAGACTCTGCATCATCTCTGAGCCTGTGGCTGAAGGTATAGGTCGGAGTAATATCTAGCAGAGACCTTCACACTGATGGAGGTATCTCTGTAGAACACTCTGTGTCTGAGTGCAGCTAACAAGGTTGGGCTAGGATATGGTCTGAGCTGGGTTCAGGTTTAGGAAGAGTAAAAAACATTCTGAACAGAAATCAGGATCTGCGTCACTGGAAGCAGCATCACTGAAGCAGTGTGTGTGTGTGTGTGTGTGTGTGCACATCTTTGATTCCTGTCATTAAATATTAACTCTCATGCTTAATATTTGATAATGTGTCCCACCTCACTCTGTTTTTTTTGTTTTTTTGAATGAGCTGCACAACTCTGTAATTTTTCCTCTCAACTTTCTCTTTTCTGTTTCTGTTTCTCGCCGTGTTTTATCATCTCCAATTGCACATATGGCCAGAGGTAGCTCCCCGCCTTTATAGGGACAGGTGAGGACAATTTATACCTCTTTGTCTGAGGCCTGGTTGTGTGGCTGTGCTGGTAAGGGAGATTGAATGAGAAAGATGTGTTATATTGCCTTATGGGCAAACTAATGAGGCCTTTTGTATATTTCGTCATGATGTGACTGTCCTGAGGTGATCCAGATTGAGCTCTGTGGTCCTGTGCTAAAGAGGTATGTGTTTGTGAACTTTGGAGTTTCATTAAACTGTAACCATATCTAATATAATATGATCATCTCTTTAGGAAAAGCTCTTCCTTGTTTTAAATCAGAGTGGAGCCCGGCAACTGTTGTGTCGCTTTTCAGCTGAGCCCCACATTGACTGAGGTTTAAGGCCAGACTGCTGCTTTGCCTGAGCCAGTTCACCAAGGCTGTTGGCAAATGTGTTTGAGATATACAGCTGAACAACTATTGGAGTTTCTTTTTTCTTTTTTTAAATATAGGCAAAGTCAGAGGGATGACCTGTGGGGAGCAGTCGGGAGATATGCACCCTTCCCTGCATGCAGTGTGGTAGGTGTGAAGTGTCGTGTTCACCTCGCTGGATTGTAGGTTAGCTTGTCTTAGCAGTGATTTGTGTGCACATATGCTGGTTCCTATTGGGCTCTGTGATAGAATCTCCCTGCAGTAAGTACCCTGTCCTGCCTATTGTTGTAGCCATTTTATTCTCTAGTATTTCATGTTCGCACATTTTCAGACTTTCACCTCTGTACCCTCTGGATGAGAATATTTAGTTTCTGTTTACAAAACCTTTCCCAAATGATCTGCACACTGTGATGGGGAAAAGGCCGGTTACAAAGAGAATGAAAGGAGAGGATGTTCTCGGCCACAGTTGTCATTGCTGCAAACAAATATATACCTGGAGCCTCTGACAACCTACATCCCCTCTCGATTCACAAAAATAGAGGTCCTCTGTGTGCGCACACTCGTTCTCTTTCCTCAATCACCTTTGTTTGTGTTCTGTTTCTGTGTGATAATGATACGTCGCACTGTTGTGTCAGATGGGAGAGAAATGACAGCTGACACGAACAAGTTGATATGACATAAAGGTAACAGGAGTTGCTGAAAGAGAGACACTTCTTCTCCTCACTCCGCCCGCCCCCCCTCTCTCATATCTGACCCAGTTGAAACTGATGTGTAAGGGCTTCACAACAATGAAACACAAACTGAGAACAGGAGAAGGAGGTGGAGGAGGTATCAAAGTAGGGAATGAGGCTGTGTCGGTAGGGGGTTTGAAAGTAATCAGAATTGTAATCTTGCAATCTCTTGCTCTAGATTTTGATCTTTAATTCTGCGTCTTTTCTTTTCATAACCAAAAAGTAACGCCTCGGGCTAGATGCCGTCTGGTTTTTTGGTTGTAGCTGCGCTGTTGCTGTTTTCGACGGGGATGAAAAAGCAGGGAATATTTGAGAAGAAACTATTGTTGAAGTGAAACTCATATTAATCCACCCTGCACTGTGAAACTCTTCTCTTAGCACACGTTTGTCTTTGCTTATTGTTTTCAGTCTATCTCATCTGTCTCCATATCTACTGTTTTAATATTTTTATGCTGCCAACACATAATAGAGAAAGTCCTCTCTTGCTCTTATCTCAGTTTCTTCTGCCTCGGTCAACATAGCCCCGGCAGAGGTCACTGAGGTAGTCAAGAAGCTCCTTGTCAGCAAGGTGCCGGTTGTGGATAAGATACGAGATGCTGAATGCTCTGGATATTTTTGGGATGTTTTGGCTGACAAGCCTCTTCAATGCTGTGTGGAGGTCAGGGACAGTACCTGTGGAGTGGCAGACCCAGGCCGTGGTTCCCATTTCTCAACACCTGAGGTGTCAGAGTATCGCACATGATCTGAAGGCGCACCCAAAGAGAGGAGAGTAACCAGTTTGGGACCTTTTAGAATTGTCTTTTCTTGACCTTGTCCTGGTGTCTTTATCCTTTTGAGTCGAGAGCCAGCTGAGGTGATGATTAGGATGTCTCCTTCTCATTATCTAGGAACATCCACCTGGGAGAAGACCCTAGGGCAGATCCAGAACTCGCTGGGGGCTGGGGGGGGTTATATATCCCATCTGGCCTGGGGATGCTTCTGGATCCCCCAGAAGGATCTTTGAAAAACATTACTTAACCTGCTGCCACCCTGACCCAATTTCAGATTAGCAAATGGATGGATGGATGGATGGATGATCATCATCCGTTCTCAAAATCAGGAATAGAGAATTAATGAAACATCACACAGGATGTCCAAGGTACAAGAAAAGTGAATATTTTATAATTTTGTGTCTCTCTGCACGAGGACTGTAATGTGTTCTCCTTTAACTTCCCCTTAGAAGCAAGTGTCCTTGAGAAATACAAGGTGGTCTTAACATTTATTGGTTTGCCAAGTCATTACTAAGATCTGCAAATGTGATGACGTCTCTCAGTCAGGCAGGGCAAGAAACACAAGCAGTTACTTATTGTTAATAATCCCTCAGTTGGGCTCATCTGCATCAAGTACGTATTGGTATCTTAACTATCAACAATGTCACAGCATACAGTGACAATGATTTATTACCTCAATGATGGGCGACACTACAAAAAAACAACAAATCCTAATCAACCCTTTATAGCCACACTACAGTACACAGATGCACTAGAGAATAAAATAGGAGTAATGTAATAATAGTCAAATTAACATCCTGTGAGTCAACATCTCCAAACATCTTTATGTCTCCTCTCCTGCACACATGTGCTGCTGCACTTACATCTACCAATAGGGGGCGGCATTGTCACACTCAGCTGCCACTTTCCTCCCCTTGCATCTGCTGAGTGCTGAAAGCCAGCACAGAGCGGCTGGACGGCTCAGGCTGATAAGGGAACACATAAAGCCCCGGTCCAGTCAGAATACACATAAACTGGTTGTAAATGGGATGTAGAGGAAGTGTGGGAGAAAGGAATCAAGAGAGATGGCTGGGAATAAAGTGAGGATAGAGAGAGAGAGAGAAAGTGATGGCAAGGGAGAGAAGTAAAGTAATGTTGAAGTGGGAGGGAGAGGATTGAAGGGATGTGGTGAGGGAGTGAGATGCTTTTAGGAATTGGTGGAATTAAAAAAGGGAACAAGATTGGAAGTCAAAAAAGAGAGAGAGGGATTAAAAAAGGAAGGAATAGAAAGAAATGAACAATTATAAATCAGGATAAACTCAATTTCCCATCCTCTTCCTCTCATCTCCATATCCTCTTCTAACTTCCTCTTCCCTCCACCCTTCTCTTCCTTCTTCCTTCCCTCTGCTCTCATCCCTCCATCTCTCTCTCTCCGTCTCAGGGAGTTGGAGGTAGACAGTAATGAGTGTTGTGACAGATTGCAGGAAGTTATCAGCATCCTCACCCCACCCACCGTCTTAACAGGGGGACAGATCGTGATGTTCCCTTCATCTGGATGGAAGGATGGAAATGGAGCGAAAGGAAAGTGCGGAGAGAAAGCTTCCCATTTTCCCTCTGTTTGCTTTTCTTCTTTTACTGTCACCCTGCATCCTGTCTTTCCATTTTCTGTGTGTTTCTCAGTCTTTCTTCTTGTCTTGTAATCTTTTGTTTTTCTTTTTACTTCTCATCACCCCTTATTTTCCACAATCTCCCTCTTTTCTTGTCATCCACTTTTTCTTCCGCCAGTTTTTTTGTTCACCGATTTTCTTTTGGTCCTTCTCCACACATCCCTCACCCATCCTCCCATCCTGGTTCTCTCTCTCTTCATCTCTCTATCAGGCAGCAGTCAGTAACAGTTGTTGTCCCGGAGGGAAACCAGACGGATGTCAGCCCGGTCATCCAGTTTTCTCCCACTGTATTCACACACCAATAATAGACAACAAGAAGGGTATGAGGGATAGAGGAGGAGGAGGAAGAGGAAGAAAAGGAGGAGGAGGACAGAGGAGTGAGATTCAATATTGCTGAAGCAGGAGAGAGAGAAAAAGAGAGGTCAGGACGAGTACAGAGAGAAGATTTTTGTCTGGAAAAAGTGACATGTCGAGTATGATGGCACTAAATTAAAAGTAAGTGTGACACAGGTTAGAGGGATGCTTTCATCAAAGATATTGTTTCTTCATCTTCTCCCCTGTGGTTCCTGTGATGAGATGGAGAAAACAATGAGATGGGAAAAAGGTTTTAGGGGAGAGAAGTAGCTTTGACATCCCTGTGTATGTTTCCATCATAACAGGCAACTCACTTTGACGTTATGCTTTTATGAGTTGTCTAATTGGTTTGGCAAATCTAAAAAGGTTTTTTTCCAAAATGAAACATTTCCATGTTCTGATAAATGTTGCTGTCAGAAATCGCAAAAGAAGTTTACATTGGGTGAAAGCATTAAAGGTAGAGAACAACATCGGATGTAGGGTTGGGTTGGCTTTCGGATTCGCTGGTCCTGTCCAACTGATTCGGCATTTGTCATTATGGGGATTTTCTAGATACAAGAAGCAGCTCTCAGTGATGAGATTACAATACTCTCAGCAACAACACAGCTGAGCAGATAGTGGTGCAGAGTTAGATGTGTCCTCACTGTAAGTTAAGTTGACTAGTTTGCAAGAAAGGTCCTAAAACAGTGACCCTATCATCTTCACTTCTCAGTATAACCCTGTCCCTGACAACCATTACAGTACTCATGCTTACCAGTCCAACAGTCAATCAGGCCTCGTTTTGATCCTCTCCCCGTTAAAGTATATAAACTCAACTCTTCCTGTATTGGTTTCAAATTAAAAGCCCTGCTTAAATAGGCTCTTGATTGCTTGACAAGGCTTTTAATGTGAAGTCTTTGCAAGAACTCTCATTGGTGGCTCTTAGTAGGTTTAGCCCAACAATAGTGCTGACTGATCAGACTTCAGAAAGAGCCTGTATTGGTGTAGTCATGCTGTTTCAGGTACTGGTGAGACAAAGATGCACAGCAGGATTTTACTGCTTTGGAGTTGAGTCAACATCTGCATGGTCTTCTCTTCATCGACACAGCACTCCTGTTCGAATGAAGGTGCTGTGCTTTTTTTAAATGTTCCTGTACAGACTCAGCCCTAGTTGAAGTGCTCCTTGAACTCTTCACACACTCAAGTCTTCAAAAGATCCCCTCACTTGGCCATTTGATGATGGTGGTGAAGGGCATCGTCTAACATGTCTCCCGGGTTTGAGAAGAACAATTTTTGATACAAAATTTCAAAATAAGAGTCCCTTCAAAATAAAAATAAACCTGTTAAAAATGACTATTTGAGGTGTGCTTTTGGAATACAGACCCCTGGTGGCAACAGCCCACTCGGCACTCTCAAAATTTCTGCATGAATTTTCTAGTTCTATATCATTTGCCAGATAATACCTGACACTTTAGTCTGCTAACACACTTTCCACGCTATCATACAACCATCATAATTAGATCTGTTATTATGGAGTAAATACTATTAGTGTTATGATTGAAACTTTTTGCCTGTGTTTCCCATCGTCCTCCTGTCCTTTTGTGTCTGTGCTGCTGGGTACTGTCCCTCTAACCTTCCCATTCACCGCGACACCTGCTTCCAATCATCTAATCAACCTACGCAGCATAAAGGACCAGCTCAACCTCCAAGCTTCCACCAGATCGTTCAGCCTCATTTTTGTTTTTGTGATGTCTAAACCTCGGTCACCCCGTGCTTCAGGAATCCTGCACCCGGTATTGTGTTCTGCTCAGCTCTGCACCACTTTGTACTACACTCACCTCAGATTAACCCTCCTACTGAGTGTTGTGTTGAAATGATTACATATCCTGGTGTCAATAAACTGTTTACCTGATTCTGGTCTTTTGTCTTGTGTTTGCATCATCAGTTCTGCTGCTGCTCAACATAATAATTATGGAAAGAAGAAAAGGCTGTTCAAGGCTTAAAATCTGAAAACACATAATTACATATATTCATGTTTTTTTTTTCCAATGCTTTTATGCAAATCACAGTGACTGATTCATGATGCATTCTGCCCACCTTTTACAGCATTGATCCTCTGCGAGTTGATAATATTGGATGCTGGTGATTTTTCTTCCACCTCCCAAGTGAATTTGCAAAACATTTTAAGAAATATCTTCTCAGTCCTGTGCAGATCAGCTTATACGCCTTGCTCACACCTAACACGCTGAATGTATTATCTTAAAATCCAAAACTGTTCATTGATTGCAAATTCGAGAATCTGTTTTACTTTGTTTTGTTTTTTTTGTCGCAGACATACGATGCGATGCCCACACCAAAAATATTAAACCCAACATTTTCATGGATAATGAAGCCTAACAAGGTAACCAAGAGATGACAAAAAAAAAATGATAGAAAGGTTATTGTTTTTAGTGTATTTTAAAGCTGATTTAAGACACAGGTTGAAACTGACCCGTTAACACCGGGGATGGTAACAGAAAGCTAACACAGGAGGAAGGTTAAGAGCCATTGGAAGCCAGTCCGCCATGTTGAACTGTGATGGGTCTACAGTAGCCTAGAATGGACAAACTATCTTTACAGGGTCTTTCACATTCTTCACATGATTTGATGCCACCACACAATGGACCTCCAATACTTCCTGGACATTCTTCACATTGTTAATACCCTTCTATAAATGTGAAAAACTTCACTAATGGTGGTGTGTTGGGAAAAAATAGAAGCTCAGAGTATAGCCTGGCTCTGTTATTGTACCGATGGAATTTGTGCTGTGGAAATTTACTGAGTTAACAGTGTGAGAGCTATCGTTATTGGCAACAAGTAATCTCACCCTGCACAGTGTGTTTGTTACCCGCGGGGTATGAGTTACCGCTCTTAATTTGTTGGTGCTGGCCTCCAGCCATTATCGAACACCAGCTTTTATATGATAATTCATGGTAGTCAATAAAAATATTGATCGAAGTTCCCCTGGCATCTTTTTTGAGATCTTTATCTTTTTTTCTCTAACTTCAAAGAAACACAGTATGCTGCGTTTTACGCCTGCGGTTTGGCTGCAATAAATCTTGAGGTAATAGTCATGATGGATTGAAAAGAAAAGAAGAGCAACATGCGCAGCAACTCAAAGTAAAGTGACAGAAAGTCCAGGGAGAAATGTGTAACGGCCTCCACTCAATGACTGACAGGTGATCGCTGATAAATGTAGTGCAGGAAAACCACAGCGAAATAGTAATGAAGCACTTAGCAGCACATGTGGGAAACCAAGACCACACATCCCCACACTCCCTCAAACAAAAAGAAAAAGGGATCCTGAGGATTACCACTTTAAGGTTTCCAGTGCAGGTTCCAGATTTAGTCTCTCTGTGGAGCCGGGCTCATTAAAACATGGCAGTACTGCTGTCATATGAGATAATACCTGAAATAAACCTGAGTCTGTGACCCACTTTATTATACGTGTTACCTATGGACATGTAAGAAAGACACACACACACACACACACACACACACACACACACACACACTGACACTCACTCCCTCTTACTCTTTCACACACACACACGCAGTCAATTATGCAACATGTTCCCCTTACATGGACACAAACACAGTGACTCTATATATACACACACTAACAAAACAACATTTTCACACAAATTCTCACACTCGCTCTTGTTGCACACTCCCTTACAATCACACACACACACACACACACACACACACACACACACACACACACACACACACACACACACACACACACACACACACACACACACACACACACACCCACCCCTAACAGCCACCCTGTTTGGTAAGGCGCTGCACTGGGCTGGGAGCTGTCACCAACCAGTCTGATTGGATGATTTGTTGTCACACAGAAGTGTGACTGGTTGACAGATCGACAGAATCATGACAAGCCTGTATGACATGGTGAGAGAGAGAGAGAGAGAGAGAGAGAGAGAGAGAGAGAGAGAGAGAGAGAGAGAGAGAGAGAGAGAGAGAGAGAGAGAGAGAGAGAGAGAGAGAGAGGTGATGTAAGATGGAAAGAAAAAAACAGCAGAGGAGAGATTACGGTAAGAAAGAACAATGAATATAATTAGGAGTTAAAGGAGGGGAGAGTCAGTACATAGAACATTTGCATAAAGTTCAAACGGGCATCGTTTGAGTGAAATGCCTTTATTTCTTCAGAAACGCACCTGTCTGTGTTAATTACAGGAGTCGTTAAAAACCTTTTCGAGTGCATTAAAGAAGTAATTATATCAAATGGATGCTGACGACTCAGGGCCATTCATTAAGCTCTACAAATAAATGAATATCATAAAAATTAAAAATGACACCAGTTAGCATTCATCCCGACATTCTACACTTACACACACCAAATTGAAATGTGTTATTTGTATTCATTAGGTGGATGTGACACGCTCTGTGAGAAGGTTACAGGTCTTTAAGTATAAATGCAGAGAATAAAGAAGAATAGAATAAAGAGAGTAAATGTGTTCGAAATCCTTAGGAAATATAAAAATTATTATATTTTAATAGCATTCATGGTGATTTTTATCTTTATGATTAGGGAGTATGTTGAAATAATTTTAAAAAAAGATTCCCAGCAGAGAAACCACAGCGTTTCTCTTCCTGCGCCACCTTTCTAAGCAATTTAATATCTGCGAGTCAAAATCCAAATACTAATTATCTGTAACAGTCTGCTAAGGGCTCAGCTCCTTAAGAGCTGAGTGGACCTTGAACACCTCTTTCAAACTTGACTTCAAGTACAACTCGCAAAAAAAAGAAAAAAATAATAACAACACGATACAGAGGACTTATTTTGTATGCCAACGAAATTATTGGACTGAAATACATCGAAAATAATCAAGTTTCATAAAAATAAATAACATCCAGATTGAATGGTTCTTTTTAAGGCTTTTTTGGGGGGTGGCGGGTATTTTTGGATTTATTGGACAGTGACAGCTGCAGAGATGGACAGGAAATTGTGGGGAAAGAGAGAGAGGGGGGGTGACATGCAGCAAAAGACCTGGACTGGAATTTTGAAATCAGGCTGCAGTAGGGACTCGATCCATGGGGCGCATGCTCTAAAAGGTGCGTCGTTAGGGATCCCCCAGATTGGTAATTTCTAACAAAATGTTAGACAATATGTCAGCAATAGTCTAAGGATTAAGCTTGAAAAGATAGCTTAGATGGTGACAACAGTATTTCTACACCAGAGGAAAGAAGTGTGAGGTCTAGGCTGAAGCTTGCCAGTGCAACTAAGGAGGACAAGGACAAGGGAAGGAAGTTTTAAGTATAAGAGAGAGCCTTAGAAGCAGGAAACAGTATTTTTCGGGGATCAACACAGTAAACTCGTTCACATCACGGAAGCTGTTTGTGCCAAAGATTGACCAGGAATGTTCCAGGTCCTTGTTGGGCACAATTTTTCTTTTGGCTCCAACAAAAGACGAGACACCTGCCAGAATTTCATTAAAGTAGACTTCACTACACAGAGTGAAAGGCGTGTGAAGTTGAAGCTGGCCCTAAAATCAAAGGAAGCAAGATGAAGCCGAAGACGTGAGCGAGGTTAAAGATTAAAGCGACGTTATGTAACATACACTGGCCTAAAATCAGATCAATGGTGCCTCTGTCATTCTCACTCTGCAACCCGTTAGTCTTAACACTTTATAGCACGCACCACCAGCCATGTCACTGATATTGGTGGAATTAGTTTCCCAATGGACAGCAAACAGCTATAGCTGCTGTTAGATAATGTTAGCTCAGTCAGTTAGTCGGGCTGCCCATATTGTGAGCTCAGAGCACCAAGGAGGAGTGTACACATTTAGACTAGTGTCCGAAACTGAAGCTGGGCCACGCTCAGGTGAAGCAGAGACTGAAGAGGACGACGGAGGAAGCTATGAAGAAGCGAGAACGTGCAGGAGAAGAGTAAATCTAGGACTGATTTTAGTGGTTGGTGAGAGCTTGGTGAAATAAAAGGCTGAAAAACAGACGCCGAGCTGGGCTGACTGCTGTTGGACTAGTGAGAAATAATAACTGGCTGCTGTTGTTGAACTTGATGTTTGGTTGTTAGAAAAGTTGTCGCCAATTTACGATCAGACATGCACAGCTGTCCATATTTGGCGGTATTGCACGCTGAAACTGATTTTTACAGCATGTTGCTTTACACCATTGCAACATAACCAGTCGCACAATGGGACGCGTGCACTGTCGGAAAAATTCCACTTGGAAACTGCTGGTGTCTTCTTGAAAACCTTCATTCTGCAGCCACGTCAATGATCACCACATGTTACCGCGTGCATCACGCTGTGCGTGTATGTGCCTGATCTATGCATCTGGTGGGGTGTAAATGTCTCCACATAGGATGAAACCTATTGATGACACACAACATCTCTCTCTCTCTCCTTCACACACACACACACACACGGCCACGGGGCATGAGTGGGAGTCTGGTCTGACTAAGCTGTCATAAATTTATCTGACTGAACGATTGGCTGTCACACAAGGCTGTGATTAGCTGACAGGCTGTGATGACCTCATTAGACATCCCTTCCTGTCCAGAGGGGGGAATCCTTCCCAGAATCCATTACATGAATCCCGATGTGCTCAGTATGCCGCTTATGCATGAAAGTATGTAAGATCGCCTCAAATGAACTGCTACAGCTGCGCCAAAAAGAGATTCTTATTATGTAAAACATAGATAATAAACCCAGAATACAGCTCTGAAGGCCAGGATAGGAGACTGTGAGTGAATGAGGTGTCGGGATGTTGACACACGACTTATCACTGAAGGCCAATTGATCAGGAATGGCTGAATCAATCACTGCCTGATTAGTTTAACACTGCAGCATGGCGGGGTCAGGTAGGTCTGTTCCTGCAAGGATCCTTGAACGTCAGAGCACGTACTAGGTGTCTTTTACTGAGTGTCTGCTGCTGATTAGTCCATTCACAACATCCTGGCATTTCATTATCAGCATCATCATCATCACCATCACTCATTTTCATTTCAAAATACAAGATGCAAGTAATAATAGCAGTTCTCTCAAAGAGACACTGATGCTAATGGAGGACTTCATTCGAAACCTCTGGCCTTGTGGACGCGGTGAAGCAGTCCTTGAAGTTTTCTCCGTGTTTAATGACGTGCTTTGACATGTTACCTCACATTCACAGATAATCCTTCAGCATTTTATGCATTTATCAGACCCCAGATGTGTGCAGTAGTTTCATTATTGTTTGGTACAGGATTGCATTTGAAAGGTACCGAGTACATTTTTTTAAATAGAACAACAGCTGTCATTTTCTTTGTTTATCCTAAATTAAACGAATTAGTTATAAGAAGAAGTTATAAAAGTTTGTTTTTTTTTAAAGATTATTTTTTTGGCCTTTTATGCCTTTATTAATAGTACAGCTGAAGATAGCAGGGGGCAGAGAGAGAGGGGGAGTGACACGCAGTAAATGTCCAGCTGCAGCAAGGACTACAGCCTCCACACCCGGGGCGGCCGCTTAACCCACTACGCGACCGACCACCCCGTTATTAAAGTTTTTAACAAAGATTATAAACAGATTATTTTGTCTCTTGTTTCAACCTCAGTTCTATATATGCATATTTTCATTTAATTCCAGTTTAGTCATCAGGCTTTGGTCTGAACAGCTCTGAAGACATAACACACAAATTTAATGGTAAAGGTTGACCCTTTGGCATGGTTGACTCGATGGATTACTATTATATATTATTATTAGTATTATTGTTGATATTATATTGATATATTGCATGCCAGAGTCATAGAGTACATGTGTGTCTTTCCATCCATCACTCTTAGTATATGTGGTGCAAGATGCAAAACGGAGACGTGTGTTTGTCAGTCTATCTCTGCGAATTATAGACGTGTGTGTGTGTTTGTGCACAGTTATTAATGTGAATTCCTGAATTATGGCTTACTGTGTGTGTGTGTGTGTGTGTGTGTGTCAGAGAGAGAGAGACGTAATAACTAATGCTTGCAGGGTAGATAGGTGCAGAGCAGAGCAACGATTATAGAGTCATTCCTCAGCTCAAGGTTGGCTGGGCAGACACACACACACACACACACATGCACACAAACACACAAAGTCTCCATCACAACCTCCACCTGGCAAACTGTCATAAATACATACGTGTTTATATTTCGCATCAGTCTGGGAGTCTTGCTCTCGCTCTGTGTGTAGTACGGTGGACCTCCATTGTGTTATACTCTGTCCATGGCTGTAGGCTGTTTGGGGTTACAAACTATTTAAAGTTGTTTATTTACAGAGATTTAAAGTTTAGTAAAGTATGGATGCATTTTTAATCATTTCCCAAATGTGCTGATCTTTTTTTCGAAGTCTGTCCTCATTCAAAAATCTGTCCTTGAACATAATAAACTGAAAACTTCCACCTCCGTGTTACATCGTACACATTTTGTCCTCCATCTGCAAATTCATCATTTATTCGAGTCTCTCAGGGTTCCATCAATGCCAAGTTTATCCATGTTGAAGTATTATAGGACAAGCACTGCATGTTCAGTGTTAACATCATCCTGGCACGTTTAGTTGCCCAGCGTAGCTGAAACACTTGTGGCAGCACGTTGTCCTAAATGTGTACTCCAAACAGACGTAAAAATTATGACTACTGACAAGTGAAGTAAATGACACTGATCATCTTGTTACCATGGCACCTGTCAGTGGGTGGGTTGCATTAGGCAACATGTGAACATTTTGTCCTCAAAGTTGATGTGTCAGAAGCAGGAAAAAAGGGTGAGTGTGAGAATTTGATTGACTTTGACGACGGCCAAATTGTGACGGCAAGACAACTGGTTCAGAGCATCTCCAGAAAAACTGCACCTCTTGTGGGGTGCTCCCATTCTGCAGTAGAGCTGGGAATCTTTGCCCGAACCCATCAGGACCTGATGGGCCTGGCAGGTTTGGGCATATTTTTTATAATTTGAATCGGGGCCGGGCCAGGCTCGGGCTTGCATTATGACTTGCACAGTAAATGAGCGATTATGTGATCCGTTTCAGAGCCTGACTTCTCTAGAAGCCCGACCCAGCCTGGGCCCGATAGAATTCGACCCGAGCCCGGGTCCGAGGTCGGGCCTGACGTTTAAGGCCCGTTTCATGCTCTATTCTGCAGGTGGTCAGTGCCATCAAAAGTGGTCTAAGGAAGGAAGGAAAAGAGGTGAACCAGCAGCAAGGTCATAGGTAGCCAGAGCTCTGCTTCAGCTGCTGAAACATTGGGTACGCAAGACAGACTGACAGTTTTCGGGACGAGATAACGAGCCACAGAGGAAAATCTCGGTAAAAAAACTGCACCCTCCTCTTGTTTTGTGATGTAAACCACACCAACATAAAACTGTCTCATGATTCTAATAGACAGACAGAATTATGCATGCAGCCAATTTAACATTTTATGGTGCTATTAAATATACTCTGTTGTATTTATGTTCATGTTTTTGTGAGGAGTCTGTCCAATATCCTATTTTAAAGCAATTTGCCCATCATGGTTAATAATATCACAAACTTGTACATGCTGTATAAACTGAACACTCATAAACACACACACATACAGACACACACAGACATTCAGCAGTAAAGTTAGGAAAGGTCTTCACATTCCTCTGGGGATGACAGTTAAGTCCATGTTCATCCTGTTTGCAGCTGAGCACGGAGGACAAGGGAGCGATAGCTCACCCTCTAGCGCTCATTAGCAAGGGTGACAGTGTGTGTTTTTTCCGTGTGTACTGTATGTAGATGTGTAAGTGTGTTGGTTTAATAGTCCTTTCTTCTCTGCCATTACCAATTTTTATTTCCAGCTGTGATGACAATGCTGAAAATTCAGTGACATGACATGTTTCATCTTGGTTTGTTAATGCTGACTGACTGCTCCGGCTTCCACGGCGGTTTGAACGAGGAAAGAGTCAATGTGTGTTTCCGTCAAAAATGAATTAGAGATTCGACATCGTTTCGAGTGATTCAGCAAACAAAGATGTAAACAAATGCTTGTTTCCATCTGTTACGCGGATATTAGGAGTTGCTTCTCGAGCTGGGCATTAGGGGGCGTCAATCCAATATAAAGAAAAAAGAAGGTTGTCTGTTTCTGTGATGAACTGGCGACTTGTCCAGGGTCAATGCTTCAAAACCCGATGGCCTCGCTGTGGCACGGTTCAGAAGCATCCCAGCTCTTCTATTTTTACGCCAGACATTTAAAATGACATAAAGAATCCGGTTCGATTTTCCAAAATAAAACATCCAATGCAAACTGCCACTCATAAAAACAGACAAAAGAAGCACCCAAACCAAGGAAAATGAGCAAATGTGAGTAAGCAGACAAAGTCTGGCAGGCGAACTGCTTCTCAAACACTCCCACTGGGGTTTGAAAACACACGGAGGACAGACCAAATCAGTGTTGTGGCCATGACAATCATCAAAAGTCAAGAGTGTCACAAATTGCAGTTTCTCAAATTGCAACTTGAGGCAGATCATTCTGTCTTAGTCCACTTGGACACTCCATGTCCACGTTTAAAACAGTGGTGATTGAATCTTAACTGATGGCAGAAAACTTGATATAAATATGAAAGTTGTGTCATATCAAGGTCTCAGGTAAAGCCTTTACATTTGCTAGCAGTCTACGAACTCACTGACAAATGGAGAGTCTGTATTCCTCTGCCTGTTTAATGTCCATCACATTATCACACTGCGGTCACAGTGTTATCAGCGGGGAGTTTCGACTTCTTGAACTTGTGTGTGTTACTAACTGAGCTGTACCTCTGCTGGACTCACAGAACTCCACGAGTTGTTTTTCACTCTCTGGAAATGCGTCATGTTCAGCAAACCTGAGTGTGTGTGTGTGTGTGTGTGTGTGTGTGTGTGTGTGTGTGTGTGTGTGTGTGTGTGTGTGTGTGTGTGTGCGTACAGCCATAAAATTACTGTTGTCATTTTGCAGCAGACTACGTATATCAAATCATGTGCAGTGACCTTAGCTGTCACCTGTCATACACACATACACACACGCGCACACAAATGATACAGTGCATCGATACTGACTTGGGTCACTACACTAACAAGAATCTGGATAAACCCATTAATTTATAATGTGTGTGTGTGTGTGTGTGTGTGAGGGAGAGTGTGTGTGAAATATATTACATGTTTAAATATTCATTGCCTCACAGTCGGAAGGGAACCTGTCACCTCTCTCCAGCACACTGCGTGCACCTGATGGATTCAGTGTGTCTGTGTGTGTATTCTAACTAACGCTGGTAAGTTGTTAAAGTATTAATGATAAAATTCTTCTATGTTCAGCTCCAGTTTGTGTGTCTGTGTGTGTGTGTGTATGTGTGTGTGCTCCTGTCTTACTGGAAGAAATGGCAAGCTGGAAAAGCAACGTGACCTTTGTGGAAGTCTTAGGTCGGCATTAGAGGACTCATTATGATGATTTTGTCTCGGCGGCAGAAGGTGTGAGAGGAGTGGGTGGAGAGTACCAGAGTGTGATCTTGTCTGTAAACCAGAATCAAATGATGCACTCTTGATCACTGGACTCTCTCATCGAGTAGAAAAGTTAACTATTGTTCGTAATGAAAGTCAGTTAAAGGAAAAAAAAGGAAAAAGTATCGTGTACTCGTAAAGAAGAGGTCATAACTTTAAAACAGAAGAGTCCACATGTTAAAATCCTGATGCTGAGCATGTATACCCAAGCGGCAACCTCTGTGGCTGTGAAATGAAGCCAAAGCAAAAACTGCAGTTCCTCAAACGTCCACTTGAGGCTGGCTCCAGAAGTGGGTCAGTCTCCATAAGTCCCCATGTTCAAATGTCCAACTTCACAGCAGAAATAAACATGTTTACAGCCTGGTACAAAAAACAGTTTTGGTCTCTGTAGCTAATTTCCCTGTTCATGACAACTGTACTGAGGGTGAACTCACCTGCCACTCTGAGGTGTCTACGCTCCACGTCTTGGCCACTTTTTAGATTAGCCGTTAGTTTGTAGTTTGGTCAGGAACCAACCTCTCTTCAGGTCAGCTGTTTCTCACATGATTATTTGATTTTGTCAGGATCCCGTCAGACTAAACACTGATCCAGAACACAAAACATGCTTGCGTTAACCCAGGCTCCCAGATGAACAACATGTATTGATGGTGTTGTTAAGTGCAAGCACATGTAGTTGTCCTTGTAAGGAACTGACCTCGCTTTCTTTAATAAACTGTGCTTATCTCTGTATTTCTATAGCTCTCCTGTCATTACTAATATTCGATTTTCAATCATGTTAGGGACTATACATGGTTGAACAACACGTGGAGCTGTATATATTTGAATGAGGTGTGAAGTGTTTACCCACGCCTCAGGGTGACAAAGGAACTCTGCCTTGGTTCTCAGCTGCAAAGAAAATATCAAGGTGTCAGTACATGGGAGACCTTGGCAGCCTTTAAGCGTTCCTGCTGTTCTGTTTTGCATCTGCATATCTATCCCCATCCAACCCACCGAGTGAAATAACGGCGATGGGAAAACGATATGGCAATAATACATTTAAATATAGGTATTAACGTGTATGTTTGAATGTTAGTGCGATATGGCTCTCATCCTTATTATTTCAGAAAATATAGCATGGATTCAAAGTATTTATTACAACAAATACTCCCAAAGGTATAATCTAATTAGATTGTTAAGGGAAAGCAAAGTTAATGACACATAAAAAGAAGACAGACTCGTCCCTGATGATCCCGTATGAATGCACCGTCATGAAATCAGCCTATTTTTCTTCCCCTCTTTCTTCTCAAGATATGCACAAATGATTTTTCCCTTTATACCTAATCGAATACACAAATCCGCCCAGCGCTTGCTAAGGTCACATCTGTTTGCATGCTTCAGACGCGTCGTTTGTCAAAATAAACACAGCCGGAGAAAAAAAAAAAAAAGAGTTTGTTATTAAGAGACGGCTATTATCCCATCTGAGGCCCCAGAGAGATGCAACGTGCCACTTAAAGGACAAAACAGAATAATTCTCCTGCAAATTACAGGCTTTAAGCCGGCGCAATGACAACATCTGCAGGAAGCCGTGCGGTTTATTTATGTCTTATATGTGCGTGCACATGCTCGTGTATATGTTTGGCTTTCCCTTTAACTCTGGGGAGCGTTCGGCGAGGAGTCTACGAAAAGAAATCCAAAATGATACGAGGGAAGTTACGAAAAAAAATAGAAAGTCACAGAGGGCCGCAAAAGAAAATGAGATGAGAGTAATGAAAGAGAAACTTGAAGGTCAGCAGGAGTAATTATTGTGTTTCTCCACTTGAAAGGCTTCAATTAAAACTGTGAGGGTGTTGAGTGAAGAACGCTCGCCGCTAACTCGACGATATGGAGGTGTAGGATCTGTGATTACGGTCGCAGCAGGGCAGGCGGAGGAGGGGGGCTAGGCTGCGCTGATCAGCAAATTAAAACATAAAGAATACAACTGCATCATCTCATGCTCGGCTGACACACACATAGTGCATTTACTGAATTGCATCTCAACATTAAAGGAACTACAGGATTCCTGCAGCACCAAAGCTTCTATCTGCAAGGTGTTTGAGATGGACGGAAGAATTTTCACTCCACTGTGATTCATTTTTAAACTCAACTCATTTTGATCTGGACAATCAACATGGCATTGTAGGAAAGCCATAAAAACAGACATCGGATGCCAGCATTTACTAAATATCTATCATTCCAACAAAACAAAACAAAATGCCACTTAAATAAATAAATAATAGATTCAATGAACGTCATTTTAAGACCTTTGGTTTACAGAATGTTGATGCTCAAAAGAAAAAATCTATTTTATCAAAATGGCATTAAGCCATCAAGATTCAAGATTATTATTATGACAACCTTATTGTCATTGTTTGAGTAAAGTTGAATTGTAATTGTGTCAATCTCAAATGGTGCATTTGTATTTTTAAAGGAGCAGTGTGCAGGATTTAGTGCCATCTAGTGATGCAGTTGATGATTGCAGTTCTTTCAGTTCGCCTTGTTCTTCCTTGTGTGACGTGTAAACATGAGCAAAATACCAAAAGAGTCACTGTAGGGTCGACCGTACCTTACTGTCCTCATGAATAAATGGCGTTGTTGTACCTTATGCATCATTGGTGTTTATGAGAGATGACAAACCAAATGAAAAGCGTCTTTAAACCATTTATTTTTGGGGTTTTTTCTGTTATATAATATTTGTGAAATCCATAAAAAACACAAAACAAACTATAACCTCTCAACTGCTCAGGCAGAATTTCATCTCCTGTAAACACATTGAGGAGCCCTTGAATCACCCACCAGCCAACCTTCCCCGTGGCTTTCTCCAAAATATTAAGATATTTTTGTCAGGGAGGAATCCCATTAACCTTTGGGCGGGCTTTGTACTTTCTACACTACGGTCTTCGTGCTGCAGGCCAAGGTTTTGATAAGCTCTTTTCACAGCCTTTTGAGTGTTTATCAATATGTCAAGCTATTTCAAATAATTTGCATGCAGATTTCTTTGTTCTCTCTATGTGTGTTCTCTCTTTGTCTTTCTATTTGAATGCATTTCTGAAATGGACCGAAAGAAATTCATTCAAAAGTTCAGGTATGACTGATATTTAGATTCTATCACTCAACGCTCCATTTTCACTTATTAAGTCTTGTTTTACGTTGTGTGGTCCGTCCTCCTTTACTGGTTGAGTTTTATCTACCCAGTTTTTAACCTCGTCATCTAGACATCTTTTGACCTTTAAAAAAATCATCCAATCTGTGCTTATTGGTTGCTGCGCTGTGCAGCAGTAAGCTTTGGACTATTTGGACTATTTGGACCTATTGGGGACCGCCGTATGTGGCTCACTTCCAGTCATTTTGAAGCGCTGTGCACTGCTGTGATGTAATATGGACCTATGCACCAACTCAGACATGCAGAGCAAAAACCTTTATCTCGTAGTAGAGGAAAATAGCCCCTGTTTCAATGAAGTGCTTAAAAAGTCCTTGAAATTCAAATTAACCACATCATGCGCTTAACAATGGTTTGTTAAGTCATTAAAATTTAATTGCTTAAAATCAGAAACTGCTCAGCTTTTTTTTTCTTTCTGTGATTTCTGACTCTGATCACATACCCTCTCTATTCTTTCTCAGCTTAATCAAGCATGGTTGAAAATTCATCTTCCCAACAACTGGCTTTGACTACTGTAGGTGCCACGAAAAGTAAAATCTATTCGATATGCCAGGATCCAAGATCTGCCATATTGTCTGGAAAGGAGGCCATTATGCATCTGGTTGGCCATGTTGAAGAGATCGTCGTCTGTTCAGAACTATCAATCAATCTAGGCATTCCAATAAAATGTTGAATCCTTACTTGATGACCACTTTGCCATGGAAGAAGCTAATTGTGTGGCACGAGACACAAAAAGCACTTAAGTTTTGGAACAATAGTTGCCGATGGTTTGAAAGTACCTGAAAAAGACTAGCATTGGATTGGTGTACATTTCAGTTTGGCATCTTGTGACAAAATACTTGCCTCAGAAAGCCAAAGGATGTTTATGCGTGTCATCAGCAGTTTACATTCATACTACAGAGAGAGAGAGACACGGCGTCTCTCCACATCGTTGCATATTGTGCGAGCTTGCTTGCATGCCTTCAGAAGTGCTTTCATTCCTGACATGCTCTACCCTAATAAAAGCAGCCGGCATTCTCTCATGATTACCACTCATCACCGACACAGCGTGAGCCCTTCCTGGTCTACTTTGTTTTCCCCAATCCCATTGGAGGATTACAGCCGAGTGCCTCCTGCCTCGCTCGCATGGTTATCAAGCACAAGCCATATTGACAGGACAAACATCAAACATTGTTTTTTCTTGGCCTACTTACCCACCCACCCCCCCCCCAAAAAAAATCACAAAACTTTTTTATCCTTGTGTCAAGTCCATCTGTCTTTCCAAGTGTAGCTGTCAATACACTGTAAATGCAAGCAGCCCCTCATCTTTATTCTGCAGTTTGGAGGGTTTTGAATGTGATTGCTGTGCTTGCAGGGTGGTGATTGATAGGCTGACTGGCATGCATAATATAGCCTGAGGGAAGGCACACAGAATATTTTTTTTTTATCCATGTACCAGACACCGCAATCCTCTGACCAAAGTGACTCATGATTTGCAGAAAGATGTAGTTTGGCTTTTAGGAAGATAGAGATACAGATGAGGGGTTGGAGTTGGGGTCACAGATTTTTAGTGAAGCTGAATATGAGAAGATTCAGTTACTTAAATGTACATTCACAGAGTTTTCGGAGAGATCTGTTGAATGTGTGCCTCTGAGCTCTCTTCTCACATTTACCTTAGTGTTGCCTTCCTGGCTTCTGATTGGTTTGATAGATCACATGTTAGAGAAAGAAAAAAAACAAGGAAGTGTTGCTCCATCTCCATCTGTCTCCATCCAGCTTATTCTTTTAGTTTCAAGGAGTGTGTAGAGTGTAGATGTGGATTGCAACCCATTCCTAACATGGTGTACCATAGTACCTGTGGCTGCAGGAAACATTTCAAAACAACGTTGAAGAGTACCTGGGGAATCTGACGATATAAAAGCCTCATTCCAAGGTAAAAAAAAAACATAAAAAATCTCCATTTCTGAATGAAAATAGAAAACTCTCTCGCACACAGACCCTTCAAATTGATCCAACCAGCTTACACATTGTCTTTTTTACACTCGTAGGAAGGTCTTCCACTGCAGAGGGAGAAGTTGAAAGAGGAGTGGAGTGGCAGATGGGTTACCCACAAGGTGAGGAAGGGGTTGGAGCATGGCCTGAAGGTAACAAAAATATACTGTAAAGTTTGACTATGGCCTGCAGGCAACGGATAGTTTGGTCTATTTTTTCAAAATATATATAAAATGTCTGTTTTCTGGTCCAGCTGCAAAAAAAACCTTTTCAGTCAACTTTAAATGTTTACTATGTACACTCAGTCACCAGTTTATTTGGCCTGAGTCTGAGTTTGGTTTGAGTCCTCCATTCGTGCTGATTGCGTTGTTCAGTTTTTGTTGGCATTGTTTTAGAGAGAGGTTGTTTCAGCCGTCATGTTGGCGGATGTAGTTTGTGGAGGCATTGACCTGTTGTATAACATCACACGGAGATATGTTTCCAAAATTTTGTCCTTCCTTTTTATATCAACTGAATAGACCCCAGCTGCAGTTTGTATGTCGGAACGAAAAACAGAACCCTCATCTATCCTTTCGCTGTGAAGAGCTGTCGTTCTAAAAAACTGTCAACCTTGGGACTGAGAGTACATTCAGAATAATCTGAATGTGTATATAGTTTGCCATTTGAAAAGCTTTCAAGATTTCAAAGCTTTAGATCTTTGTATTTTTCAAAGTAAAACAAAAGAATACTGCAGAAAGAACAGACAAACATTTCAAGATAAGACACCATGAACCGCACTCTGAGGAACTCCTTTCCCTCATTTCCTGTCATCTCTCTTCTGCAGCTTTCCACCCAAACAAACGTGAAGAAGACGAAGTAGCTTTTGTGCAATATGATTGGTGAATTGGTTTTTGAGATTTAAAGAACTTTCTATGAAGTTCTGTTTCAAGATATTTACCCGTGTGTGTGTGTATATATAAAGCTGACTTTTGTAGACGTTGGTATGAGTAAAATTTGTCAGTCGCGGTTCATGAACACAAAGTTCCTCCCAAGCTAAACAACATTGTAGCTTCTTCTTGGATTGGCAGAATCACAATCTTTGACCTGTCCTGTCCATGCCCACTCATTCTGCACTACAAAGACAAATAATCTAGTTTGAAACATTTTAACCTGAGTTTTCAAGGTGAGTTGTTGTGACTGAGCCTGCAACCTAACGTCAACCTTCATGCAGTTGTTTAGCCGTGTTTGAAATAGTAGTCTAACATTGACAAAGTTTGAATAAACTTCTTCAGTGTCAAGTACCCGAGATTGGTCTTGGTCTCAAAAGCATTTTTTTTTTGAAGGTCTTGTCTTGGAATTGCCAGCATTTCCACTCAGTCTTTTCCCTGTAAAACCAATATATTGGCTCATTTTTTTAAAGTTTTGTTGCTGTATCCAAATCTTATGTAATACATTTTGACTCAAACATTGCAGTATGTAAATTCTGGCTATAGGCTATATGCTGTCAGCCCTTGGTCTTAACTTTGTCTCAACCCCTCAAAGTCTTGGTCTTGGGCTCAGTACACACTGATCTTAGTCATGAGTTGGTCTTGGTTTGATGGTCTCTTACATCACTTTTGCATTACATTTAAACCTACGTGTTGTATTATAGCCAGCTGCACAGCCCATATCACTATTTCCGAGCCTCAGTAGAACAATATTAAGTTCTGGCCTGTTACTGTTGACTGATAGACTGGCAAACACCATCTGTCTCCTCTATCACTTAATCAGTCACACTCTCTTAAACGCACTCATACACACAGGCCAAGACAAGATTTAAGCCCTGTACAGATATCTGTTGTTGACACAGGCAGAGTTAGAGCCTCTGCAACGCTCATCAACTTCGTACATCATGGCCCGGATGTCAGAGTGCCGTCTATCTCGGCCCGTAAAATCAAAGGTAAATATATCTGTCAGCCAAATTTATTTTTTCTCAGCTAAACTCAAATGTTTGCTTGATTGCAGATATTTGTTCGACTCTCTTTGCTATCCACTTTTACCTGACAGAAAAGAAACCCCTAAAACTTGATGTTGATGTTGATCTTGAGCTCGTACCCTCCACGTATCCTTCCCCCCCTGTACCATGGCTTGTTGGCATAGCCTGCACAGCAGTATGTTACCGTAGTGACTGTCTCCAAGGGTATGGCGGTGACAGCCTCACTGTGTCACCTTGGTGATGGCTGCTCGGTGATGGAGGAGGTTGTTAAGTAGAGTGGACATATGATACTGACACAGCAGGGAGCGCAGTGTTAGATGCCAGTGTCCTACCAACCGTCTTCCAACCTGCTAATGCCAGGTGAACACCACCTATCTGCACTCATTACATCCTACAGAAGTCATACTTTGGAGACATTTACTGGAAGCATGTTTGGAAGCATGAATGAAATGCCTGATGAGTCAGCAGAACAGTCCAGTTATTACATCTACCGCAATGAGGGTATTATCCCTCGTACACTATGGCCAGCTGGGAGCAGATGGAAGCACGTCTACTCCCCTAAATACTTTCAGGGTTCCTCAATGTCATTAAAAAAAGGAAGGAAGGGACGGACTGTTTGTTAATTAGTTAGCTCATGAACCTGGAAGATAGCTCAGTGCGTGTGCCTTGTATTTTATCTATAAACCAACAATTCAAAATGGTTTCTATGAATATTAATGTTTTTTAACTGATGTGCCACTGAAGAGGCCAGTGACAACTAGAATTGAAAAGTTTGGAAACAACTTTTCATTCAGTGTTTTTATTTCTAATTATTATCATTTCTATTAAAGTGTGTAAGATTTCATTTTCACAATAAGGCAGACATGCAATATATTATTCATAGCTATGATTTCATGCATGTATAGTCACATGAAAATAAGAATCTTGTTATTTTTGTTACTTAAACATTCTCCTTTTATATCCACAGTGACAGTGGATCCTCATTCATGGAGATTTAAACTAGGAAGTAAGGGTGATGTGAGGAGATAGCAATGCAGCGATTACACCACTAGATGCAACTAAATTCTACACACTGGACCTTTTAAAGGGGCGGCAGTAGCTCAGTCCATAGAGACTTGGCTTGGGGGACTGGAGGGTGGCTGGTTCAAGTTCAGTATGGACCAAAGTATGGAAGGCTGAAGAGGTGCCGGTTCATTCGCGTGGTTGTATGTCTGGTTAAAAAAAAAAAAAGTGCATGTATAATAGACTTGAGTGGAAAATTCTATTCTATTATTCATTTCATTGTAGATCAAACTGGACACGCTGACATTATGAAATTAACATGTGGAACTGTATGGCAAACGAAGGAAAATGTGCCTTTATCATACATGGACCCACATGCTGGCGCTCTTTTGTGAGCTGCTGCATTAACTCAGAACAAAAAAACAATCACCTGCGTCAGACATAACCCACTGTAGTGTCACAAGAAATGAATGGGCATCCGTCGGCCAATCAGGATCTGGAACCCGCTGTGTGAACTAAATGACTCTGAGCAGTTGAAAAACGACTGTTCAACTTTAAGGTGATGTTACTTTAACCTACATCGCTGCATCAGTGTAATTAGAATCGTCTCTCCTGAATCAATACGGTCAGTGGGCTGATTAATGATATGCAAACAGCACATTCATAGGGTCGGCTTCTTTCACACCCCAACGAAAGACCTCATCAGTTCATTCATACACACACAAAACTATCAATTCATCCATCAGTCTGCATCGCTTACAAGCTATTTCTCTTTCTAATGAACCCCCGTATCTCCACCTCGATTAATCTCCATCTCTGTCTATCTGTAACTCCACCCCGGTAATGTTTTCCTCTATCTCTAGTCACTCCATCCATCCTTTCATTCCTCTTTGTCTGTTCAGAAAAAAACAGCACAAAGCTTTCGTTTCCTTTAGGACCAACCGGGTTCAACAATCCTTGACTCGTCTTCCTTCGGTCTCGTCAACGAATCCACCCGGTTGTCCTTACAAGTTGTTCTATTCTTTGCACACAAAAGACATAATAGCTTCACCTCCTTTAAGAAAGATAGGAACAGGTCAATATTTCTTGAAAACCTCGGCACTCTGTGTCCGCTTTTGTCCTCTCTCAGCCACTCCTACACCAACAGGAGCATGGCAGCGTTATGTCACGTTGCACGTGGGACTAGTGCTCTGCAGCTCGAGCCCTGGTGGACCCATCACAAATATCAGTGCAGTTAGAGACTTCTCTGCCATTGTCATACTTTGCATTTTCTGGATTTTGAGATAGAACTCAAACACCATACGTCAGTGCTTTCTCTAAAACAGTCAGACCATCATCCGTCTGCATCGAAGCCAACCTTGTTTATCGTGTCAGAAAGTTCTGTCTATCCTTCATAATGCATTCATCAGTCTACGGCAATTTTTCTCCGTCCAGTTGCTTGCCTAAGTTAAAATTTATGCATGCAACCTTTCCTTCCGCGCTCAATCCATCCATCTATCCTTCCGTCCGTCCATCCATCTCCTACCTGCAGTCATTTTTTTTTTTTCCCGGCGCAGAGTGCCCACTGTGTTGTTGCTAATCACTCTCTCTCAGCTTCGCCTCCAGCAACGATTAATGGCTTTCATTTACACTCATTTGGAAGCAACACCTGTGACCAATGAGAGCAAAGCAAGGAGTAATTACGTCCATATTTGAACAGAGTGTGTGTGTGTGTGTGTGGGAGAGAGTTAGAGAACCATGTGTGCACATTACAACTCCAACTTCACCGCAAGTCTGTGTGTCTGTGTTGTTTGTGTGTGACACCCAACTGAGCTTTGAAGTAATTACACTGATGCTTCATGTGAATTTGGTGTGTGTGTGTGTGTGTGTGTGTGTGTGTGTGTGTGTGTGTGTGTGTGTGTGTGTGTGTGTGTGTGTGTGTGTGTGTGTGTGTGTGTGTGTGTATGTGTGAGAGAGATTGTGGGGGAAAGAAAGAAACGCTCTGGGCCCAGTGGTACATCTAATCACTCAGATGCATCACATGAGGTGTGTGTGTGTGTGTGTAATTACTCTGATACATCACCTGAACTAGATGTGAACTTACCGGCTGAGGCTACCTGTCGGCCCCAATGGAGCCTTTGTGTGTGTGTGTGTGTGTGTGTGTGTGTGTGTGTGTGTGTGTGTGTGTGTGTGTGTGTGTGTGTGTGTGTGTGTGTGCTTGTATACATGTCTGTACAAGAGACAAACTGTGTTTGCATATTTCCTCCTGCCAGCAGGAGTCGTGGTATTTACACACCTACGTGTATTAATTCCACAGATGAGTGTGTTCAACATGTGCTTGCATCTGAATCATCGACACTGAACCGAGTGAGAAAACTACTCGCATCCGCACAAAACCAGTCCCAGTTGGTTTAGGCTCTTTGGTTCGAGGTGTTTGGTGCACGTGCAAACTAATCTTTGACACGGAGTCCTCAAACTGAACCAGAACAGATCAAACAAAGCTTTTAGCCGTACAAACCTGTTCCTGGTTTTTTTGTAGTGAAGCAAACAAAAGAGCTGGAACAGGCAACCGACTGAACGTGGCACTGAATCAGCGCTGAACATAGAAAAACAGTAAACAAGTAATCTTATTTGGGCTAAACTTCTTCTCAGCCTTCTGCACACTCTGACACCCAAAATACACTGCATCCGGAACGGCTCTGCTTTGGAGCGACTGCGTACTCCACCATCCACCAACTCACACATAATCCGTTTGTGATGCGCACAGGTGCGGCTCCGCCGGACACCAAGCACCGCGAGAACGCACGAGATCTCGCAAATTCACGCATAATCACGTGATATTGCCGACTGTAGTCTCTTTGACTCCTGCGATGGCATTCCACGCCGCATCTTTTTTCTGGTGTCTTTATAAAAAGCATGTGAGGTGTCATCAATGATTACGCCCCCTCACCTGTTGACTTCAGCCTGGCCCCGCCCATTATGACGTGTTCTTGTAATGAAACTCGATCCATGGTGTATTTTATTTTGAAAATAAACCAGGGTTTTTTTTGTGTTTTGGAGCTGATTTCCTTCGCCGCACAATCTGCTCTGTGCCGAATTTGTGCGCCGTGCTTCGGTGTCCGTGAAAAATAGAAGCTCTGTGTTGTGTTGCGGAGGGCCGCCGGACGCCGCAGTCGTTCGTGTGAGCTGACACATTGACTAAAATTGAAACGTAATGTTGTGCATGCAGTGTATTTTAGAGGTGATCGTCTTTACTCTGTTCGAGTCCAGCCTAACTCTTGTATCTTCTCATTTACATTTTCTTTCCAGTGTCTGTTGTCAGATAACAAACCTGGAAGCGGGCTAATTCCTGTGCTGAAGATGAAGTCGCTGGTTTATGATCATGAACATAAATGCGGGTTAATGATGGAGATGGTGACATTTAAAATGTGAGGGACAAAGCATAAAGTTGCTGACTGACACCCAGCTGACAAAGCATTGCGCTCCCTTTTTTATTTTTCCATTTTTAGTGTGAAAAACGCCGGCTCGGTGTGCATGGAGGAAGGAAACTGAGGAAAATATGCATGCAAACCTGCAATGTGCTGTGCTTTCATTGTGAAGCTTTATGTGTGTGTGTGTATGAACATTCACACAAATGCATGCATGCATTTTTGTGTGTCCCTTATTTCATATGTGTGTGTGTGTGTGTGTGTGTGTGTACTCCCCTCCCTCAGGGCTTTCTGTGCTCCAGCAGCAGGTATAGAATGCATTAGTCTCTATGTCAATGTCACGTTCTCTCCTCCTCCACTCCATCTCATCCTCACTATACCTCTCTCTCTCTCTCTCTCTCTCTCTCTCTCTCTCTCTCTCTCTCTCTCTCTCTCTCTCTCTCTCTCTCTCTCTCTCTCTCTCTGACTATTTTTGCTACCTAACCTCATATTCCTCTTTAACCCCTCCCACCTTGTCTTTCTTCCAGTCCTTCTGTTTTGTACTTGATTCTTCTTAATATAGTTATTGTCTTCATCTTCCCTTCTTCTCTCTCACCTTTCACTCCCTCCCAACATTATAAATATTCAATGTGTCTTTTGTTGTTTTATCAGTCTTGGTAGAGGGTGATAGGCAGGTAGAACGCCGACTGCACTGTACAGAGGTTGTTCACACTGTGGCTGCATTCCAAACAGATTTTAAGTTATTTCCCAGTTTTATTTTCATTCTGTCAAAAGACCACAAGATGTAAATTATTTGACCAATAATTATTGGCTGATTTATAAAGTCCAGCTGATATTTAACAGCGTTTATTTGTCTGCTTAAGAATATCTATCTGTGTTTCATAGTTTTTGCTCTCATGATGGTGCGTCCTAGTTCCCTTCCGCTTCAGATTCATGGTTTATGGACTGTAAAGGACACATTTCTGTAAAGGACACATTTCTGTGAGTATGAAGTAATATCGAGTGAAATACTTCAATAATAACCTCCAGTTTGCTGCTTGGTGACAAACCTTCAGTCAAAATGCCCTAGTGCTAATTGTTTTAGCGTATGACGATGAAGTAAATTGCTGGCTCATGTTTAAAGCAAAAAAAAAGTGTATTTGTTGTTTTATAGGAATATTATGTACTGCCAAACTATGTATCTATCTGAACAAAGTTAGTGAGCCAAATTAATAAAAAAAAAAAACATTTAAGAATAACAAATACATAAAAGTAAAGAAAAAAAATCTAGACTGGAGTTAATAATGCTTATTAATACCAGATGTGGCTGCAATGATTGTCACTGATCAATGATTGTCCAAATAAGGTGTGATGCCTACAAATTTTGAATTGTATTGTATGTGTGTTTTTTTTTTGTATGAAAAGAATAAGCCAATTTGATACTGAGAGTATTAGTATTGCAGATCCCTAATTTCACCACGAGGGGGAGCATCCCCTCAGACAGACGTTCCTTAGACAGCAGGAACGTCAACCTGCCATGGAGAACGCACGGAATGACTTCTGTCTCTTCTTTTCCTGTGAAAATAGGTTAGTAAGTGTGTTAAAAGACCACAACTCAGGTATAAGTAGGTATGTGATGCTAACTGTGAGAAGCGTAAAACAGTTCCTCCAGGATTTCACAGGCCTTTTTTGAGATAGTAGACAGACTACGCGGAAGTTGCGGAAAAATCACAGTGATTGGTTAAAATTGCAGCACGGCCCTGAGATCACAGGGATTCACTGAAGTTGCGTTAAAGTTGCAAATCGCAACATCGCAAATTCCTGAAGGGTCTGGTAAAAGAGAAGTAGCGCCGCTTCACCTGTAGAAAACAACCAGACAAAATGAGGGTCTGACGATGTTTTCGCTCGGTTTTGTTGGGCTCCTGGGAATTTATTTTCATTTTCTTTTATGAGTGACTATATATTCGAAGTACAGCAGGTACCAAATTAAGAATGAAGTGTAATATGAGTTCTGCGATGGTGAACTAATGTGTTTTATGTAAATGTTCATGCTAAAGTATTGAGTTAAAAAGTACATGCAAATGAATAATTCAATAATTCACCACAACAGACGAGTACATGCTGGGATAAAATACAATCTCTGATCATCTGTCGGCGATCCGGCGTTTCTGTGCAGATATCTGCTGCTAAGTGAACTGCAGAACTAGAAATCCTGACCTGGATTTTCGTTGTCTATCATCCAGACTGGCAACACCAGAATCCACGAAAACACATTGACCGTTACCCCAGAAGGTACAACTTGACTTCGGTATGACCGTCCTGTTGCAAAAAACAAACCACAGGCGTGATCACATGAACCCAGGCGTCCTTCATCGTCCCTCAGCAGCTTTCCGTGAGCAACACCGTGAACTGCTTCATGGGAATGTGCAGGATGAATCTCTGAGGGATTCACAGCGCTCCATTGATAAATAAATATAAATTCCACAGCGTGCTGTGTATTGGTCTTTTCACTTCGGTTCTTCCCCGAGCTCTTTGCAGCAAAATCTTTTGTAGTGTAGACGAGGCCTTCTTCGTTACCCGCGGAGACACAGGTGAGAGTCTCTGAGGATTTAAATAAAGAGGAGATGAATCAAAATCAGCTGCAGCCTCTGGGTTGTATAGCCGCGGGCTCAGTCCTGCAGGGATTCGGAGTGTGTGTTTCCTTGTGGAGCCCGTCATGTTGAATGATTGAAGTGTGTTGAGTTGTTCCCACGAGACTTACAAGTGTGTGTGTGTGTGTGTGTGTGTGTGTGTGTGTGTGTGTGTGTGTGTGTGTGTGTGTGTGTGTGTGTGTGTGTGTGTGTGTGTGTGTGTGTAGGTACAGTGTGTGAGTGTCTATGTGTGAATGAGGCCGAGGAAATTACATCTCCCCAAAAAGAAAATGCTGATGTTGATTTAACAGGATTATTGTTTTTCCACTGCACACAGTAAATGATAAACATCCAAGGCCGTATTCAAATGAGTGAATTTTCTTTAGCTCTATTAATATTTAATAAACGAACCAACCCTTTGGGACCCGCGGAGGAAACAATAGGTTGAGCATATTCGGGAGTATTTACATATATAAATAACACAAAACTGTGACTTTCTGCATTTCATATTGTAAATGTGCAAAGAACTGGCATCTTGAAAAGTGAATCATTTGTCTGGGAGTGAGCAACATTAATTATGCTCATAGATGCATCTATGGCTTTATTAGCTTGCTGATTTAATGCTTTGCATTATTAAAGAGGCGTTTCTGTTTTCTTAAGATGGTAGCTCATACTGTGAAGCCATAAAGAAGATGAACAAAAGCAATTGCAGATAAAGAAATCACTGGTAATCGTAAAAATGGTAATGTTAGGTCGATTTTTCTGGGGGTTTTTTTCTTTGCAGTTAAATGTTTTGTGGCTATGAGAAGCTCCTCGGTTTCCTTTGTGCATTGCATAGTGGAAAAATATGGACTATGCTAAAACACTGGGCACAGTTCCTGGCACTACACGGCGCAGAAGAGAAGAGATTTGCCCATCAGACTTGATCATTTTTCATCTGTGCATAAGTTAAAAGAATACATATTTAAATAGTTTCTCTTTTGTCTGTTTTTACGATCAAGTAACAAAGTCTGCACAGGGTGTTTTTATTTTGAAAATTGCTGACGCGGTTGATCACGGCGACCGGCAAAACTAGAACTGAAATTGAAATCGTTGCGGCCTAAATTAAGCCTTTCGGTGTAAGTTGCGATAAGTTGCACGGGGGCCCCGGAGAGGGTGCAGCGAGCACTAAGTCCGCGGTGAGGTCTGCTGCCTTCGCCCCCGAGCCCAGTGGGGGCCAGCCAGCGCCGAGGAGGGGTCCCACGAGGGGATCCTCCTGCACTGTGCGGCTGTCCCGGACCCCACTGAGTTGCATCCCCCCGGGCAGACTGCACGGAAGTTGTGGAAAAATCGCGCTGATTGATTAAAATTGCAACACCGCCCTGAATTCACAGGGATTCACTTAAGTTGCATTGAAGTTTCAAATCGCAACATCACGAATTCCTGGAGGGTCTGATTTACGTGTAATGAATGTTCTACTTCTACTAGATTAGCAGAAACTGGAGTACTGGTTGAGTTCTGCAAAAATAAAACATATCTCGCATTCAAATAACTTTTCTCTGCAAAGTTTTTTTTTCAGTTCAGGGCAAAACTTTGCACCCTTCAGTGTTGACTATGAAAGTTTAAAAGGAGGAGTGTGCGTAGATGTGCGTGCTTGTCTGTGTGTGCGTGTTTGTAGAGACTCAAGGAGGATTTAATGATAGATACTGAAGTTTAGGATTGTCCCCTGCAGTGCAATATCCTACACCACATACACACAGACACACACACGCGTTAGTAGCCATCCCCTGCAGAGCCATATCTTCTATATCTGACATTCAATGGCTGGTTGGGCAGGGAGATACACACACACACACACACACACACACACACACACACACACACACACACACACACAGTTGACTTGGGTCTTTCGCAGTGTCATCATCTTCACTCTAAAAACCTGCAATTCTCCGCTCTCTCTCTCTCTTTCTCTGTATCTCACATTCTTTCCCCCCAAAGATCCATTTCTGGAAATAAATGGTAAAGCTAAATGGAAGGATGGCAATCTGAAGAGAATCTGGACCAGATGCTGTAGTCACAGAAAAAAGGTTCCCTGAAACTTTTGAAAACAGTACTTTCTCCCCCCGTCCCCTTTGTGAGGAAATAGGTTGACTGCCACCATAGGGGCAATCCAATCCTAAGTGCTCTCTAAAATAGCTTTCTACAGGACCTGCTGCCTTGAATTTCCAAGTGAATGTGGAACAAAACCTCCGGTTTCCCCCTGCGGCCCAGTCGAGGCTTTTCACTGGAGGATAAGTTGATACTCACTTCATTGAGTTTCACATCGGAACAACTCGTACAAAATGTGCTGGCGTCTGTCAGTCGGCGGTTTCGTACAGTTTGCAATAACTGCGCGCGCGCACACTGCAAGTTAGCTGATTGATGTGTTTTATTATTTTGGGCAATGGTTTCATTTGGAATGTGTTTCCACTTTAGTAAAGTTCACTAAACAACAGTTTTATATTAAAGGCTTGGTAAACTCTTATTACAAACCCTTTACAGTGCACCGTGCTCACAGTTTTCCTTTTATGTGACCAGTTTTTTTAGATAGTTTTGCTGCTGCTGCTCTGGGATTAAACCAAACTTTGTTTTTTTGGTGCTCAATACAAAGAAAAGTCCTGTTGGAAAAAACTCAGCAGCAACACGTCTCTCCAGAATAATTTCCCTGAATAATTCCAACCTCACTGGGAACAGTCTTCATACTTTCTTCTGGTGAAACAGTTCTGAAAACTGCTGACATTTGGGTTTTAAGACTAGCTTCAGTAACTGGGATTAGCCAAGAATTCCTCTACTCAGCACTTTTGTTACCTAAAACTGTAGATAGATAGATAGATAGATAGATAGATAGATAGATAGATAGACAGATAGACAGATAGATAGATAGATAGATAGATAGATAGATAGATAGATAGATAGATAGACTTTTAACAAACACCAATCCATTGATCCAGAGATCTCGTCCTCCTAGTTGGGTCAACAGTCAAGGGAGCATCGGAGGGTGATATCTGTACCCACCAACATTGTCAATATTCATTAAAATAAACAATAACTATGACAATGACATATGATAATACAGATAAGATTGTGCAAAGACATTTTACATTTACATTTTAGGATATTATCAGTATTTTAGGCCCTCATAGTATAAGCAGAACTATTGATTGAGAATGAGGTAAACCTATTCCATTGTACAATGCATTTGAAACCCAACCTCTGATTGGTTGACAGACTCAACCCAAGGTATCGTGGGATTGCCGACGGACGGTTAACAACAACCATGCTACTTTTCAACACAGAAAAAATTAATACATAAGCACAGAAGACATTCAGTGATGGACTTATTTTAGAAATAAAATAATAATAAAACAAAAAAAAGACACTGCAAGGGTACGACACATTAAAATGGCTAACCATTTTAACCTAATGTACCAGATCATGAACAACAAGCAGCTCATGAAGTAAGAGAATGTGGTTGGTAACACCGTCTGCAAAAAAAAAAAAGATCTGACAATATATATAACCATGTACAAAGGAGCTCCCATTCAGGAACCCTGTGGCCCCTTGCTGATAATTGTCAGGAGCCGGTGCTAGTGGGGAGCAGTTATGCTAGATGTAGTGACAACATAACTAGTTTGACTTCAGTGCATTGTCTTTGAGCTGTGAAACCTCGGAGTCAGATTTATTCCTCGATTTCTATCCGTTCCAGTTTGACAGTACTTGTCCATTAGTTATGACTGATGTCTTGCAGGCCTAGTTAGGGCAGAGAAACACAAGAAACGAGACCATTCACCTCCAATTACTGTCATCCGGATAAAGTGCTCACGGCACACTAACGAAGCTGGCGCTGTGCCCTTTTTAACAAGCTTAAATCAATTAAGACAAAATGTTCAATTTACTTCAGTAATTAGCCCGTGCATTAGCGGATATTACCACGAAACACATTTATTCGTCAGTTCTCTTGCTCTTCGCTTTCCTCACCTCCACCACCCCTCCCCTCTGAAGACTGTACACTTGATTCTAAATGGGATGTGTGCAATCAGCTAAATTGAATTTAATTGATTAAATAATTAGACGGATTTAAATGAGTCAATTAATGAGTCAATTATATGAGAACGGGAGGAGGGTGGGGTGGTGGTGGTGATGGTGGGAGGTGTCCCGCGGGTTTCAGGGGTTTTATTAATAACAACAGGGATTTTAACGTCCTGGCACCAGGGAAACGTAATCCCTCACTGTCTCTGTAACCCAGAAAAGCTTCACTCCAAGGAGACCCAGTCAGTCAGTCAGAAAACCCAACGCGGTGTATCTGTCTGCGCTGAGGACAAAGAAGTTCAGTCTGTGCAATAAATTGGAACATCATGGTCACGTTATACCTTTCTAACGCAGCATCAAAACAGTTTTTTTTATGACTACATGGTCATGCACAGCTTCAGAAACGTGAAGCCCCACAATGACCGCCTCCGATTTTAGTCCTTGGTTTTAAATGCATTTCAAGCAAACCTCATATAAACTATTCTCCAGTTCTAATGATATAGCTGCAGGACGGCATTGCACTGACAACTGAGGTAATGTTTTCTAACTGTTTTGAGTACGTAACTCTACAATGTATTTTCATGAGAAACAAGTTCCTCATCAACCAGAACCACGATGTGTATCAAGGTTGTCAGATTCATTTCAGTTGAACAGCCACATCCAGCTCAATCTGATCTCAAGTGAGCTGGACCCAAACCGCTTTGCCACATTCAATCAGTTTACTTGTTCACAAGAACATTCAGAAAGTGTTCACAATTCATGAATCACCCACGCACGATGAGTAAACAATGAGTATCCGTCATTGTATTCTGGTCAGGGTGGCAGCATTTTACAGGTTTCTCGCTATTGAAACCTGGCATCGCTCCGAGAGAGAGTTGTAAAAAGTCATCCACTGTTGTGGAAGCCACCGACGCGACAGCCAAAATCTCATTCAAATGGCCAGTCGTCAACTGCAACCAAAAGCGCAACAACTCCGTCAACTTCTGATCCACAATCTTATCTTCAACAGAGTTTCTTTCTTGCTGGTTGACTTGTGGCACTGACTAGAGAGTTGTTGCATTCTCACCTCGGTGAGTCTGATAGTGTTCTTGGATGTTATATTCCTTGAGCACCGAAAAAGGCACGATGGGTGAATAAATAAGAGCTGGTCAAATTTTAATAAAACTGAATAGACAGAAGGAAAGCTGGTGGATAAGTCGGCCCACCTTCTGTTTCTAGGCAACTGTGCACATTTGTTTTCATGTGATTATGAATTCAAGGAGGAGCGTACATCATTCCTGTCTGG
This sequence comes from Collichthys lucidus, assembly GCA_004119915.2. Lineage (NCBI taxonomy): Eukaryota > Metazoa > Chordata > Actinopteri > Sciaenidae > Collichthys > Collichthys lucidus. The sequence continues at coordinate 27,532,146 of CM014082.1, forward strand.
CTGTCGTGCAAAAAAAAAAGAACATGAAGAACACGCGTGCATTTCTCATGATCAAAAATTAGTGAGGTGACAACTTTGCTAACAACCGAACATCATTTAAATCCATAACACATTCACAGCCAGTTCATATTTCACACTAGTCTGTCTTCCAGGCTTTGTTTAAAGAAATTGAAGCTCGCCTGAGATTGGCATATCTGGCCTCCATGTCTCTGGTGCCCACTCTCCATCTGCACTCCCTGTCTGCAACCCCTATGCCCCTAAACTCAACCAAGGTCTGAAACCCTCCCCTCAGTGGCCCGAAAAATATTCTTAGGCACTATTCACATTATTACAAGTCAGTGTAGCATATAAAAATGACACTGAAGCTTATTTTAAGGTAGAAAAGTTACATAATGTTGGTTCAACTTTCCCTAGATGAAAAACTACTTTAAAAATAAAATGGAAAAAACTTGAAAACTTGTTTCCATCCCATTGATTCTTTGATTTTGTTTGTTGTTTGTTTTTTTTCCACTCTCAGACGGCTTATACTGTTTTCTCCTCTCTCAGATTGATTACAGTCTCCGGTAATGAGACAGCAGGGTTTTAGAGTTTTTCTCATCACAGAGAGACAAGGTGAAAAATATGAAGGACACCCTCAATCAGTCACTCATATGGACTGTGTCAGTTTGAATAACTGCAGTGCGATCCGGTAAATATGGGAGGCTGGCTGCTGTAATGGTAACTGATTGATATTTGAAGTGGCTATAAACAGCCCTGCTGCCATGCAAACAGATGTGCATGGCTTTAGTCAAGTGAGCTTAAAAAAACTGCTGTCGGCAAACTCTTTACACACCGGGTTTTATCAGCTTGAGTTACTAATTAGATTTGAAATGTGAAACGCAATCCCATCCCGAACTGAGACATCACAAATTAGCTCAAATTTCTCCATCAATGAATTGCAGGTGACGTGGAGACTGTGATGGGTAATTATCGCGGCACGTGATGGATCAAATTTCATGATTTGGTTATCAAACACGAGCTTGGAAGGTTCTTCTGAAAAGTTTGTAAAGTTCTACTTTCCAAAAACAGTCGATAACCGAAATGTCCAGACGGACTCAAACCACACTTTTGTTTTTTTGTTTTTTGTGCCTGCCCTTGAACTTTAGTACAGAGTAAAATATAATATTACATTCATAGCTGGTACACAGGCAGGAGTGGGCTGAGATCATAATTCAGGCTGGGAATCCAGTTTGAGCCCAGGCCAATCTTCACACATTCACAACAGGCAGTATGCCGCAATCTCAGAACCCATTGGCATATCAACTGTTTGGCCTATGGGGGCAATGGCAATGCTTCCAGGTGTAGCTAAAAGAAAATGGATGACCAAGACTTCCTCTGCAGTTTGATTTGTAGCTTAATTCACAAGAAAGACACAATCTGTATACAGTGGTCCCTCGTTTATCGCGGAGGATACGTTCTAAAAATAACCCGCAATAAACAAAAATTATTATACATGTTTAAAGGCCGTAAAACCCCTAACCACACACTTTTATACACTTTTCTCAGACAGGCATTAACATTTTCTCACATTTCTCTCTTATTTAAACTAAATTGAATTTCGCAGATTTAACAAAAATAAGAACAATACTGTATTAGCAAATGAAACCAAAGATCAAAACCTGTTTTCAAGCCCAAACATTTTCAACAAATTTAATTTTTAAGATCAATCTACGAGGTTTGACACATAAAAAAATTATTACCAGTAACTCACGCGTATTTCACAGTTCCTCTGACGGTGCCTCTTTGTCCTGACGCCGCATTTTGTACAGTACTCCCTTAGCCAATCAGGACGCAGAATACAATGCGCGTTCATACTGTACAGTACGCTGAAAAAAAAGGATGCAAATCTACACAAGAAAAATCTACGAAACAGCAAGGTTGCGAAAGGTGACGATAGCCAATAGGTTCTGAGATCGCATTCCAGCCAAGCGTTTGGCCGTTTTTGCTCCTCACACAGACTTTTTATCTTCATGCAACCAAATCCCACTCGAGCGATTTTGACCGATACCACGCAGATGACCAACAACAGAAACTTTGAGTGTCTAGATCTTGTTCGCTTGCCTGCAGAGTCTGAATTCATATGCAGATGCCACAGAATTCCACTTTTTATTCATGCTGTAACATCTTTCAGTTGTATTACTACAAAGAAAAAATGCATGCTTTACATACTTTGCAAACATATAATTGTTTCACATTGGAGTGTTTGTTTAGCACCTTTTCTCTGACTGGACTTTAACATGTTGAATAACCTGAAACTTAAAGGTACACCTGAAGGCTGTACCCAAAAAAAAAAGACGATACAAGACAAGTTCAAAATGATTTCCATGCATCTTTACATGTTGGTTCCATTTATTAGTGTTTTAAAACATAGATTCAGTTCAGAAACAGTATTTGACAAGTGCTGAGGGCATGTTTTTTTTGGCACCATTGTCGCTCGTGAGCATAATTGTATTTGGCCTCACACTCAGCTGGCATGCCACCAGTGATTCTCCTGGTGTTCACAATGGCCAGTCCTGGCCTGCGCACAGGTAGCTTTCAGGGCTGTAGTGCTTGAATCTGGTCTCAAAGTCTTGGTGGGTGTATTGAGTCAGACATGTCCCCACCGGTTTCATTGTGACTTTTGTGCCTTTTTCTTTTTCCTCGTAGCAGACCGGAGAGCCCGCTCTGCTGTCAGTCCCCCACAGAGTTGCAACGATTCTTCACAATCCTTCACTGTCAGTTACAAGTGCTACTCGCGCATATTTTCCACATTGTGTTTCTGCCGTGTAACATCCAAGCATAATCGTTTTAGACGTGTCCTCTGATGTGGTAGTAGATTCTTGTTGTTGTTAACAATTTCAGAAAATTTCAGCAACATTCTGGTAAATTTCGAGAAAAAACAAGTTTGCTCGGCACATTAAACATTTGATTAGGTGCACAACACTTCCAGTTGTTAACACGTCAAACATTTCTAAATCTAACTGATCACTTTCACGAGTGCCGATGAGCCAAGTGTCACATCCATCCATAGAAACGGAGGAGATTTTTGCTCAAGAGTGAACACAGACTCGGACACAAATGGCAGGAATTACTGTCCCCAAGAGACTTTGATTTGTCGCGACCCGGCGTGCTTTCTGTGCAACGATCTAGATGTGTGTGTAACCCTCTGTGCTCTGTGTACAGTGATCTGTGTGTGTGTGTGTGTAACCCTCTCTGCTTTGTGTTCGGTGATCTATAAGTTGCTGTCTAAATTAGTGAGAGCTCAGCAGGGAGGCTGCAGCACAGATCCTTTGATCCTTTCAAAGTAAGACAGAGAAAGGTTTGGAGTCAAAGTTATTAAGGAACAAAGTATTTCTCTTTTTTCTCTGAGAGTTTTCATGCACAAACACACATGCACACATGACTGTACTTGGGTTTCCAACCTCTGGTGTTCGTCATGCGTCTTTATCTCCGGGCATGCAACCATGAGTGCACGCAAAACACACACATTCTGTGGCTGTCGAGGCCTTTAGACGCACACAAACACACTCAAGCACAGAGAAAAACACAATCTTCTGTTCTGCCGTCCTGGGGTTATGTCAGTCTTTGATGCGTGAGGAGGGAGTTATTACAGCTGGGAGTGTCAGAATCGTGCACGTAATGCCTGGATCGTGTCTGTGTGTGTGTGTGTGTGTGCGCACAGTCTCTCTTCACCCTTTGTAAATTGCGTGAAATACCGTGTAAACACTCTATCTTGCCGTGTGTGTGAGTATATACTCTGTGTACTTTTTATGAAGCCACAAAGCAAGCCAGCAAATTTTTTTTTTTTTTTTACAAATCTATAAACCCCACGGACAGAGAATAATAGAAGATGGAGGAGGATGTTTAACTGTTAACTGTATGATGGAGAAAGATTGAACCAGTAACTGTGGGATCCAAAGACGAACACAAACAACCACATCAGTGCGTATTTTTGTGGAAACTTCCCATTCATACAGCACATGCATTTCCTCTGTGCATCATATGGACTTCTGCTATGACCACAAGCAACAGGAGTAACAGCGTCATAGTGACATCAGCATCACCAGCAGCCCGATAAATGAGTGGAATGAAGGAGGAAAACGACATTTTCAGCACCTGCGATCACATTTCATCCCTTTTTATTCTTCTGTAGCACAAAACACGTTTGAACGTTTTAAAATATTTACCTCATCCATCTCAAAGCGATAAAAAAAATGTCACCAGAACACGATGATGGTCAGTCAATCGTCATCAGCTGAAACAGTCATTGATGAGCTTGTGTCATTTGCATAATGTATTTAAAGTGAAATCAGAAAGCTTCCGGATCAGCAGTCAGACATTCAACTTAAAGAGTGACTTTGGGAATAAATGATCTTTTTAATTTTTCATGTCATGGTTCTATTTCTTTAATGGAAAAGTTGCTGGGGAAAGACCGGGGAGAGAGTTAACTGAGACTTTTTAAAAACCCTTTTTTTGTGTCATTAAGAGCAAAAACGTTGTGTTGAAATAAATGCATCGAATGAAACGTTTCTTTGTTCTGTTAATCGAACACCTTGAGTAGAATTCAGAATATGAAGACGGATTCATACAGGCTGTTAGGCTGCAGAGACAGGCAGACAGATGGAGAGCGCTCTCTCTCTCTCTCTCTCTCTCTCTCTCTCTCTGCCTGTCTTTTGAATTTTCTCAGAAGGTCATAGAGATACATACAGAAATATAGAAGGCGATGCATTCAAACACTTTTTGGCCTCGGAGTGGTAAATATGTTTATATTTAACGATTAATAAAAGCAAAAGAAATCCAGGAGCAATGTCTTCTTTTGTAAGCAACAAGTTTCTGCGGTCATACAACAAGTTCATGGGAGAGGAGATGTTTACGTAACAATAAATTCAATAGAAATATAAACTGCAGGACTCAGACATTAACTTTCTCTCACCAGTCCTCCTCTTCTTCCTCCACAGATACCCTCATTGTTTTTCTCTGTCGCTCCTCTCTCCTCAAATTTAATCTGTTTTTTATTTTTATTTTTTATCTGGGCAATAATCCAGAGAGTCCTGCACGCCCCGCTTCAGACTATGTGTGCGCATGTTAATTCTCATAACCTTGAACCCACCTGTTGTCACAAGCAACTCGAAATCCATTGCATATGATTGGGCCAGGATATATGAGAGGAGAAGAGGAAGAAGTGATATAGAAGGATGGTAAGAAAAATTAGAATGTGCCAAGTATATGGGAAAAGGGAATATGACAAGGAGAGCGGAGGAAAGACAGGGAGAAGGAAGGTGAAAGAGAGGATGACACATGATGCATTACATACAAGGAAAAGTAGTTGGAGAAGAGAGAAGAGGAAAGAGAGACAGCAGAGCCTAAATTTAAGAATAAAAAAATGAAGAAGCTTCCAACATTTGCAAGTAACTTGTGTGAAAACATCACACACATCAATAATTTGAGATTAGTAATCACCTTTTGTTGCCTGACAGAAAACAGACATACTTTTAGTGGCAGCCTAATGTTCACAAACTGAAAATAATGAACGGCAGATGGTATGGTAATTAAATGTGCTCCTGACACACTGATAAAAATATTGAGCTTGATCTACTTCAAAAAGGTAAGGCAACTTTTTGCATCAGATTATTATGTAGATAAAGCAAAGCTAGTCTTTGTGTAGGCTACTTCATTTCTTGTGCAAAGAAAAGAGTTTTGCAAGTGAAGTCAATATTAATTTATCAAGTAAATCAACTTAATAGTTTTGCAAATGAGTGAACTAAATTTTACAAGTAAAGTCTATTTAATTAAGTTAAGTTGACTTTACCTGCAAAGTTAAGTAGGCTTCACTGACTAAATAAAATACACTTGCAAAACTCATTTCTTGAGACCTGTTGTTGGAGAAATCATCTTTCGCTCATACAATAAAGCAATGCAGCCTTATATAAAAAGTATCATTCATAAAGATAGATAGATAGATCCATCCATCCATCCAATAGATTCCAATCTTAATCTTCTTCATCTAAATTCTATAAAATAATTAAATCCAATTGTTAGCAGCAGTTATCAGCCAAACCCCAGGATATTCTTGTACATAGAGTACAAGTAGTCTCTAGATATCTACAATTGTAATAATTGGACACTAAAATATTACAATGACCACAATGGAAATAAGTCCTGGACTTAGTAGTAGGAGTATTTTTTTATCCTTGATTGTACTTTGTGTCCTTCGCGTGTAAGGCATTTCGATACAATTAAATGAATCAAATCAAATCCCATTCATTTCTACAGAGGCACATTATTAAAAGTCTACTAAAAAATTATCATCAGCAAACGGAATCCGGGTTATTTTTTCTTTACCTGGTAGTCCTTGATGAACTCTCCAGTGTTTTCTTCTGGACTCAATGTTGCTGTCCTACAAAAATATAAAATGATCATTACGCATAGAAATATGAGATTAATATAAACTAGAAAAATGTAGTTTGTTTTTTTAAGGGGTTGGGGATAAGGGGGAAAATGGAAAGGGTGATAGGAAAGATGCCATGCAGAAGAAGCGATGATTACCAGTTTGCTGTTGGACAGAGGACAGGAAATGAAAAAATGAAGTAGAGCAAAGGATTGAATAGAGGTTACTTGGACCTTGTAAACCACAACGCTTTCCTGCTCATCCATCTCTCTTTTCTGTACCATCTCTTCTTTCTCCATCAGTATTCATGTTTCCCCCTTTTCTCCCTTTGTGACTCCTTTTCATGTTTGTCTCGTCTCACTTTCAGCATTTCCCCATCTCTTTCTATCTCTCTTTTTGATGAAGGCAAAGCCTCAATATTACAGACTGTCACTGGAGACCTGAAGTGGGCAGACTGACAGGATTACACAGACACACACTCATTTACCACATACAGAGAAAGTGACAACAAGTATAGAAAGACAAATGAAGGTGACTGTAAGAGTTGGGGAATAAAGTGACGGACAGAAACAGAAGATGGAGAAATAGTTGGAAGACACAAAAATAGATGGAGAAAAGGCGAGAGTGAGTCAGCGCAACCACATCCAAGTAGCCAGTATCTCCGGTACAAACACCCGATCTTCATTTCGGCTTTCCACACAACGCATTGGATCTTCGACCAATTTTTGGAAACCATTACACTTGTATCCTTAAATATTTTCACTTGAAATGTTCCAGCAACAGATTTATTTAAAAAAAAAAAGTGATATCCACTGACCAAAGAAACATCAATACAACCAAGAGATACTCCTAAAGATACTGATATCTTTTCCGATTAATGAAACATGAGTACGAAATACTCTCCGCCTGTAGCCGTGAAAGATGACTCTGAAAGTTTGACCACTTTGGATTCACAGCAGTTTCCATGGACACGAAGAGTCCAGGCAAAATGTGTCCCCATTGATCCGTATGTCACAAATACTCTTCACATAGAGTAGCATATTTACCAAACTGCTGCAAAGGTGGTAAATGTTTGGAACATACTGAGCACACAGTATTAATAAAAATGGTTTATGCAAGACAAGTGCGTAAAGCCTTGCTGTACTGTATGTGTACACAGACAATTAATTTTTTCCTCAGTTCAAGGAATAGTGAAGGTACAAATGAACAAAACGAGGACAAAAAAGGTGAACAAAGAGAAGTCAACACAAAACTTTAACAAAGACATGGGTTCAGAAGTGTAAATATATATCTATCCCCATGTTCGCTGAATTCAAGTAGATGAACAGAGTAGAGGTTGCATATGCTGTAAGAGTACATTGTAGGATGCTCACAGAAACCTTACAGCCCATGAATTACATTCATATTTCATAAATCCATACCTCTTGAATGATGAATACATGTAATGCCATGGCTCTGGATCAAGGCTGTGAGTAGTGTGCTGTTCATGTAGTGCTTTCGAATCCATGGACTTTCATGCTAGAGGCATGCTTCTACTTTAAAAGAATTTTTCATATGTGGCCCTAAAGTTGTTTTCATGACGCTCACTTTTTAACCTCATGTCAAGTTACAAAACAAGATAAACAAGTTTTTTGTAATAAAGTCATCATTATTTAACGAAGAAACGTCACCATCACGACATCGTTATCAGAAATGATTGCTAATAACTACAATACGGCCTCAGACAAAAGTCTACAGCAAGCAAAATGCTTTTCATACTCTGTTCCAAGCTCGGCCTCTTTATTAAAATTCCATTTTTTTCTTTCTTTCTCTTCATCACTTCATCCATTTTTCATCCCCTACTTTAGCCAGATGCCAAGGCTCTTAGGTTAGATTTGTGATTGTCCCATCAGCGGTGCGTTCCATCAGTCGGTCTCTCAACGTTGTTGTGACTGTTATTACTTACCCACAAGGCATCACTCCCACCGCGGGGCAAGAGCAATTTAGCACCTTTTAATGCAAAGTGTTTACCAATGTGTGGGAATGAGCCCGGGTCGATAGCACATCCCCGTGTCTCTTAACGTCTTTTAACACCAGATGTGCTACGCTGCTCTCAAGCCTGTAATTGTTTCTCTTGGATTCGTGGAAAATCAATCCAACAATGATTGGATCCCACACACCCCCCCTCCTCTCCCCACCCATTATCTCTCTTAAAGGTCCCATCATGCTCTGGGTGATATATAACATATCTTTATGTCGAATGTCAAGTCGTTTTTCGTGCATTTATTATGCTTTTAGTGGTTCCTTTTTTATCTGTCTACTGATTAACCTATTGATAGATGCGTGATCTTTAGATTAGGTGCAAAAACAGTGTTTGGCATTCTAAACTAAACACAATCATGTTTTCACTCTGTGATTGATTTCGTCATGAAATATTTCAGAAGCATTTTGCATCAGACTAAAAGTTAAAAAGGACTTGAACTTTTATATTTATATTTAGAAGACCTCTAAGCTTTTTAAAGGTTCAAATGGTAATTTACAGCATAACCTTTTGTCGATGTGACTTCACAGCATTTTCAGTCACATATTTAAGGCCACGCCACTAATTTTACACTTTAGTGAAAACAGTTGTCAGGTCAGCTTGAGTTTAGAGATTCCAATTTATACCAGAGGACCCTGCATTGCAAACTGGGGACATCGCATTTGTAAGACATGTATTTATATCAGCCAGAGAACGTCTGAAGAAAAGATGAAATTGAGTTGCATTATGGGAAATGTAGGATCCATTGTTTTTGAGGCACAATTTATACTAGATCTTAGCCTTTGCAGCATCAATCAACAATTACAACTAAAAAATTCCCACAGAAATTTTGAGAGTGACGAGTGGGCTGTTGCCGGGGGTCTGTATTCAAAAATCACACCTCAAATAGTCATTTTTAACATGTTTATTTACACACATGAGCGTCTAGCGTTAACATGCTAGCCATTAATTCTAGCATTAGCCGCTAATATTAGCAATATCATGTCTTTACTACAATGAGCAAAGTCTTATTTTGAAGGGACTCTTATTTTGAAAATAGCCCCTCCCCCTCTCCTCCTTCAGGCCGAGGTTGCCAAGCAACCAGGACCAACTGCCGGCCCTAATCAGCAGAGCGGTTACTGCACCTGTTAGAATGTCAGTTGGAAATGCTGACAGAGAGAGAGAGAGAATGCTGAGACCACCCCTCGAACAGGAAGGATTTCTGGACAAACCGTATTTCCAATCATTGAACCGAAATCACTGGGAGCATCCTGAGCCCTTCCTGAATGTCTACATAGTTATTTTGTGTTGATAAAGTGAAGAAATGTGACCTTTAGAGCAATTCAAAGAAACGTTACTTCTGCTTTCCTCCAGAAAATTTCCCACCTTTTTAATATGGCAGTCTATGAGGCTGTGGATGGGTGTTGCTCGCGCATCTTTGTGTCGTAAGCACTCGTCACTAATAATAAAAATAAGAAACACGCAGAAGAACAATAGTTGACTCGTGTCATAGGCACTCTTCACTAAAAATTTGTTGCAGCAATATTAAACGCACACATCAGGATCAGCGTAAAAGGTTTTTGGATGACAATTTGGGGCAAATTCTGATCATGAAAAAATTGACACTTGCTCAAGCTCCATGAGTGTAAGAGTGACAAGGTGAGTTGGTCAGCTTGACACCAGTAAATGACAGACTGGAAAATATGTCAATATTTCCAGTCAGTATGAGTAAGACATCGTCAAACCAAAAATGTCTCATTGACCAGATTTCTATGAAATGTAGGACCTCTTGTGCAATGGTCAGGGCGGATCTAATGAGTAGACATGGCATGAAATGTTCTGAGAACAACCCTCGCCCAAACTGATTTTTGCCTGTTTATTTCTTTTGTGGAGCACTTTGAATTATCTTCCCTGCTAAAAGGTTTTATACAAATAAGCACTTACTTGCCTCGATATCATAACAGCTGCCCCCTCATCACCTACAGATTCATCAGATTTCCCCTTTGTATTCCCGCCTTTGAATCACTGGGATCATAGCCTTCTTTCATATCGGTGCTTGTTGTCCTCGACCTCTTCCTTCAAAATTTTCCATCTCATCTTCAGTTGCATCCAGCCGAGCACACAAGCACCCCCTCCCTGTTTGTTTCTGATAGTCAATCTCATGCCAAAGCACTCACACACACACACACACACACACACACACACACACTGACTCACCATTTGCAGCTCTTCATGTTGCCTTTTCTGCGCTCTCACTTCACACTTCTCAGCACTGTGCTCCAAGACTTCCCTTTGAATGTTTTTTAGATCAAATAGAGTCTTAGTAACATCTGTCCATCTGTCCATCTGTCCATCTGTTCATCTATCTGTTTTTGGCTGCCTTCATACCAGGGGCTAAGTCGGGGCCTTGGGGTGTGTAATAGAGATTTTCGAGGAGCGATGAAAGAGTCTGGCAGAAATCTAATGATTACAGAAACTCTGAGTCTGAGTCTAGGAGAGGCATGTATGAAAACAGCAAACAATGTCGACCTCAACTGTCATGTTAAAATGGAAGGAATTGGTTCACAACTAAAAATATCTATAACACAGAAGTGGCATATGTCATAGGCCTTAAAGATGCAAAGCCGAACAGGTGCAAATATTACCTAACAGGCATATTACCAGGTCCATTTAAGTCAAAGGACTCTTCCTGACGTTCTCTTAAGGCATCACGTCCCAACTGAAAGCTGAGAAAAGATTGAGAATCACTGCTAAATACACAGTCTGCTCTTCCCTCCCTTCACTCCAGCTTCCGATTTCAATTCCACGGAGTATGAAGAACCCACTATGTGTCACCCCTCCCCAGTGTGAAAAAGGAGAGAATTTTCTGTCCTTCTGCCGACATGGCCTTTCTTTCATTCTGTGATTGTCTCTGCAAGCTTTGAACACTGCAACTGCAGGTCAGGGGAGTTTTAATACAAAGCTCCGGAATAATGCCTGTAAAATAAGTATTTTCGGGGCTATATCAATCGCTTCTGGGAAGGTGAGAACTGGGAGCTAGTCAGGTATTGCAGTGTAATTGAAGGATCCCTTTGTGGACTTCCGTAATAAACCAGTTTTTGGGTGTTCTCTTGAAGTATGTCCTTCAGAAAGAAGGCGTGAAATTGTGGTGTTTGTGCAATAAGCCCAGGTGTTTTACGGTGGCAGATTCTGAACATCTCTGCACCTGTTTGCTGTTGTTTTACTATAAAAGTGGTGATTCTCGGATCATTTTTTTTCTTATTTGCAATACCTAAAATATGTGGTTTCATGTCTACATACAGAGCCAAAGGCCAAATAAAGCAGACATTGCTTTTTTATACTCGTACTAGTAGTATATTAACATGTTGATTTGAAATTTGCACCCTATGCTTGTAGTTTGGCTTTTGACATTTGGCTTAGAGGAAAATTGAAAGTTATATTTTCACCATTTTTACCCTTGTCTGCTGGTCAGCAAGCTATCTATAATTCACAAAACACAAATTTGCTTCAAGGGACTGTATTATCTCTGCAGCATACGACACCATCTATCCTTAGATCCTTATATTTTTCATGAACACTTCTCATGTCACCCTCTCATTTTCTTTTCTTAGCTTCCTCTATCCTTACCATGATGTCCATAGATGCTGCTAAGCAAGTTACATTGCTCACTTGCCCAGCTCCAGTTCTGGCACGACACCTGCTCTGCTCCATATCAGCATTCCCACATACTCTGGGTTTTAAAACCTCCACAGAGGTCCAGCAAGTCTGTGGTACAAAAACTCCCACAGTGTTCTGAGCTCACAGTCCGGGGCAGCCTGGCTAACTAAGTGAGCTAACATTACTTACAGCAGCTACCCTTCGCAGCATGAATCAGGAAACTCTTTGAAACTCAGATAGTTGATGCGGTGCAATCAGAGAACCTCCCAAATAGACATGGATGTTGTGTTTTCAGAATAGACCCATGCTAGTATTTATTGTTTTGTTACAAACTGCATGCACAAGTGTTTTTTTCAGCACTGACAGATGTTTGTTCTGTACAAATAACCACTTAGAAAAAAACTTAATAAATAGAAGATGGCATACAGGCACTGAAAAATAAAAAGCTAAATCAAGAAGAGTTTACTGATGCTGACAATGATGCAACATCAGAGAAACGGTGGATAAAATCAAACCTGGGAAGCAAGTGGCGAGACACAGATTTAGTAGAAGTCTCTCCATCAGACGATAAGCTCACACCTTGGGCTATGTAATAATGATATGTTGACTTGGACTGCTGTTGACAGGAACGTTCTGCCTTTCATGAGCACTGATGGTGTGCTGGATCAGCACATGTGCGTACTGCTGATAATTGGGGCTCAGAGAGTTGGTCGACGGGTGTCATCAGTGATCATGGCGATCATACTTGGATAGAAAATAGTTAAATGGATAGTTTGTGTTATTGGACATAGGGTTGTATGAGGTACAATAGATAGGAAACAGTTTTTATCGTTCTCATCAAAGTCAACAGACTTCATCGATAAGTCCAAATTAAATATTGCTGGAGCAGCAAATTCCATGTTCCTTGAGGTAAAATTACATTTTCGGTCAATGAAGTGTGGCAGCTTTGATGACTGCTTGGATCAATATAAACAGTTCCTCGTTGGAAATGGCTGTCCAACAGCAAGGTAGGGTGATGAAAATCTTATAAATATAGTTTTTCTTTCTTTTCTTTGTGGCTACAAGTAGGGAAATAACTTCTCTGCGTAGGGTGGGCACAATTTTAGAGATAGGCTGAGGAGTTCGCAGGGAGCTTGCAGTATTCCTTCTTCTCCTTCGCATCGAAAGGAGCCAGCAGCTAGGTTGGTTCGGGCATCTGATATGAATGCCTTCCTTTTCGAGGTGTTCTGGGCATGTTTAACTGGCAGGAGACCCAGAACTCGCTGGGGGGACTTTATAGCCCATCTGGCCTGGCAACCCCACAGGATCCCCAGGAGGAGCTGGAATGTGTTGCTTGGGAGAGAGGCATCTGGAACACCTTGCTATACCTGCTGCCACCCCGACCTGACCCTGAATAAGCCGAAGGGAATGGATTGATGGAAGAATAGCTTCACTTAGACACCGGTGCTTAGACAATGTTATTCCAATCCACAGAAGTACACTGTTTACCCTTCATGTATAGCTTTTCATATGCACATTTCTAATGTGGTGCATATGTCTTAGTGTGTGTGTTTTGTTTACTCCCGTGTTCACAGCAGGGTACAAACAACGATGCACTTAGCAATAATGTTCTTCCATTTGTCATCATTATGTGTGTGTATGTATGTCCATGCGTATCTGTGTGCCTATGTTTGGATGTCTGTTACTTTTACTGTGTGTGTGTATAGGCAGAACTATTTGTGTGCACAGTTGAGACCAGACATGATGATTTTCAAAAACAACTTGAAATATGGACTCATCAGAGCGCAGCAAACTTTCCATCAATCCATCTCAGACGAAGAAGTCGGCAGCGTCTCTGATATGAGTCTTTAGATTTAACCTGAAGATGCAGCGATGAACTGTGTTTGCTGATGTTTTCAGGTGTTCCAAAGCCACTCGTAGACGTATACTTTATATAATCATTCAGTTTTAGGGCAGTGCTGCCGGAACGGTTCAAAGGTTCAAAGGACTCTTATGTGAACACAGTTCTTTGCGTCCTCTTACCCTTTTTAATGATCATATGGATTGTGGATGGTGAAATCTCTACATTCCTTTCAATTGTGCATAGAGACATGTTGTTGGTGATCAGTCTGTCTATTTGCCCACATGGTTTTTTATATCATACAATGATATTATGACACGTTACCGATAAACACTGCAGTGCAACATTCTGTCAAATTTTGCATAAACTTGCATGAACAATAACATCAGCGTTGTGTTTCATTTATCCGGTCTTAATACTATTTTCAAATCTTCCCCAGTAGACCATAATGGAGGAATTAAAACTCCAGTCTTTGCTCCTGATTCCTTGTTTTCTCTCCGAAACGGCATTACACCAAGCACACGTCTCCCCCCCTTCACCTCCCCCCTCTTCCTCCTCCTCCTCCTCTCTCACTGTGTGTACACCCTCCCTCCTCTTCTACCCCCTCTGGCTGATTGCTGGGCATTAACAATTTAAATTGTTTGCCTTTTTAGTCACGCCAATTGTAATATCGCTCTCGGAGAGGCAGTAGTTAATGAGTTTCTACTTTGGGGTGCTCCCGCCGAGACGACACAGGAATAGATCTCTCTCTCTTTTTTTTTTTTCCTCTTCTTTCCATCTCAGTTTTTTTTTTCTTGTTCTCCTTCACTGGCTGTCTGACTATTGGCCTCTCGTTCTTTTATTAACAGAGAATATACAAAATGACAAAAAGATCCGAGGGAGTTATTGTCTGTGTGTCTGGGTCATTAGAGTGTTTGTGCTCACGCATCTGGCTGAATCTCAGTGTTCATCAATATGTACAGTGGTGGTCAAAAGTTTACATACACTTGTAAAGAACATAATGTCATGGCTGTCTTGAGTTTCTAGTTATTTCTACAACTCTGATTTTTCTCTGATATAGTGATTGGAACAGATCCTTCTTTGTCACAAAAAACATTCATGAAGCTTGGTTCTTTTATGACTTTATTATGGGTAAACTGAAAATGTGACCAAATCAGCTGGGTCAAAAATATACATACAGCAATGCTAATATTTGGTTACGTGTCCCTTGGCCATTTTTATTTCAATTAGGCGCTTTTGGTAGCCATCCACAAGCTTCTGGCAAGTTTCTGGTTGAATCTTTGACCATTCCTCCTGACAGAATTGGTGCAGTTCAGTTAAATTTGTTGGCTTTCTGGCATGGACTTCTTCAGCATTATCCACATGTTCTCAATGAGGTTTAAGTCAGGACTTTGGGAAGGCCATTCTAAAACCTTAATTCTAGCCTGATTTAGCCATTCCATTACCACTTTTGATGTGTGTTTGGGGTCATTGTCCTGTTGGAACACCCAACTGCGCCCAAGACCCAACCTTCTGGCTGATGACTTTAGGTTTTCTTGAAGAATTTGAAGGTAATCCTCCTTCTTCATTGTCCCATTGACTCTCTGTAAAGCACCAGTTCCATTGGCAGCAAAACAGGCCCACAGCATAATACTACCACCACCGTGCTTGACGGTAGGCATGGTGTTCTTGGGGTTAAAGGCCTCACCTTTTCTCCTCCAAACATATTGCTGAGCATTGTGGCCAAACAGCTCCATTTTTGTTTCATCTGACCACAGAACTTTCCTCCAGAAGGTCTTATCTTTGTCCATGTGATCAGCAGCAAACTTTAGTCGAGCCTTAAGGTGCCGCTTTTGGAGCAAGGGCTTCCTTCTTGCACGGCAGCCTCTCAGTCCATGGCGATGCAAAACACGCTTGACTGTGGACACTGACACCTGTGTTCCAGCAGCGTCTAATTCTTGGCAGATCTGCTTTTTGGTGCTCCTGGGTTGACTCTTCACCCTCCTGACCAGTTTTCTCTCAGCAGCAGGTGACAGCTTGCATTTTCTTCCTGATCGTGGCAGTGACAAAACAGTGCCATGCACTTTATACTTACAAACAATTGTTTGCACTGTTGCTCTTAGAACCTGCAGCTGCTTTGAAATGGCTCCAAGTGACTTTCCTGACTTGTTCAAGTCAATGATTCTCTTTTTCAGATCTGTGCTGAGCTCCTTTGACTTTCCCATTGTAGCGTTTGTGGGTGTTTTTATCCAATAAGCCCTTTTTAAATGGCCTCAGAGAAGTCACCAGCTGTAGTCACTCATAATCACTCACAGGAAGTTAAGAGGTCATGCTATGAAGCTCATGTCATTGACACAACTTTCTAAGTCTCCAAAATTGCTCATTCATGTTGCTGTATGTATATTTTTGACCCAGCGGATTTGGTCACATTTTCAGTTTACCCATAATAAAGTCATAAAAGAACCAAGCTTCATGAATGTTTTTTGTGACAAAGAAGGATCTGTTCCAATCACTATATCAGAGAAAAATCAGAGTTGTAGAAATAACTGGAAACTCAAGACAGCCATGACATTATGTTCTTTACAAGTGTATGTAAACTTTTGACCACCACTGTATGTGTGTGTGCATGGGTGTGTGTATTTACCCCGAGGCCTTATCGCAAGTGTAAAATGTGTTCTTAATGAGAAAGCAGTGATGTAGAAAACTATACATGCTTACTAATCCTCCCCCCTGTCCTCGCTCCTCTCTTGTGTGTCTTATTCCTTTTAAAACGCTGCAAAGCAGCAGGAAATGAGTCTGTGAAACATCATTTATTAAATAATTCAGCTTTTCGATGAGGCTGTCACACATCAAAGTTTTACTTATTGTGGAAGAATGTAATTCACATGGACCGTCGATGAGCACATGTAGACAACCTGCAGTAGATCCTCATGTCTGGCGGGTGGAGACTGTGCATATTAATCACGTATTATCTAGTTGTCTTGTCTTTGATTAGCTCGTCTAGCCGTGTCATAGCCTTTGCATTGAAAGGCCCGCCCGCCGAGAGTAAATGATAGTGTGATCGAACTGTTGCTATTAAATAGGCTATACGTCTCATTATCAATCACTAAATGTATCGTCAAAATGATGGACGAGAACGTCTTATTCAACCTCAACGTGCGGTATATCATGATTGACAATGATCACCTGGTTTCATGCCAAAACAACATCAGAATGTTCAGATCAAATTCTTAAAGCACGCCTGATGTCCGTAGTGAGTTCAGTATGTTACATATTTTTTGTGATTCTCATGTTATTGCACACAATAACTCCTAATGTTTGATGGCCTGACACGTTTTGTTGAAGTTTACTATACTATCGAGTCACTCAGATAATTACTTCAACTATTAAAATTTTATAATTCAGTGGTCCCTCATTTATCGTGGGGGATACGTTCTAAAAATAACCTGCAATAAATGAAATCTGCAAAGTAATCAGCTTTATGTTTTACAATTGTTATTCATGTTTTAAGGCCGTAAACCTGTTAACCACACACTTATACACTTTTCTCAGACAGGCATTTTCTCACATTTCTCTCTTATTTAAACTCTCTCAAAGTTCAAACTTTTGCAGATTTAACAAAAATAAGTACAATACTGTATTAGCAAATTAAACCAAAGATCAAAACCTGTTTTCAAGCCCAAACATTTTTAATAAATTTAATTTTAATGATCAATCTACGCGGTTTGACATTTATGTAAGTCTGACTAGCCGGACGTATTTTGTACAGTACTCGCTTAGCCAATCAGGACGCCGAACACAATGCGCGTTCATACTGTACAGTACGCTGTAAAAAAAAAAAAAGCGTGCAAAATTACACACAAAAAAATCTGCGAAACAGCGAGTCTGCGAAAGTGAACCGCGTTATAGTGAGGGACGACTGTAAAGCATTTATTTTGAAGATGATTTTGTCCAGGTGATTTGCAATGACACAGTGGAAACCTCGTCTTAGCTTATCGTGAGCTTATATGAAGCCGCGAGCTCTGTGGCTGTGAAGTGAATCCAATGTGGGGACAAAATAAGTCAAACTCCACAAGTCTCCATATTAAAATTCACATCAGAAATGACCTTTTAATTAAATAAATGTTTATATTGCCGTTTTGGCCTCTGTTGTCCGTCCATGACAACTCTCCTAGGGGTAATTCTTTTTATAATTCACCTGCATATTAAGGCTTAACGTTTTGCATAATTAAGAGCGTGGTGCTTTGATTGACAGGTGGGTGCCCTTGTTTGAGCAACCAGACTTCATTCAGCCTGACTCAGCTCCACCCACGCTCAACGCCAGGACTGCCAAGATAGCAGCAGCCAGAACCACAACGTCAATGTTTTATACAGTCTATGGGTAATAAATACAAGTCCATTTACCATTAACACCATTATTTAAAGGAATTAAACAAATATATTTAAATTTGAACAAAAAAAATGCATACGTGAAAGTCTAAATTGCCACAGTTGCGATGCACATCACAGTATTCTTTCTGATTATTCACAGGAAACGAACAGAGTTGTAGAGTCTGTGTGATTTACGTAACACGTTTCTGCTCATTTGGAGTATGTAAGTAATTATTTTCATTAGTGAGAATGAAACTGGATAGTGTGCATGTGCAAAAAGGTAAAAAAATATATAAATCTATGCCCAACTTTTGAAGCATCAATTAAAGGGGAGTCAAAAATAAGAGAGAGAAGAGGACGATGGAGTGGTATGAAAAGGTGAGAAAGCAGCGAGGAAAAGGAAAGAGATTAAAAGAGACAGAAGGACAGCGGTAACACAGAGAATAAATCAGTGATAAAAGAAGAGAGGAGGATAAAAGACAAGACGAACTTGGCTCCGTCGTCTTCTCAGAGTTTTTTTTCCTTGTCAGTCAAACCCGTCTCACACCCGGGCCTTTGAAATGTTACGAACAGATCAAGGTCCCTAACCGGCTAACACCTTCCACTTTTATGCAGGATGAAATGAAACGCCCTTTCCAATTCAACTCCCTGCCTCTCTGTCTCTTTAAAACCTTATCTCCACCACATAGGTTATGTTTTCAGTTTGTTTTGTTTGTCGGTCAGAAGGATTACAGAAAAACTACTTTCCCGATTTTCATTAAACAGGGCGATGGGGGTGTAGCGCGAGTCAAGGAAGATATCCGAATAATGGAGCGGATACACAAATTATTTTCCACTTTTATTACCATTGTGAGATAGACCTGTTGTACTGCAGACGCACACATAGTGGTTGCATTTGCAGATTTGCATAGTGCCCTTATAGTATGTTATGTATTGTAGGTGACTGTCTGCACAGTGCAACTGTAGTGGAAATAAGAGGTTTGGTTGCGCTTTTAATTAAAATTTGACCATTTGTGGACTTTTTTTTTTTGTCAGGAATATCCTTATCAATTACATTATTACATTTGATTCTACTCTGTATGATCGTGAATGTGTGAATAGAAATCTGAAAGGATTAGATCTTGATGTTTTTGAAAATAAAGATGTGATATAAGGTACTAAGCCATTAAAGATATGGATATGGATGAAGTCTTTTCTTTTTCTGTCTTGTGTGTTTCAGCATCTTGTTCAATTTCACTCAAACTGCGATCGATACCTGTCATGTAATCTCCATCATTTCTGAGCCTGCAGGATGAAGGGATAGCTGATGAGAAACACTGGATCTCTGTCTCGCTCCTACCTGTCCTCTCTGGTATCTGTCTCTCGCTTTCTTAACCTGTCCATTCCCGTCATTATTTTCTTTCCTAAATATTTTTTTCCTCTCCCCCCATCCTTCGTTCCGAGTCTCTACCTCTGCACGTCATCCCCTTCTCTTTTTGATTCTCTCTGATTTCAAGTCAAAGACACAGAGAAACCCATTAATTGAGATTTAAATCATGCACGGCACTGGTGCTCCAAAAAAGAAGGAGAAGAAGGAATAAAAAGGCAAATCACTGACCTCTCAGTTGCAATTCTTTGTACTCTCTATTCCACCCTCTTTCCCATTCAAGGCCTATCTTTGGCTGCCATGTTAATAATCGCACCCCTACTCTCTCTTTTATTCAGAATAAAGCAATTTTTAAATTTGGTTGTTCCTGAATTAGTTTAAAAAAACTCAATTAAACCACATTTTCACCACAGATGACTGAGTGACAGCTCTAGATGATGTACCCCATCATGAACATGTAGTTTTTGTACATCATGTTTTCTCTTACCTGTTTGTGATGACGGTAATGTAGTATCACTACAAGCGGTGAAAACATATACCCGACATCCAGCTGTCAAACTGCTCCACGGTCAGCTGGAAATGTCCCTGGAACTAGAACAGGATCCAGGTGGAGTTCATGGACTAAACAGTGATACTCTACCCGTTGTGTTCTGGTCTGGTTTCTTTCATGTACCCAGCTTCTGTGTCCGTGTGTGGCTCGCAGTCTCTGCTGCAAGATAGTGCCGCGAAGAAGTTTTCTCTGGTTTGTGTTTTAGGGGAGCTAGCGGTGGTCAAGTAACATAGACAGTGAATGAGAGTGAGGGAGCACCGGTGTCAAAAAACACAGTTAGTCTTATTTATTCCCTCTGCATGTATAAATGAGTTTGATGCAAATACAAAGATGCTCTGTAATGGATGGTGGATGCTTTAAATGTGGTGTGGTGAGAACAATGAGAAAATCTGTCTTTAAAACTTCCAAACTTACAAAAAGACAAAAAGCCAAATGACGATAATTGGTTGCTTTTACCTTTTTGTGCTTTTTTTTTTCTCTCCTCCTTTCCCTGCATGCATTTCAAAAGGAAGATCCTCACGCTATCTCTGTAGCTGTTTCACACAAAATAACTGGAATTTGTAATTTGGTGTTTTGTCTGACTGCCAAAAGTAAGAGCTTCTGTCTTTGAAGTGCGAGCGAGTATTTGCATTCCATTCAACTCTTTTTCTTTTTTTTTGTGAAGTGGAGCAAAACTAGGAGGTTGATTAGGAAGACGCAGAACATATGGGCATGTTCAATTTGCTTTCTCATTTGTCTTTTTTTTTGTGTAAACGGATGAGGATGGAATGGTAAAACAATGCGTCCACGCTAATGATTTGCAGTTCTCTGTCTCTTCGTTGTGTTATTCTAGGAATGATTTTTATTATGCACTGCATCCACCATAGTTAACTTTGTCTAAACTCAAGGTTTTAGACATCGTGTCCACCGGCGGCCTGATCTGTATGAGATGCTAAACCTCTTCTGAGTTCCTCGGTGGACTCCTGTGGATGAAAACAGCAGCTAATCGTCCAAATTGAGTGAAATGAAATTGAAAAGATACTGCGTGTGAAAGAATAAGTGGGCCAAGTGAGATAAGATTAGGTTTGTGTATGTGTGTGTGTGTGTGTGTGTGTGTGTTCCACAGTGTGTCCACTTCTGTGTGGGAATTAGATAACAAGTGAAAAAGATATAATATGTATGTGTGTGTGTGCAGTGAGAGAAAGATAGCTCTTGGGGCAAATTTTCCCAGATTCGTCTCACTGATTGTTCAAATCTGTCTGCGTCTAATCGGTGGAACGTACATTTTCATCCCGACAAGAATAGAGCCTCGTTTTCTCTTCTCTTTGCCTCCATCCCTCCCTTCAGCTTTAGTCACACAGTGTTGAGCAGCTTTGTTCGCCCTGTTTGAAGAAAAAAAGACATTTTCTGACTTAGACACACACAGAGATACATAGGCCTGCGTCTGAGCCTGTACACGCTTTATACGGAGACGTGCACGCGTGAGTTTTCTCCGCGTGGCTCCGCCTTCCTTCCACAGCTCAAAGACATGCAGGTTTGATTAACCGGAGTTTGACTGGCGACATGCCAAATACAACCCGCCTCCCGCCCAATGTCAGCCGGGATTAGCTTCCCGTGACCTTCTGAGAATAAGCGGTTATAGATGATGGATGGATGGATGGATGGAAACACACATACACAAGATACATTTCATATTATAGTCCTGAACATTGTGTGTATCGAGAAGAAGCCAAATGAGTTTTTCCTCTATTCAGCCTTCCTCCTTATCGCGCTACGATTGTATTAAACAATATTTTACCTTTACTGATGCCACTTAATTAACTAATCTGTCTTATTTTTTTCTTTATCACTCCCTAATTTAGTAATATTCCCCAGTGGCACCTTCCTATAGCAACCTGTTTTTTTATTATTGCATTATCCAAATTGAGATTAATTTTCCATTCATGCAAACTGCCTCTGTTTACCTTTTTGCGGTGACTTAAAGGGATAGTTTGGGTATTTTGATGGGATGATTAGCACTGTTGCCTCACAGCAAAACGGTATCTGGTTCAAACCTCGGCTGCATGGAGTGTGCATGTTCTCCCCCACACTCCAAAAACATTAACACTTAACAGGTTAACTGTATCTCTGCCTGTAGGTGTGAATGTTAGTGTAGTTGCTTGTGTGTCAGCCCTGTGATGAACTGGCGACTCGTCCAACGTGTACCCCGCCTCTCGTCCAGTGTCAGCTGAGATAGGCTCCGGCCCCCACCTCCCAATTAGGATGAGCGGTTACAGGAAATGGATGGATGGATGAGCCAACCCCAGTTTGGAGAACAAGACAGAGTCAGCAGTCAAACACTTAAAAATGTCTCAGCTATCACTCACTGTACGTGCTCACGTTCTCATGCCCCGTCAGAGTCAGGATCTGCTGACGTATGCCGTATGAAATAAGTCAATTCTTTACATTTGTTCTTCCGGGCGTTCTCGATCTCTTCCTCCCTCCCTGCGTCTTTCCCCCCCTCCAAATAACCTCGTACATTTCTCTCCATATCATCATCTTTCACTCTGTCTAATGAGCCTTGATCTGCCCTCCTCTTCCTCGTCCTCTTTTTTTCCCCTTTGTTTTCCCTCCGTGGTTTTTATCCCCCTGTTTTGATTATCGCTCCTCATCCCGACGCCTTTGTCCTCTCCTGTCCTCTCTTTGTTTACATCCTCTGTGGTTTGTCTCTGTCTTTACCTAATGATCCTTGTCCCATCCTCTTCCCAAAGTCTCCCTCCTTATTTTGTCTCTCTGATACCTTTGGTTCCTTTTCTCACTCTGTCTGCCGTCTCCCCACATTCATTTTTCTTTCTTTTCTCATCACCTCCTTTGTCCTTCCATTTAGCTTACTGCCATTATTCGCATTTCTTTTCAATCCAGTCCCTTGTTTTTCCTTCACTTGCTCTTCTTTTGTAACTTAGTCCTGCCAATCTTTAACTTTTCTCTGTTTGCAGCTCCCTCTCTCTCTCTCTCTCTCTCTCTCTCTCTCTCTCTCTCTCTCTCTCTCTCTCTCCCTCCCTCTCTAATGGCCTGCCTTTTGCTGCTCTGACCACAACATTGTCAGCATTTGGATTACTGTAATGGGGCTCGCATTGCCCTCATATGATCAGCCATCTGGGGCTAGCTGCCTTTTTAGCATCCAGTTAGTATCGCCCCAACAGGATCGACTGGTAGAGCTAAGCCAGAGAAGCACTAATCTCTCAGCACTGGCCATTGTTAAGCATCCCAGACGGTCTCTGTGCTAAAAGGAGGCTAATTGATGTTGCCGCCTTTTTATTGTAGGCCTTGGGAGGAAGCAGATGATTGTTGGCCGTGCACAGAGGGGAAGTGATGTGAAGCAGAGGAAGTCTTAGCTAGAGGCTGCAATTTCAGGCCTCGAAATGACCGACCTCTGGAAGCAGAAAATAGGTGGGAACTGAAATGACTTTGCTCTAAAATCTCTGAAATATTGGCTTAAAATATATGTCACATTGTTTGCAGCCTTTACTGTAATTTTACAAATTATAGTCCTGTTCATGGTACTCACAAAAACCAAAATGATAAAACTGAAGAAAAAAAAACCCATAAAACTGAAACTACTACTTTTTATTTAGTATTTGTTTGTTGCTTAACCCCACCATCACCCCTTAAACTCTAGACAATATAGTCAGTCACATCTGGTCTATTCAAAGCACAAAGAGCCTGTCCTTGGACAAGATACTCAACCACTGCTGCGCCATGAATGGTTAGCTCCCAAGAACCATGAATGAATGTGTGTGTGAATTGGTGAATGAGATATGCGGTGTGAAAGTAGTTTGAATGGTTGAAAAACACTATTAAGTACAGTCTGTTGACGTGTGTAATAGGTTTTGGAGACATTTATTCACCAAGCACTTCTTTCTAATGTATCCACAGTTGGGTTGAAATGACATCATGACATCATGATCAACCATTCAATGGCCCTTCAGGCCCTATGGATATGGAGGATTATGATCATAGAAGATACCACTCCCATCAGGATACAAATGTTTCATCACAGAATAAAGTTGATCTCTCTCAGCACAACTTTGTATTGATTTTGTAGTGACCCAAGCCATGCCAGTAAACACAGCATAACAGAGCTACTTAAACTCATCAATGTAGAGGTCCAGCTTGTGGAGAATATGGTGAATATGACTCATCTGATCAAATCACTTTGTTCCACATCTCTCTGGCTTCTGCACCTCTAAACTCAGTTCATCTTTGTATTGAGAGGTTCATGGACTGCAACCCTCCACTAGTATCATCTCTGTGTAACTGTTGACGGACTGTTCTTGAAGAGTTGCTCTTCTGTTTTCCCTGATATCACACTAATGCACGAGCATCACAGTCAGTTTCCAACCTTACGCACTGAAGTCTTTCCCATAGATCTAAATGCAGATGTCTCCTACCATTCGTGCCCCTTCGAAATTCATTTAGAACTTTTCATCTTGACATCTTGATACAAAGTCAGAATCACCCCGGGCCTGCTGAGCATTTTCAGTCATGCCACAGAGCATATTAGGATGCTAATTGCTAAAACAATGTGGAAGCATCTGCATTCGTTATATTCCTCCACTCACTTATTCAGATTCTTCCTTTAATTTGTCACCTGTCTGTATATCAAGCATTGGCTGCATGGTCAATTCACTGATGTTTTTTTGGTGTTTTCATGGCATTTGTCCACCTTGTCCATGTTTGTTTGTCCTTTGTTGACTTAACCCAGGGCTGTGACAACAACTGTTGTGTTATATATTTAACACATTTCCATCAACGTGTCTTTCGATGTGTGATGTCAAGCACCTGGATGAGTTGATTTGAATGTCGAAGTGGCTCATCAAGGCAAACGACAGGTCGTGTTGATCTCTGAGAATCTGTAGTCCTGCTTTCATCACCGAACAGAAACACAGAGATCACCCATATGATTTTTTTACACACCTATGCGGCAGTAATACCATGTGGGAACGACGGTTTTGTAAGCAAAGGGAATGAAGGAATGCTTTCTTATCTGTCAGCCTGCAGCGCTGCCAGGCCAGATGATAACTCGGTACACACATACACGTTGTTTCGTGAGAACACACGCCCATAATTTAAAGCCAGTGACAGATGAATGGTCCCCATAGTGGTAATTTGATGGTGTGATAATTAAACAAACAAAAGAATTATTTTCATCCTGCGTCAAGCCAACTGTGTGTGTGTGTGTGTGTTGTGTGCATCTGTTTGATTATTTTTGTGTGTATTGGCCTGTATGGCCCATTAATGGGGTCATAACTCAGTTTTTCTTTTTTTTTTTTTCTGTTTTCTACAGATGTCTGGGTGTGTGTATGTGTGTGTGAGACGGGTTATAGCCTGAGGTGATCTTTAGATCATTTGGTCTTTCACAGCAGTGAAAAACAACTTACCTATTAATTTTCACACTGTTTGTTTTGGTTTTGGTTGCTAAGGGGAAAAGAGAAGTTGCACATAAATCTCACACAAGTTTAACAAACTTATCCATATCGGTGTTTTTTCATGTTTTAGCACATTAAACACACACGTATATATTCTACATTACTGCTGCTGTGATGTAAAGCATATCACAAATTGTCAAATTTCCGATGTTCTTTCATTTTTTGTGTTTCCATTTAATTCAATATGACAATAAATCTGCAAGTGATTGAAACTTGCTTGGGAAGTTACTATCCTCGTTTGATAACATAGTTTAAACCCATCCCAATCGATCTATGAGTCAAAGTATTGTTGGACAATTCCACAGCAAACTTTGTTTCACCTCTTAAATCAATGGTCAAGTTTGGGGATGTCTGAACATTTTTATTTCTACATTGTATATGTGACGTGAAACATTGTTCTGCTTTAAAAGCACAACATGCTCATGAACTGTTTCCATTGTCCCAGAGATAGTAGAGGTGCTGATTAATACAAATGCCAATGGATCAAGACAAGCCGAGATTGTTTTTGGAGTAGATAAGAGCAGATATGATGATGTGCAAGGTCCGGCGGAGCATGAGGGTACTTATAATAAGGTTTGCACTTGAATATGACACAATAGTAGATTTTTATCGTTCAAAGTCTCCTGAGGAAGCAGTTTCAGTACTTTACTTGTTCATGTATAGTTACAACGCAGCCTGATCAATGTATTTTCACCATCCCCATTGATTATCTCTGTTACCAATGGAAGACTAAGCCCTCCTGTGTGTACTACACAATATCAATAATATAAGCAACAGTTTTGTTGTAGGTTTTATGTTCAGCAGTGTCAGTTTTGCTGCAATTATTCCTAATAAAAGGGTGAAATCTGTTTGGCCGTGCCATGCTCACTGTGGGATGTTTCCATCGATGAAGGGGCACCACAGTACTCACAGGATAAACATGGACTTTTAACAAACACGCCTCCGTTTTCTTTTAATTCATAACGATGACGTGGAAGGATAAAAGTGTTGAAGGCACTATCCTGTCCTCTGTACAATGACACCAACATTGCAGGGTTTCCATCTTTCTACATATCTTCCAATTCTAAAGGAAATAAAGCACTTCATCTCTAGCACTTACAGTTCATCATTGATCCAGTCCTGACAGTGCTGCAGCAGCAGGGGAATCTCTTGGCCTCAAACACATGATCACGTAGGATCTGTCTTCCCAAGGACCTCCCATGTGCCCCAAAGCAGAGGTTGACGGGCAGCTCCATCTATCACTCTGAACAGTCCACAGCTGGAAGGGGGAGACGTGTCAGGTACAAGGCCACAACAGCAATCACTTACAGTGAGTGTCTGTACATCTTGTAGTGTCAAGAAAATGTTTCATTATTACCAGAAGCCCTTCACCGAATGTGGCAACCAAGGTCCCAGAGTTCATTTGTTTAGTTTTGTAAGAAAATCTTATTTCTAGATATTTTGTGAGTACCAGTTTTTTTGCTTTTTAATATTCAGACTTCAACACGTTTTGTCCTTCATCTTGCTTCAACCTGAAATATTAAGCAATATTCTGTTTTGCAACCAGAGAACATTTAAAGAAAGAAAGCATGAATGCGTGTTCTGAACAATGACAGGACATCACAGCAAGCTTACTTATCAATGATCAACATTCAGTGTCTCGTGTTTAGTCTGGATGACGATTTTTGGCTTTTTATGCATAATGAAGATGTCTTCACACTGAGAGAGACAGGAGTGGGTAAGCCCTCCAGTTGGAGCAGCTTGTTCCTGACAGACTAACAACAGTGACAGTGCCACGGAGCTGATCAGGAGAGGGCAACCAAGAGTCACCTGTGCTGCGCACCGTGTGTGTGTTTGTGCATGTGTGTCTGTGGATAAAAAGCAAGGAGTGTGACTAATACAGTTGAGGTTGGGATTAACTTTTCCACCCTGAATATCATTCTCTTTAAACCTCCTGACACAATATGCTCGCTCTCTCTCTTTAACACACATACACACACACACGCGCATGCATGCTTACACACACACACACACACACTACGCAAGACTTCTAAAATAGCAAATGTTTACTGAGATGAAAGGTTTGGCTTATTTTCTCCCCTCTGAGAGGATCCAAGCCAAAATGACTGACTGCCAACAATTTCTGTGTGTGCGTGTGTGTGTGTGTGTGTGTGTGCGTGTGTGTGTGTGTGTGCGTGTGTGCGCGTGTGTGTGTGTGTGTGTGTGTGTGTACAAAAATCTGGCTTCTTTGTACCTCCGTACTTCCTTGGCACATCTTCAAACGCTAGTGCTTAATCTAGGTCTGTGTCATTGGCATAACAAAGAAAAAAACGTGAACTGGTAACATGCATTATTCTTTAAATCTGCTGCTTTTTTTTCTTTTTTTCTCTCGTTAATGAACTCCTCTTTTAATATCGTAATATTCACAGATGTTTTCCAGCCGGTCCCCACCTCTCTCTCTTTTCTTGTATCCTCACCTCAAAACCCAGTTTCTGTCCTTTCCTTATTTTTATTTTAAAGAATCGAGGACATCTTTTAATTTTTAAAATGTCTGTTTATCTCATTATTTCCTGCAGATATTAATCAAGCATGCTGAACACCTACAGCATTCGTATTAACTTCCAAAATCAAATTTTTACAAATATATCCCATCCCTTTTTATCGGACATTTTATCCTCTTTGAACTCGTGAAATCCCGCAAGCTGCAGTGGTCATCAGGCATGTGGCCATCAGCCATTAGAGGGGAAAAACTACCCAAATCAATGACGGCTGCTCCTTCGCTGCATTACATGTGCATTGCATCACATTTGATTGAAGCGTTACATTAAAAAGGAAATCCTCGATGGCTGTCGTGTGGATTTACTCTCAGATTGTGCAAACGGTGAGAAACAATCTCTTTGTGCAGCATTCATATACGCATATAAAAGAAAATGTGTAATATGAGAGCCCTTTACTGTTCATATTTTTCACAAAAGACAAGACTCTCCATGCTCTTCTAGTTTTCTTGTATTCCTGCTCAGCTTATGATGTTTGTTCCCTGCCTCTACCTCTGAGTAATTTGCTTTTTTTTTTTTTGGCTCTCTTCCTATTGTATCCTTCTTTCTTTTAGTGTTTGCCTCTATTTGCAGCGAATTTGAACCAGCTGTCTTTATAAAAGGAAGAAAAAACAGGTGGTAAACGAGAAAAATAAGTAGAACCCATGCTGCATCATCTGTTCCCTTCCCTGGTAATGACCATGTTTGAAGACACATGAACCAGCTCTCTATCTTTGCATCTGCGTATTGAGTTCCAGGCACAGGTCAGGCAGAATAGAGATAAGGGGGAGGGTTGCTTATCGATACCGGGCGGAGAGTAAATGCAAAGAGTTGTGATCAGATGTGGTAATGCAGATAAAGTATCCAAACTGGTGTAAATGTGTTAAGCCGTGCATTAGCAGCTGAGATACTCCTTCACTGCTTTTTTAGATTAGATTAGATTAGATTCAACTTTATTGTCATTACACATGTACATGTACAGGGCAACGAAATGCAGTTTAGCATCTAACCAGAAGTGCAATAGGCAGTAAAGTGCATGTGGCATAAATATTGTGGTATATAAAAAGTCTAATATTTACAGATCAGAGGCTATGTACAGGTGAGACCATATATACAGGTTAATGAGCAAGATATACATAATGATTGAGGGAGGTACTATGAACATATTATACAGATGGATTGTTCGTTAAGTGGGAGAAGACTAGAAACAGGAACTAGCATAACATAATTTACAATAGAGGGGATGGCAGATGATAAATTAGGCGATACAAAGACAGATGACATGAGCAACCTATAGTGCAAAAATAAATAATAGCAGTAGCTGTCTAAGTTACTAGACTAGTGCAATGTTCGGTACATAGTACTGTGCAAACAGATTGTATAAGTGAAAGTGAGCATGTGCAGAGTAGTCCAGTAGTGCAGTGTGATGGTGTAAGAGTCTTTGGTCGGTGACTGAGTGACTGTGAATTGGTGTGTGGGGGTCAGCGGGGGTCAGAGTTCAGTAAGGTCACAGCTCTGGGGAAAAAGCTGTTCCTCAGTCTGCTGGTCCTTGTCCGGAGGCTTCTGAAACGCCTGCCAGAGGGCAGGAGGGAAAATAGTCCATGTGCCGGGTGGGAGGGGTCCTTCAGAATGCTGCGGGCCCGACGCAGGCAGCGCTTCTTCTGGACGTCTTCAATGGCAGGGAGTGGAGTTCCTGTGATGCGCTGGGCAGTTTTCACTACGCGCTGCAGGTGTTTGCGCTCCGCAGCAGAGCAGCTTCCGTACCAGACTGTGACACAGTTTGTTAGGATGCTCTCGATCACGCAGTGGTAGAAGTTCACCAGGATGGCTGAAGACAGATGGTTCTTCTTCAGAGTCCTCAGGAAGAAGAGGCGCTGGTGAGCTTTCTTGACCAGGCTGGAGGTGTTGGTGGTCCAGGACAGGTCCTCTGAGATGTGGGTCCCCAGGAACTTGAAGCTGGAGACACGTTCGACGGCCATTCCGTTCATGTGAATGGGGTCATGAGTGCTTCTTCTCTCCTTCCTGAAGTCTACAATGAGCTCCTTGGTCTTACTGGTGTTAAGGAGCAGGTTATTGTCGGCGCACCATGTGGTCAGGTGCTGTACCTCCTCTCTGTAGGCTGTCTCGTCGTTGTTAGTGATGAGACCAATCACGGTGGTGTCGTCTGCAAACTTGATGATGGAGTTGGATCCATGCGCAGGTCTGCAGTCGTGGGTGAAGAGGGAGTACAGGAAGGGGCTCAGCACACAGCCTTGTGGCACACCGGTGTTGAGTGTGACAGTGGTGGAGCAGATGTAGCCTGACCTCACGTGTTGTGGTCTGTTGGTCAGAAAGTCCATGATCCAGTTGCAGAGGGCGGTGTTGATGCCCAGGGCTCCAAGTTTGGTGATTAACTTGGAGGGGATGACCGTGTTGAATGCTGAGCTGAAGTCAATGAACAGCAAACGTGCATAGGTGTGGTTATTGTCCAGATGTGAGAGCACAGAGTGCAGTGCTGTGGAGACTGCATCGTCTATGCTCCTGTTGCTACGGTAAGCAAACTGATGTGGATCCAGTGTGGGAGGGAGGGAGTCCTTCAGGTGCGCCAGGACCAGTCGCTCGAAGCACTTCATGATGATAGGTGTGAGTGCTACAGGGCGGTAGTCGTTGAGGCATGTCGGCTTGGAGTGTTTTGGCACTGGCACGATGGATGTCGCTTTAAAGCATGTTGGCACAGCTGCTTGGGCGAGGGACAGGTTGAAAATGTCCGTAAAGATCCCAGTGAGCTGCTCCGCACATGCTCTGAGCACACGTCCTGGGATGCCGTCTGGTCCAGCAGCCTTGTGTGCCTTGATTCTGCTCAGTGCCGTGTGGACATCAGTGGGGGAGAGTGAGAGGGGCTGGTGGTCTGCAGGGAGCGTTGCCTTGGTGGCGGTGTCTCTGTTGTCTCTCTCAAAGCGAGCATAGAAGTTGTTTAGCTCGTTCAGGAAGGAGACATCCGTGGCTGTGGGGGTGGGGTTGCTGGGCCTGTAGTCTGTGATGGCCTGGATGCCTTGCCACATGCGTCGGGGGTCATAGTTGGAAAAGTGACCCTCTATCCTCAGCTTGTAGCAGTGCTTGGCCTTCTTGATGCCCCTCCTCAGGTTTGCCCTGGATGTGCTGTAGGCCTGTGCATCCCCTGATCTGAAGGCAGCATTACGGGCCTTCAGCAGGAGCCGCTCCAATCCTTCCACTCTGTCCACCCGTCTCCTTTCTTTATCTCCTCTCACTCCACCCCTCCTTCACCCGCCCTGACGTCCCCTCTGTCTCAGACGGATAAAATGGGCGGGACAGAGGTGAAGAGAAAGAGCAATGGTGTAATAAAATCAAAGCAGACTCATTACTGCGGGTCTCCTGTAGAGGTGAGATAGGTGTGTTTTCCTCAACAACCCCCATCCATTCCACTCCAAGTGTGATGTATTGCGCTCAATTACGACAAACCGGTAGCGTCTGCTAATGTCCCACTTTGCTCAGCAGATGAGACGTATTTGTTTTGGTGCATTTTGAAAAGACAGTCTGGGACCTGCCACAGGTTTGTTTCTAAAGATAATAATATCCAGAACAGTACAAGACAAAACTCTCTTTCAGCTTAACTGCTCAGTTTATTAAAAAAACATACAACTGATTCAATAAAGGGTTATATTCCATAACTAATAACTTCCATTTAAAATTATGATGAGCTCTCATACAGTTTGACTGATATTAGTCAAAACAAATTATGGAAGCTTAACCTTCCAGAATAAATTCAGTTCAATATTTTTCCTGAATTAAATAAAAATATGATGGTCCCTGTGCTCTTCTTAAAAAAAAAAAAAAAAAAAAGAATGTTATTATTGAATATATTAAGGATCCTAATGAGAAACATTGCTACAGAAATAAAGTCATAGCAGAATTACAAACTTCTAATTTGCTGGTTAATTAAATAAAGAACCACAAAAAAGTAAAACAGACCCATGAAGGTAGTTGGTGTGAGCGAACAGGATGCAGAAGACAGGGTAAGATGGAGGCAACTGATTCGCTGTGGTGACCCCTGAAGGGAAAAGCTGAAAGGAGAAGAAGAAGAAGATTACATTGTTATACTTTCAATAAAAACTCAAATTCATGGACTACAGATTTAAGGTAACAACATATATCATATGCTGGGAAATCTAAAAATAAATAAATAAAAAGTTAAGTCAAATGTCTTCATGGCCCGTCAAACCAGGTCCAAATTTTATTTTATTTTCATCGAATATCGGATCAGGTAGCAAAAAGGTATGAGTCACTCTGGACTGCGTCTCAGTGGACTAGTGTGTGTTTGTTTGGGTAGATTTTCCATGTAGTTCTGAATCCAACATTTTGGATTCTGATGCTTCTTATGTCACTATGTGTGCAACTTATTACAGCTCTTGTCCCTTATAGATCTGCATTAGTCTAATGTACTGTATTGTATTATATGTTTTTTTAGCTAGCTGTTTCCTTCAAGAGTTGGTAGAGACCAAAAACAGAGCTGAAACAGTGAAAAAACTGGACTAACCATCATTGGGTGGCCAGAAACATAACTCAAGATGCCTGTATTGAAGTATTGGATGTGTAAATAAAAAGAAGGTTTTAAGTGATGATATGTCCTTGTTGTGTTCACAACTCGTTTTCCGCTGCCCCCAGGTGGCCCAAAAAAATCTGTTATTACAGGTTTAAAGCTCCTTCATATTCACGGTTTGTCACATCTGTGCTGACGCTTCATTACAACCTGCTAAATCTACAGCAGAGCCCTAGACAGAGTTATCTGCCAGACATGGAGGTGTTTTCAGTGCCAGTCTGCTCCTAACATACTTGGCGAGGTGAAAAATGGGCCACTCAACTTTTAAGAAACAGTCTCACAATGAGGAAAAAGGCTGAGACGTGCACACAAAACAGGGCTGAAGCGCACAAATACTTGAAATAGAGCATGCAAAAAAAAACAACAACAGTTGCATGCAAATGTAAGCATGGATGTGCAAGCTGGTGTGCACACATTAACATGTAAAGACCCCAACACAAAACAAAACCCTACAAGCCAAAGGGGGTTTAAGGGACTGGAACACATGCACACACAAACTCTAAGCTCTTAAGAATAGCTTAAAGACAACAGCAGACTTCTACACACACACACACAGCAAACTTTAATATGTACACACACACAGACACACACACACACACACACACACACACACACACACACACACAATCACTCGGGCCCCAGCAGATGAGGTTAAACACAGCTTAGCACAATGGAAGTGTTTTTGGGTCAGCTGTCCCTTTAGCATGGCGGACGGAGACGCTTCCCTGACATAATATCCGTTTTAACGACGACGTATAATGGAGGCTGCGGGAACACTTTACGGCTTAAAGCGGCCTTTTTGAATGCTTAGATTAAAGCTCCTTTGTGGCGCTGAAAAAGAGCCGTATATGGTGAAAAAGGGGGGAAGGAGAGAAATTACGCCATCCTCTTTAGATGATAGTCAGACAATGGCCACGCGCTTAACAGATTAAACGGTCATAAGGTTTTGGATGCATTGTAAACAAAGCTAAGTGGAGGATTTTCACTTTCTCTCTCTGTGCAATTATCCACTTTGCATTACTTTGTCTTCCTCCAAATGCTCCGATCTGTTTTTTTAAAGGATCAGCCTGTGCTGCTCGGGGTTTTTAAAGCGAGGTTTTTCGGAACAACGAGCTAAGCTAAAATCACGGAGGGGATTGCGGTTGTAAATGTCACTGCATCCCTTGTGGGGATTCTCTGCTTTTTTTTTTTTCTTTCAAATGATACACACAACAGACAACTGTCGCTATTGTTTTACCTCCCTGGGTTTGCTGACGAGGCTCGAATACAAACTATGCAGGGAAAGTCGAGGCAGAAGTGATGAGTCATCATGTTTCTAAGACGCTTATTGTGTTGGCGAAAGAGACAAAGCCCGCAGTTTTTCTTTTTCTTTCTGCACTTCTCGTTAGAGCACAGATTAATTTAAGTCCACGAGGGTGAACGGATGTAATCCAACCTTCTCCGCTCTCCTGCGTCTCCTCCCTCATGCTGTCTCATTCAAACAAAAACTTTGTTTCCACAGTATCTTAACAGACGGCTCGCAGTTCTGTGGGATTATTTAAACCCGAGGTACTGGGGTGAAACATCTGTATTACCGCAGTTTTAAAACACTCACGACACAGATCATGAGAATAAGTGAAAATTACAAGAATTGTCACACAGGTAGAGCAACATCAAGCCACAATGAATTATAATATAATAAATCTTATTTGAAAGTCCAATCCATTGGCCTCCATGAGCACATAAAACTAAAAAGGAAGAACATGTGATTGCATCATGATACCAGTGTTTCAATGCTCTGCTTGCTGCCAGACTTTGATGCCAGTTCTTATAAAGCCTGTGGGAGATGTATGGAGAAACACACCAAAAGTCAGCGTTGGATGAACTTTGATGGAAAAAAAATGCCTCTACCAAATGAAAGATAGTACTGTTTTTTATTTGCTGTTGGCCTCCAAGCTCAAGACAAAGCTCACCATGGGAAATAAAAAGTTAAAGCGATGTGCGCCTCAAAAATCTACAGTTTAGGATGAATAAAACCAGTGTTATCCTATTCTATCTTCCTTTGAATTGATTTACAATGTTTGACACAGCTAACAGTCGTTACATTTTATTATGTTTAAGTCAAAAATTTACAATCCTCCTCTGATTATTGTTTGTGCATTTTTTACGCTATGAAATATTTCTCTTATGGTTATCAGTTTAATGATAGATAAGTTACTAACATCACTAACCTCTATTAGCCTATGCTAGGAGCTCTAGCCCATTATAGATTTAGTATAACTTTAATGTAACCTGCATGTAGTGTAAATAAATGATTGAATTAACATACAAATTAAACAAAATGTACCTTTAAAACACGCCAAATACCTCCATCAACCAGTGTAATATTCAGTAATGTGATGACCCTTCTTTCCTTTTTTTTAGTTTCCCTATAAATTCAAATAAAACATTGTTGCTCGTGTATTAGTTAGACGGCCAGTCGATATGTGCTTCACAATCCAAAACAAATGTCTTCTTTGGTCTTTTTTTGTGAAATTTGCACAGTGTATGTGAAGGATTTGTCTCGACACGCCACTGAACAGAACTACAACAGAAGACAGTTTGTACAGTTTAGTGATTAGTTGATGATACCTGGTTGGTCAGGTGGAGATGGGCAACGCGAACCACTGCATGAGTTTAACACTCTGACGTGAGGTTGTCAGGTGAAATGTTTATAGGAATTATTAAACTTTAGGTCATTTCACATCATGTAAATTTAAATTATCTGCATTTATTTTTGGAAACATGTGAACATGTTTTAGTCTAACCTGTCATGTCCTAACGTGTTGTCACGTGTCCTTATGTGTCGTAATGCGTTGTAACGCGTCGTAATGCGTTGTAACGCGTCGTAATGCGTTGTAACGTGTCGTAACGCGTTGTAACGTGTCGTAGCGTGTTGTAACGTGTCCTAACGTGTTGTAACGTGTCCTAGCATAACATTTTGTGACGTGTCCTAACGTCACGCAATGTGTTGTAACATGTTGTAACATGTCCTAACGTGTTGTCACGTGTCCTTATGTGTCGTAATGCGTTGTAACGTGCCGTAACGCGTTGTAACGTGTGGTAACATGTTGTAACGTGTCCTAGCATAACATTTTGTGTCCTAACGTCACGCAATGTGTTGTAACATTTTGTAACGTGTTGTAACATGTCCTAACGTGTTGTAACATGTCCTAACGTGTTGTGACATTTTGTAATGTAGCCTAACGTGTTGTAACATGTCCTAACGTGTTGTAACATGTCCTAACGTGTTGTGACATGTCCTAACGTGTTGTGACATTTTGTAATGTAGCCTAACGTGTTGTAACATGTCCTAACGTGTTGTGACATTTTGTAATGTGTCCTAACGTGTTGTAACATTTTGTAACGTGTCCTCACGTGTCGTAACGTATATTTTGATTGCTTCACACTGAAATATAAGACTTGAATGCCGTAAACAATTGTTGTATCTGACCTGGACAGTTAAAAGACTTCAGCTATTGAATTAAATGTTAAAAGTCAAACATGTTGACCTACAGTAGATGACTAGACAGCTTCTGACCTGCAAATCATTAAAGCAGTGCTTGCTGGGAAGCTGCTGGTGTTAGTCTGTATATATCATATACGATATACAACATGGATGCCTAATCGGTGACATGATCCACAGGTTTGTGAAGCACTGCTGTGAGAATGTGGGGTCTCTTGCTGCTGCCATGTCGGAAGTCCTACCTCAGCAGGGTGGAGCTGAGGTGGGCTGAATGAAGGTATACTCCTAGGCAATCTACCTGTAACGGCACACACCTGTCATGCCGTGCTGCTAATTATGCCTAACTCTTTAAATGGATATGTTCTATAAAAAAATCACCCTCAGTACAGTTGTCATGAACAGAAGAATTAGCTATAGAGACCAAAACTGTTCTGCTGTAAAGTTGGACATTTGAACATACGGGCTTCAGGAGACTGACTTGTACTGTGGCCAGCCTCAGGTGGACGTTTGAGGAACTGCAGTTTTTGATACTCACACGTTGGCTTCTGGTGCCATTCATTTAAAGTCAGTAGCGTTTACTGAAGTTTAATGAAGTGCTTTTTATTTCCATGTTTGCTTTAAATGAACACAGTTTCCGTAGAAAAGACCATGATTAATCCAGAAAGTAACACAATCTCGCACCGCTCCATTCGCTCAGGCTCAGGATCATTGACTCCCCGTCTGTCATGAGTACTGCTCAGCTGTCTAGGCCGCTTTGTGTGTCTGTGAGCCTGGACTATGTGTGTCCCTGTTGGGCTTGTAGCACTTTACAGTGCTCTTTTGGGAAATGCTGATTGTCGTTTCTGTTGTTACTTAGCGAGCGAACGTGCTGCACTGCGAAGGACAACAAAAATGGACATATTTTTCACTTAGACTTTGCCAGGCTGTTGAGAAAAGCACAGCAGAATTTAGTTTTCAGTGAAAATAAGAAATTGAGGCCAGTGTTGTGAAGATTCTGTTTGTAGACCCAGTGGACCTGTACCCATAAACATCATACTTAGGATGACTGTCATGTTTAATTAGAGAAGAGAAGAGACGTTTTATCTCGGTTGTCTTTATCGCTGTATTAAACATGCAGAGCTGAGGCAAAAACGCAGAGCAAAGTCGGCCCCCAAAACATTAGCACTGAGGGAAAGCAGTGTGATGCGGCTCTCTGTTACAAACATCATGTATAAAAGATGCATGCATTATAAAAGCATTTCAACACCCAGAACTAAAATGTTACACTCTTCAGCGGTGGCTGTGAGTTCTTTTCACCTTCATGAAAACATTGTGTTTTTTTGCAGCTGACACGAAATTGAACTTCTCAATGATCTGGTTCATCATCATGGCAACCAAATTGGATTTTAAAGAAATTATACAATAGCACAGATGCTTTCAAACAGTAGTCATCAAAGACACGCACAGCATCAGGACAGAAGATTATACCATTCCATTTAAGCACAGGAAGGAATTATTGTATTAAAGAGAGAAAGGAATTATGCCATTAGTGGCCTGACCTTTCCATGGCTTTAATGTAAGATGGTGACATGGTTCTGGATGTCCAGAAAGGGTGGGGGCTGGGCTTGCTTATAAAACCATGAATGTTAGTGACACCTGATGTGTCAACCACTGTGTGTCACTAGTAGTCCAGGACGCAGCTCTGTCCTGGTTGGACGCTAACCTTACATGTTTCATCTTTCAGATTTTGTTGTCATGTTGAGTTTAGGTGATCATTCTTTAGACTAGTGTGGTGGGCCATATTATGTAAAAAAATGATGTGATATGGCCTTCAAAAGTCACCACGGCTCAACCGATTTGGACATTTTGGAGTGACCTGTTTGACAGCGCTCTCCACCACCATTATCTCATCAAAAAGATCCACAAACTCAAACCCTGAGACCTGTTCTTCTAATAACGTCTATAGAACAGCAGTGGTGACCCTGCACCTTGCGTAGACATTGTCGGCCTGTCAGCCTCGCGCTTTCAGGTTCTGACCTAAATATCACAACAACGAGTGAATGGACTGCCAGAAAATATTTCACCATGACTCTGACTCTAGTCCCCTGACTTTGCCTCATGAGAATGAGGTTGACATTTGTAGTTCAGAGAAAAATATATTGACAGGTAACACATGTGTTGCCATGTTGCTATCGTACAGACTGTTGATCCACCATAGGTTTGATACATTTTATAGAAATGCCTCTGTTGGATAGATTGGTGAGAGAGTTCTTACAGACATCCGTAACAGAACAAATGCCCACAAAAATAAAAATAAAGTTCAGTTTTATTCTCATACAGGACCATACAGGTGCAATCATAATGAAATATATTTCCATAAATTCCTATGATTCATTGCTCAAGGGCACAAACTGACCATTTCTATGTTGTATGTAGTGCTAATTGACAAATGTAATCATTCTTAACTGCAATGGTGAACATGACAAATGGTATCAGACTGTCAGCATTGTTATTACCGATGCCACTTACCCAAAGCACCAATGTGCCAGCTGCAGATACAGAGACAGACAGACCCCTATTTCCATTGTGGTCCACTTGGATTTATGATTCCTTTGTTCTGGACGGGACATATCTTGATGCACGCCAAGTTAAATAATTCAAGGTGCTGACAGTGAAGGATTAAATCAAATGTAATTTATTCAACTGATAACATTAAGGTTGAGGGTTTCTGGTCCTGTCCTCTTCTGCTTGGAGTTGACTCAGCTGATGCCTCAACACCATCACTCACATTGATGAATGCCTTAAAACCAGCGTCCACCATGTTTGTGATTTAGTATACCTGTTGTCATGTGTTTAGCTCTCTTGTGTTTTGCTTTTTCGTCTTTCTCCAATATCGCTTTTGATATGACCTCCCTGCACTCGTTAATTACCATTCAACTCAGTGCTCTGTCAAAGATGTGTCTGTCTTTGTGAAGCAAAAACCTGTTTGCTTTTAAAGCACACAAATGAAATAGACCTGGCTGTTGAATGCTGAATGCTGAGCAGCACATCACAGGATGTAAAATGAGAGAGAAGGTAATATGAATGTGTGAGAGAGCACAGGTCAGGGGAAAGAAATGTGAGAAAGAAAGAAGAGAAGAGGTTGATAAGAAGAAAGATGGGGACAAAGGGTAGGAAAGGTTAAAAGAGAAGTAAATGTAACAATATGAAAGATAAAGTGGGTGTTAATCCAAAGAAGGTCTGTCGAGTATACAGCAAAACTGATATAAACACTTAATGTTCACCTACTACAGAAAACCAAGGACAGAGCTCGATGAACACTTTCAATGATATAACAGAAAATGGACTGAAAGGTTTAATAATATAACTAGAAAATTCCCATAGAAATTTGAGAGTGACGAGTGGGCTGTTGCCAGGGGTCTGTATTCAAAAAGCACACCTCAAATAGTCATTTTTAACATGTTTATTTACACACATGAGCATCTAGCCACTAATTCTAGCATTAGACGTTAATGTTAGCAATTATTATGTCTTTACTACAATGAGCAAAGTCTTATTTTGAAGGGACTCTTATTTTGTAAATAGCCCCTCCCCCCTCTCCTCCTTCAGACATCAGAGACCACCCCTCGAACAGGAAGGATTTCTGGCCAAACTGTATTTCCAATCATTGAACTGAAATCACTGGGAGCATCCTGAGCCCTTCCTGAACGTCTACATAGTTATTTTGTGTTGATAAAGTGAAGAAATGTGACCTTTAGAGCGATTCAAAGAATCGTTGCTTCTGCTTTCCTCCACAAATGTTCCCACCTTTTTAACATGGCAGTCTATGGGGCTGTGGATGGGTGTTGCTCGCGCATCTTTGTGTGTTACGCCAAAACTATAAGACTGACAGCTTTAGCAGACGAATGTGAGTGAGAAGACAAATTTTCCTACGTTTCTATGTATAAATCATGTCTTTAGTGGGGCATTTGAGGCCACGGTAGTCAAATACGTTTTATTTTTTCACTGATTTTTCTCTCTGCTCCTCACTCTAGCTGATGATGTCATCCACTCTAGCTCAAACATTCCGCGCAATACACACCCATTATAAACCCAGAAGTTTGACTAAAAACCTGCTCAACTTTAAGCCTTGATATTTTAAAAATGGTAAAAGCTGTCGATGAGTGAAGTGAATCCCTGAAGAGAAGGCAAGAGTACCTACATTTTAAAGTTTAAATCAAATCTCTCTGTGAAAGTATGCCAAAGCAGTTGTTTTTGAAAATGTCTGTTGATTTTTTTTTTTTCTCAGGCTTTCCCATTCATTCCTATGCCGTAGCCACTCGTCACTTATAATTGGCACAAAGGGTTGCACATATTCTAAAGGTGAAGGAAAACTCCAGTCTCAATTCTACCTCTGAGGAATCTTCAGACCATCGATGCCTAAAGTCTCAAACAGCCTCCACAGCACTTAGCCATTGTTGGTTGTGGTCAAGTAGCATTGTATATAGTAAAATCCCCATGACCAGTCAGGACATAATTGGTCCAAGAGTATCAGCACTTGACCTATTTAAGACCTACATAAGTTAGTTCTTAGTTCTTCTTAGTTAGTTCTAATTTCTTTACATAATTTTACCTAATTCCAAGAATCCAAAAATTCGTCTTAAAATTTGCAGTCAAGATGAAGAAACACTGACATATGTTTACATAGAGAATGCATACATCTGTAGCCCTGTAATGAACTGGAGACTTGTTCGGGGTGTACCCCACCTCACGTCCAATGTCATCTTGGATTAGCTCTAGCCCTGTGCGACACTGATAAAGACAGGTGGCTATAGAAAATGGATGCATGCATACATCTGTGCATTCTAAAGTGGAAACAGACAATGTTTCTGCTTAACCTTAGTATTATTTCCAGAGATTCAACAGTTCCCCCCATGAGCAACATTGCAATTGCCTTCGATGTTTTAAATTGGTCTAATATGAGCCTTACACAATATTCCCTGGGAAAATTGTTGTGACAGTCAAAACAGAAATACTTGGAAATGCTGGGATGCTACTACCGCTTTAAAACAGCTATCTACAATTGTTTGTTTACTTTTTTCTTGCCATCCATTCAGCATTCAAAAATCCTCCTTACACTTTTACTTCACCTGTGCAATCCATCAGCGTAGTTTGGTTTGAAGAATCTGCACTGCATTACCTCACATCAATAATGTAATACTGATATAATGCACACTCGGATTGTAAAGCCCTCTGAGGCAAATGTATTTTGTGACTTTGGGCTATTAGATTTGATTTTGATTTGATGTCCCCTGTGATGGATTACATAACCCAAGTTTCAGGAGTCTACTAATTGATTTTAAAGCCATTCTGAATGAAGTGGAAACAAATGGATGCCAGGAAATGGCTTGAAAAGACATTCAGGTGTCTACACACGTGTGACCTGCAGATAAATAAGCTCAGCATAAAGTTTCTAAGTTAAGTTAAGTAGTTAAGGACAGTTCTGTCTCAGGTTTCACATATGAAGACTTGAATGCTGGAGACATGCAGATGTGGATGGATGGGCAGCCACATAACGGTACCCAGGGAGCAGTTCAGGTTTCAGTACCTTGCTCAAGGGCACCTCAGGCGATCGCCAAGGAGGTCAACTGACCAACTCCCAGCCCATGCTCAGTCTGTGTAGGCGTGCCTATGCAGTTGTTATGCCCATCTTGTCTATTACATGTCACATGTCAGGACACACTGTTTATTGATTCTGACATAATCTCATAGGCCGAATACAGAATGATGGCTGCTATCTGTTTTTTCTCCTCAGCTGTGGCACACACTTGTTGTGTATCACAGTTAGTAATTGATTATAAAAATACGCCACATTTAAGTTTTTTCTGACTCTTTCTGTACGTGCGAACCTTCACCTGTCTGTATTTTTAGTTATTTCTTTTATATGGTGAGTGATGGGAGGAGCGACATGTTAATGAAGACTGTTTGTGCCGTTCTTCCCGGAGTTATTGTGCGTGTACCCAGTGTTTACTTCAGCCGAGCTGACCTGCGGGATGCCGAGTGTTTAGTATAGTTGATATTTCTGTCACTGCCGCTGTGCCGTTAGTTCTCTCATTGCAGCGATGATTGGTTTTTGATAGCGGATACATATGCATAACAAGCAACCTCAGTTGTTTACCTGCTCAGCGTGATGTTAGCCTCACACACACACACACACACACACACACACACACACACACACACACACACACACACACAGAGGTACCTGCTGTTGTTGTCAGACTTTTAAGACACAGCTGTTGGCTCAGTTGGCTCAGATAATTTCTCCGTACAGCTGTGATGAAGAAAGGATTAAGATGAGTGTTGGGAGGGAGAGTCGTGGGACTAGAATAGAAGGAAGTAAGAAGAAATGGAAGGAAGAGTGAGAGGGATGAGTAAAGTAGACGGACAGAAAAAAAATGAAAGAAGAAAGTTGAAGAGTCATAAATCAAAATATATTCTGTAAGTGTTATTTTATCCCCAGTAAGCAGCAGTGAACTTGATATAATGAACAAAATATAGCAGTTTTGTTCATATATTTTGCAAACTGCCATCGTAAAAATAAAACAAGAATAAAATAAGTCAGTTCTCATTTTAATGTGCTTTCAGTGGTGACAAACATGAACGAGTGAAGTATTCTTTTCACAGAAACGCTACAGGGCTTTTATTTTGACGTGCCTGTGTGCCTGCTCTAACAGCTCAGGGAGGCAGTGTGTGAAATAATTCACCAGCTGCTCTGATTTAGTAGCTTTGAGGTCAGTTTTTTCAACACAGGCCTATGACAATAATCTTGTTATATAACGCTAAACATTGCTGCTTAAATTGAGTCTCTAATCAACTTAAATTTGGTCTCAGTGTATTTATTTCTGTATTTGCACACAGTATAAAGTATCAGTGTCTCTCGGTTATACATTCTTGCTGTATAGGTTTCAAGCTGCACACACACGCTGAGACACCGTGGACCCAGTAGAATCTAAAGACATGCACACAGAATGTGTTGTTGTGATTGGCTGGAGTCAGAGTGAGCTCATCGGGCGCCAAGACGGCCTGGCGTTGAAATAAACCCGACCCAGCTGGTACACACACACACACTCTCATCAGATCTTTCTAAACCTTTTGCTCTTATTTTGTCTCCACTTTTTTCTTCGTTGCTTATTTCCCTTCAACATTTCTCCCTCTTATTTTCCTCCCTTCCACTTGTTATCTCTCTCTTCCTCTCCATTCTTCTTTCCTTCCGCATATGTCGGCGAGCAGACGGCAACTCTGACAAGGAGACAGCCAGACAATTACCTTTTTTCCACTAGAGTACATTTGATTATCTCGCAGACTTGGAGTGTACAGCAGGTGAGCTTTGTTTCGTCTCACGAATCCAACTGATGTCGCTCACACACAGAGAGACGCGCGCAGGCTTTCAAATTCATCTGAGATAATGTGATTTTTTTTTTTCTTCCCTCAAACCTTGTTATGATGATCGCAGCAGGTCTGCTTCTGATTAGCTCCGGCTTCGATCGATGGCATTCATGCAGACAAACGGAGACAAAGAGATGGCAAGTTTGTGGGTTTGATAATTTAGGCTTAAAAGCCTCCACGGAGTAGAAGTGTGTTTTGGTAGGTGATGAGGCTGGTGAGGGAGGAAAGAGGGGAGCAAGAAAAGAAGAAGATAGAAAGAGAGAAACAAATCAGTGCTGCTCAAACAGCTGCTCGCTTTAACAGCGGGAACAAACAGGCACTGTGCACGGCAGACACACACACACACACACAGTAATTGTGTAATTGTAAAAATGCACATATACAGAAAAACCACAGAACACATGCCTATATGCAGAAACACATTCCCACACACACACACACACACACACACACACACACACCCATGGCAGGGCGTCCCTGCAGACTATGCCTCCTCTTCAGTCGGGTTGACAGCCTTTAGATAAATCACTCGTCAGAGC
This sequence comes from Collichthys lucidus, assembly GCA_004119915.2. Taxonomy (NCBI): domain Eukaryota; kingdom Metazoa; phylum Chordata; class Actinopteri; family Sciaenidae; genus Collichthys; species Collichthys lucidus. Next base: position 27,576,301 of record CM014082.1, read on the forward strand.
AGCTAGCGAGTGAGTTGGCTGTTCTACCAATTATTTTAATGAGAACATAAGCTCGCCCAATTCATCCGAGCTCCGTTCAAAGTGCCCCCCCCTCGGGGGAAGACAAAATTCATGCTGCTTAAAGAGTTTTGTCGGCTCTTTTTGTTTTGCCTCAGAAAATCCGCTATGAAACAAAAAAACTGTTTTGTTTACATGTCAGATTTCCTGGGATGAGAATCTGTGGTGCTGCCGCATGAAAAATAAAAACATCCCCGTGCATATTCTGGCTCTGCTGCTAAGGAGTGTGGTGGTATGTCGAGATGCTGCAGAGAGAGGGTTAGAGTCAACTCCTCAAAGGCTTCAGGAAGCTTCTACGCAAAGCACTGACACGGTTACGCTCAGTGATGCTGTGATATGTGTACGTCAGCCCTGGAGCTGTCCTGTAGTGTCTCTTTTCAGTTAGACTTTCAAAATAAAGCACAGTGGGAAAGATTTCACTGTTTGTTTCAGTTCATGAACAAAATGAACTCAGTTTGTGTTAAAATAAGTATGTAATGTACTTTATGTTCCATATTTATTTACATACTGTACATAACTTAGATAAAAATCCAGAAGAAGTCAGTATTTCTCCACATTTTTATACCACATTAGACTGTATGCCAGATGAGCACCTACAGGGTCGTGGTTTACCGTGTAGGACAATGGACCAAGCTGACGTACTTGATGACTTGGCAGTGAGTTGTATACAAGGCTGACCTGACATGCACTGACATGTTTAAGAGATGCTGCAGATTGAAAAACCAATGTCCAACAGCAACTGATCTGTTTCCTTTGTGCGTCATACCAATAGTCTGTTTGTCTGTTTGTGTAACTAAAACTACTTGTCTGAATTACAAAAAGATCATACTCATGCTTAAAGCAGGCTGCAGAAGGCTGGCTCTTTTAGCACCACTGGCCTAAAACATATTTCCCCAATCACAAAGGAATTGTGCAAGCATGACCTCATCTGGTGAAGTATCATCAAGCTTATTTTCTGGATTTGCCTATACATATAATGCTGTGTTTATTTACAGTAAATAACATGCTTCTTCTGGTTTAGCCACGAATAAATACACGGGTTGCAATGAGTTCATTTAATTAGCTAATTCTTGAGTCTGTCTCTGTGACCCTGATGAAGAGATGAAATGTGTTATTCACTGATCGTATCAGATCAGTATTATGGCTTTGGTGCATACAGTAAAGACTCTCAGATGTTTAGTTCTTGGAGCAGCTAACGAACAAATGTTTGAACAGCAGATTTTCTTCCATATGCCGACTGCATCAGTCATGATCTCTGCTAAAAGTAACAGTGTCGTAAGGGTGAGTCATCAAATTCAAAGATATATATACTTTATAAATTAGGTCACAGACTTGACACGGGGAGCGATGTGATCTCACAGGGACACAGATGATTTCCATATCAAGTTCCATATAGAGAAGATCTGGACTGCACTTTTCATAATGATATTATTTACACAGACCAAACAGAGGAAACACTTGGAAACAGTTGCAAGCAAAAACTTTCTTTAGGAAGCAGAAACCTCGAGCAGAACACGGCCATCTGTCGTGACCTTTAGGTTCTTTAGGTAGGAGAGGATAGAGAGTCTTTTTTATCTAGTGTTTGTCCGTTCTGGGCTGGTGCCGCATGGTCTAGTGTGATCTGATCAACATTTCCTAATAATATATTAGAAATTCCTTTTTTTTTTAGCTCGGTAATGCTTTTTGCTCACAGGGACACACAACCAGTCCAGATCAGCTCAGCCCAGCACAGAGGTCCACATTCAAACAACAAAAACAGGCGCACACGGCTCAGTCCAGCGCCTCTCTGAGAGAAACAAAGATGAAACGTGAGCGAAAGAAAAACTGACCGAAAGAGAAGCTGACCGCAAATCTGAAGAATAAAATAATTCTCGCTCTCCTTGCTCATGGAAAAAAAGACGGGTCGGGTCGTGAAAAAGAGACGAAAGAAAGCGATAACGGCGAAATGTTAAAAAAGGTGACCACGAGAGAAAGACGGCCGGCGACGCGATGGGAAAAGACTCTGTGAGGATGAAGAGAGACAAAGAGAGGGAGGGGGACGAGGCTTCCTGTTCTGCTGCTCATGATGAGAGACAGCAAGATAATTAAAGAACAGGGGATCTGCGAGGTTCATCATTAACTTGGAGATATTTTAAGGAGTATTAAGTAATGTCTGACCTTTACAGAGCCTTGGACTAAGAGAGGAGGGAAAGGAGTGGGAGATGAAAATTCCCTCATCACTCCTTCTCTCATTCTCGTCTTTTCACTCTTCATCTCCTCCTGTCCCCCTTTTTTCCTCCCTCCTCCATCATTCCTCTGTGTTTTCATTTAACCTCTCCCTTCCTCTTCTCACCTCCTTTCAGCCTTTCCCTCCCTCCCTCTTTACCTTCACCCTCTTACCCCCTCTCTCATCTTTCCTCGTCACCCTCTTTACTCCGTCATTGACTTCCTTTTCCCTCTCCCTCCTCTCTCTCTCTTTGGTATTTCTGCTCCTGAAGTACTCTTGTAATGACACTGTGCAGATTCCAAAGGCCTCGCAGGCGTCACGCTGAATTACCCAGTTAACCACACACACACACACACACACACACCCGGGCGCATGTATGAATCGACGAACACACACGCGATGTGTGTGTGCCGACGTGATGCCGACTAACGAGGGAAATGCATCAGCCTTAACGAGGAGCAAAGCACTGACAACACCTTGTAGTTTAATGACATCTGCTAATCAGGAATGAAAGCTGCAGACGCGCACACACACACAAACCTTTCTCTCTCTCTCCCACACACACACACACACACACACACACACACACACACACACACACACACACACACACACACACACACACAGAGTTTCAGGTTTGGTTTTATTATGAATTCTTTTGATTTGTGATGAGGGTCGCGGTGGGCATCGCTCAGGCAGATTGGGAGTGACGGAGCAGGGAGGGGAAGAAGGATAGAGGGCACAGATGGAGCTCAGCCAGTTTGGAGACACAAAGAGTGGAGGCAATTTTCAAAATAAAAGAAGTCTTTTATAATTTTTTAACTGGAATTTTGGTATCTTCGGTGTGACACTTCTATCTTCATATTGACGATTTAGAAAACATTTTATTGAACGCTGAATGATTTTTGGACTGCAACCAAGATTTTTGGCACACAACCTTTAGAAAGTTTTGACCAACCTAAATACTTTTAGCTGTTCAGCTTTATTACAATGCACCTTTAGACATGTCTCCGCATATTTAGTCTCCGAAATATGCGAATCATCTAAAACCATTTCAAAGAAAACATGGAAATCCATGGTTTCTGCTGGATTACTATGATGGGCGCGCTGAGTGCAATGTTCCCACAGATCCCTGTCAAAATGTACAGATGGAGTTCATTCTGCTCAGCGGAGCATAAAGCAGTTTGATTCCCAGGCATAATATTACCAACATATGCTTCCACATTGTGGGACCCGGGGAGCGAGCACACGAGAGACTTCCAACAGCTGACTTCCAACGTCCGCTAACTACAATGGGGATAAAAATTATAAAATTTTGCACATCAGTTGTTTTGCGCAGCGGCGTTTATTCGGACCTTACTGCGATTTAATGTTCTCGATGTTTCTGTTGATTTTTGTGTTGCATTCAGGTTTGTACCGTATACGATGCATGTACGTGTGGTTGTGAAATATATCGGTACAGGTGCTCTGTGTTGTGTTTGAAACTGTTATCTCCTCACTGCAGCTGGATAGAACACAGATTGGACCAGAGCTATAAATACTCTCTCTGAGACACACACACACACACACACACACACACACACACACACACACACACACACACACACACACACACCATAAATACACCTTGACGCTGAGCTTGAGCTCAGTCCGCTCTGCCAAACCCGATTAAACAAGAAATAAATCACTGTAACACACACACACACACACATTTGAGCAGACACACATATACAGATCCATGTACCTGAACACATACACACAAATACAAAGAGAACACAGGTGTTAGCTGTTGCTGTGGCCTTTTGATGCCTAGCGGTGGAAACAGTTTGAATACAGCCAGCTGAACACAACACCTTAAAGGAATAAAACTGATTTAAAGTTGAGTAAATCACTGCTGCTAAAGAAGAGAGCCCTTCGGGGAACCTGTAAACCCTGATATAAGCTGATTGTTATTTGTGAGTTACCTTTGACCACTTTAAACCATTTGGCCGCTCTGTTTTAACTCTTCATAAATCAAATATAAAGCAAAAATGATCACCAAGTGATGCCAGGTGCTTTTAACGTACCTCTCTTAAATATCTTCTGCACTTATTCTTAGAATTTATGATGTATAGATGAGCCAAAAGCCGCGGTGCAGTCTTAAGGGGACTTTTAAGCTTCAAGTATAGATAAAAAAATGGCAAATGGTTGTCGTTTATCTGCTGATTTTGACAGAAACATTCCTATATCATCACATTTTTTAACGGGGCCTGTGTATATATTATTTATGTAATATTTTGGCTATATACAGACTAGATCTGATGGCTACTACATCTTTTACCACATCTGTTTCAGGCCTAAACTAAGCAGCAACCTCTGTGGCTGTGAAATGAAGCCAAAGCAAAAGCTGCAGTTTCTCAAACGTCCACTTGAGGGTGGCTCCAGAAGTGAGTCAGTCTCCATAAGTCCCCATGTTCAAATGTCCAACTTCACAGCAGAAATAAACATGTTTACAGCCTGGTACAAAAAACTGTTTTGGTTATATTAAGGGTTAAAGTTAGGGATAATTAACAGCATGGCCGCTTTGATTTCCAGGTGGGTGCCATTACAGGTGTCTCATTTAAGCCCCCTGAGGTAATTAAGCCTGCCTCAGGTCCGCCCGCGCTAAAAGTCTTTGCCCATTTTTAGATTAGCCCGGAGGCGGCTGAGGCAGAACTGGCAAAATCGCAGCTCTTCAGAAACCTGTGGGTGATGTCACGGATACGCTGTGTATGTTTTTATACTATATATGATCAAAACTGACTGATTTTATTCTGAAAGAACAATCAGCACAAGTTCTAAATGAACACACATCCCCCAAAAACGTACAGTAGATTCTAAAAACAGACTGTCAATGGTCAAATAAATAAAATATGAGTGTGGTAGTGTGGTTCCTCGTGGGGAAGGTGGGAACAGAAGCACGAGAAAGAGAAATGTTCCCTGTAACTAACATTATGTTGTGTTCTCTGGAAGGTGTGGTGGGTTGAGTCTGGGTCAGAATTCCAGCTGAAGCTTTGCAGGTGTGTTTGTGCACGAGAACAAAGTAAAAGGTAGATGTCACTGAGCAAGGGCATAGGAAGTCAATAGGAAAGAACATGAGAGACGTGTGTGTGTGTGTGTGTGTGTGTGTGTGTGTGTGTGTGTGTGTGTGTGTGTGTGTGTGTGTGTGTGTGTGTGTGTGTGTGTGTGTGTGTGTGTGTGTGTGTGTGTGTGTGTGTGTGTGTGTGTGTGTGTTATTGACAAGGTTTTGTGGGCAGGAAACAATACGTTTGAAATAAATGTAATTACTCGGTAATGCCAATTTGTTTCCACGGGTGACCTTTCGAACTTCTCAACATGCAAAGAAATAAACGTCGGTACTGAACTAGGATGACTCTGTCGTGGGCTTGGGGTGCATGTTCTCTCACATCAACACATTGTTTACTGGTGGGACTGTCTTAACCTCATTAGCCTGTGTCTGGCTGATTAGCATTAGGCTCTGTGGTGCAGAGAAACAACAATTACTGATCACTATCAGCATTTATTTAAATAATGGAGCAGCCAGGCCTTTGTACCGGCAAACAAAAGGTCAGAAATTAGCAGAGAAAAGCTGCAGCTTTCAAACGTGTGCATGGTTTGTCTGCAAATGTCATATTGATCGGTTTTAGTTTATCTGCTTCATTTAAAACTGTTTTGATTCTAAAGAAATGGGACCGTAAATGCTGCCATGGGGAGGAATGTTATCATATATATTGTTATACTACTTAATTTACAAAAAATGTCTGTAGAAAGCACTGTAAACTATTAAAAAGATATATAAAAAACCGAAAACTACTGTAAAATTTTAGAGCTATTTTCACTAGATTTACATTTTTTATTTTATTTACGGTGGAGCTCAGCGTTGGTTGGTAGTGGTGGGTGAGAGGAAGCAGCAGGTGGATGATGGTCGACTGTCCTGGCGCAATGTGAAAACCAGATACAGCTCAAATCGGTTTACACGAAGCCGTAAGAGAGACAAATTGAGACATAAACAGAGCAAACAGAACAGGAACGATATTAAGAACAATAACTGTCACTTTTAAAAAAAAGAAAACACAGCAGCTGCAAACAGGCGCCAAGTTTTCCGTCTAACTAATTTAGAATGGAAACATGTCTCTAATGTGATGTTGTAGGATTTCAGTGATGGAGCTCTGTTTTTGTCGGTGCCACAACCTGGGCCTGATGCCGCCACCACCACCGCTGCTGCTGCTGCTGCTGCTGCTGCCGCTGCCGCCGCTACTGCTGTTGTCATTGTGGTAAATCACAGTGTTTCAGTGTGATAAGGGAACAACTGAATGCTAATAGGCCGATTGAGGATGGTGGTAATTACTGTCTCGCCTTTGCCGTGGAAAGATATCTGTTAGCATGTCACACACAATTGTCTTCAGCTCACGTGTGTGTGTGTGTGTGTGTGTGTGTGTGTGTGTGTGTGTGTGTGTGTGTGTGTGTGTGTGTGTGTGTGTGTGTGTGTGTGTGCGTGTGTGTGTGTGTGTATTTCAGTGTAATGCCTTAAGGTGCATTAGGCTCTCTGTGTGTTTTCATGTAGATGAGCTCATCCGTCTATAAATGGATACCTAACTGTACGTGCGTGTGCGCAGGAAAGGATAATAACAGGTGTGGCACCCTAGTGAACTACTTTTTGTTTACTTATTTCATCTCTCTCTCTCTCTCTCTCTCTCTCTCTCTCTCTCTCTCTCTCTCTCTCTCTCTCTCTCTCTCTCTCTCTCTCTCTCTCACACACACACACTAATCTCTTTTTACATTCAGCAGCACACACTACGCTAAGGAGCACAGAGCAGCTCTGTTGTCGTCTGCCAAGATTTAAATGAAGTTCTGCATTTGGGTCTGCGTAGATATTCATCCAGTTGTCAACATTCAAACGTTCTTTCCTTGGAGAGACACAGGGCACAAAGTTCCTATTACTCGTAATGTGTTCTGCAGTTTGTAATACGTCTGTAACTTGATTGAGTCAAATTAATTAATTTCAGGTGTCATCAAGATAAAAGAAATAATCGTAAGACAATGGCACGAATAAGAACCGTCACGATGAATCCTGCTCAGAGTCTGAGAAACAACAGTTTGAAATATCAAGGTTTTTGTGTCTGGAGGCGACATCACTCAACGCTCAGCTGTCTTTGGCGCTGATGAAGCTGAGAAAGTTCTACGTTCAGGGTTGATTGAGACGTGCACAAATTACACTTACACAGACAGCAGTCAGGTGGTGTGACGGGTGGGAAAGTCCTTGCGTTTGTAAAACTGATGTTCGAAGAGTGAGAAAGTGTAGACCAAGCTGCCCGTAGGTGTGAATGTGTGAACTGTTTGTCTGCCCTGAGATGAACCAGCGACCTGTCCGGGGCATACCCCGCCTCTCGACCGATGCCAGCTGGAGTCTGCTCCAGGCAGTGCAAACAGAAGCGAGTGCTTTGTGCTTTCATTCTAGAGCGATTTGTTGAGATCTCTGTTTCGGTGTAACACCCGCTGTACATTAGTGTTCTGAATCAATAAAACATGAAAAGGTTCAGGCTAATAACTGGGCACCAGCAGGGGGTTTGTGCGTGTGTCTTTTTTTTATATGAAGAAGATTTAAAACATAACATCTTGTCCCCACTTCCTTTGCAGGTCTGTTAGAGGGTTCAGACATTATTTTAACGTTAACCCAGCGAGGGCAAAATGTCAATAAAGGCTCTCACGAGCTGTTCTCGCCCCCCCACTGCAGCCAAACGTAATTATCACACTGCCCGAGGCCGTACCTCATTCTGATTTCCTAACCACTGTTTCACTTTATGATCTGTGTGTATTGATCGCTGTGCGCTTGGCCCGAGCAGCTGGTTTGAAAGCTGCACATTGTACAGAAATCTGTACGCGAGCTAATTACATGTTGGGTAACAAACTTGATATGAGCCGCCGTTGTCTGGGAAAATAAACTGGAGAGAGCTTCATTAAAAAAACAGCTGTACTTTCTTTGGAATAGAAGAAAAGGGAACTCCCACACTGACTGAATACCAAACAAGGTCTTCTTCTACACCCAGTATCTCAATGAAAGCGCTATCAATTTGTAATCATCAACATTATATCACGGATAAATCCAACAATAGGAATGATACGCATGATGACAGATGACTGAGGACTTTTTTTATGCATTGTGCCAAGTTTGAACGAGGGAAAGTCTAAACGCTACGGCCTACAATGATGCCAACCACCTTGAAACGTGGTCCGAGTGATCGGATCTCACGCATGCACCAAAGAAAACAGGTCATGGAGCTTGTTACAGCAGCAGAGTAACGCCCATGGTTATGTGTTCTTGTGATCACGTATGGGTGAAGTTTGGGTGTATGCATACTTTTGGTCACACAGTGCTATGCTGAACGGTAATGTTGTGGAGAAATTGCTGAAGTCAAAGGTCAATGGTGAGGTCAGGAAGGAAGAAAGTGTTCAGGAGCCTCTGATGTCTTATGCTGTATTATTTATTGATGCTTGGCCAAGGAGAATTAGAGACACTCTCAAAGTTCATCAGAAGTGCCTGAGTCGGTCTCACATTCTGTCCAACTCATCCTGGTGGATCGACTTTAAACCCCAAGATAACACCACAAATACTACACGCCCAGAGCCAAAGAGAATGTTTTTACCCATGGAGGTGTTATTGTCAGAATATTCTAGTCTGGAGACACAGATGTCTGTTTACGCAGATTGGAACATCAACGGCAGCTATCTATTATGTCCATGGAGGCCGCAACAGGTCTCTGTGACCCTGGACACCACAGTGTTGAGATAGATTGGCACCTAGTCTAAGCCAAACAACTAATACTACAGAGGACCTCAAGGCCCACACGTGACCTTTTGCAACCTAAGGATAGAAAATTTCATAACAGGTAAGAGACCCAAAATGCAAACACCAGACGAAGACCAGAATCAGTTTATTAAAAGGCAATGGTGAATCTTGAAGGGAGGAGATCCAGAACAGTGCAGGGCTGGTGGTGGAAGAACACTGGTGTTAGGAACAAGGTAGATATGGACATGACAGGGGGGGTTATGGGTAGGAGTTCCTCAAGCACAAGCAAACAGGACTCACCGACAAATATTCAAAGAATCTGAGGGAGACCAGTCTTTTATTCATGGAAGATCGGACACCAGAGAGACAGAAAGGTAGAGAGGCAGGGAGACCTCTATTATGACAAATATGTATAATATGTGTACAATATATGTATAAACCAAATCATAAATGGATAATACATTGTGACGGACTTAAACTTCATTTCTGTTTCAGATACTGAGAGAGACGGATAGACGTGGAAGTTTGATTAACAGAGTGTAAGTAATTTTTCATTTCCACCCCCACCCCCCAGAGTTTGCTTTCCACTTCACTCCCGTCATAACAGGAGGGTCTACTCCAAGGTGCAGCCACAGATTAAAAAAGAGTCTCGAGCCCTGAGACGATTGAGCCGTGTGTGTCGTGCACAGCAGTGGAGTGGGCCCCCGCATGAGAGCGGCGTTAGTAATGTTTGGTACACTAACTGCGAGTCTCCAGTGAGTGCACCGGGCTCACAGCAGAGCGCAGAGTTTGGTTATGTGTTTACTCTGAAAATCTCATCTCCTCCGAATCAATACTCCATTTACCACCAGCCCACAAGACTCGAGCTGAGTAAGGAGTGCTGTGCTTCTCACTCCGCCTCTTGCATTGTGTTTCCTTTCATTCTCCTTTCCTCTGTCGTTCTCTCCATCCATCTATCCCCGCCTCCTGTCCTTTCTTTTTGTCTCTCCATCCTGTCCTTCATCCTCGCTCTCTACCTTCATCGTCGTCTTCTCTCCTTTATCACTCCTCAAATCCAGTCGTCTTCCCTTCTTCACATACTTGTCTCCTACCTCCCTTTTTTCCTGCGTCATCACGTCAGGCTTTTTCCTTCATGACTTTTCTCTTTTCTTTCCTCTTTCCTCTTCTTCTTCCACCCTTTTCTCTACCTGCGCCGACTCTTTCACTCCCCTCATTGTCTTGCCTCCTCTCTGACATTTTGCTTCCTAATCTCGTCTCCCCATCTCTGATTCCTCCTCTTCTCTTCTGGCCTCTCATTTTTCTCCATATCTTTCTTTTTGTCTTTCCTTTCACAAATCTCTCTGTGTCTCTTCCTCCCTCTGTCGTTACTTCAGCCTCGTCTTCTTTCTCATCCCTTCTGTTTGACGTTTCCTCTCCAGTTCTCCCCTCATCCTTCTCTCCTCTCCTCTCCCAAAACCAATTTCCCCACAGGTCGTGTGGGGTCTGTGTGTGTGTGTGTGTGTGTGTCTGTGTGTGTGTGTGTGTGTGTGTTTATGCGAGTCAAGCGCCAGCTGTATTAAACACTTAGCCTTTTTTTTTTCCCCCCTCTCCTGAGCCAAGACAATTTATCCATCGCTCAGGGCGAGAGGAACGAAATGGCTAAATCACATTGTGCCATTAATTTAATTAGCTTGTAATTGACATTTTAAATGCTTCACATTTAAATTAGCGGGCTCTGGCTTCACAATGGAAGCCACAGCAACCGAGAGATTGATTAAATCTCAGCAAAGCAGCGGAGACAGAGGGAGGAAAGAAAGCACGTACTTTAAGAGAGAATCATGCAAGAGCTATGAGGGTGGAAAGGAAATCAAATACCTTTCTCCTAAGTGGAGAGCATGAGTAAGAAGAGGAGCGTGTAAAAGAAAAACAAAGATTGAGAGAGAGATACGAGGAGGTGGCAAAAGAAAGAAACCAGGAGAGAGAAGTGTCCCTTATCTTCTCCTCGCCAGATGCTGCAGAGGTAAGAAGGTCGTCTGTCCTCTGGCTCAGTCGTCCCAATCAAATCAGCCAGTGGACGAAGTGCAGACTAGACTTTGGACAAATTGCTTGTGTGTGTGTGTGTGTGTGTGTGTGTGTGTGTGTGTGTGTGTGTGTGTGTGTGTGTGTGTGTGTGTGTGTGTGTGTGTGTGTGTGTGTGTGTGTGTGTGTGTGTGTGTGTGTGTGTGTGTGTGTGTTAGCCCTGAAGCTGCCAGTAATCAAAAGGAGAACAGATGATATTAGTTTATAGAAATACAGAAACAAGATCGTGAAGTGGATACTGTGTCATTTTATTGCTGTCACTAACGTTCTAGACTGACAACGATTACCTGCAACAATCTGTGCTGTTCAGATCATGGTGGGCTTTTCAATTCCTCCAGTTTTTCGTGATTTTGCGATCGCGTGGATTACTGTGTAATCAGCAATATGCTGCATATTTCCTACTATGTCGTACAATTATTGCAAAATAACCAAACATGCCGCCCCTTCCCCACGATACGATGTGTTTTCCACCATAGTTTAAATAAACGGCTCTGCCATAGATGTGTCTTCCACACCACCTGTTTGACACACACACACACACACACACACACACACACACACACACACACACACACACACACACACACAAACACCATTTTCACACACCGCCGTGGGAACGTTAGTTAGTGATGGCGATGACCAACCTGCCGTCATGTATATCGGCAAATGACCGAGCAAAACAATAAACGGCAATTTTACACGCAAGCGGAGGAAAACTATTTTGTAGCCCATGTAACAAAGTCCTCGACCATCGCCAGATTATACAGTATAACATGTAAAATGTATCATTGATGGTTGGAATCATTTGTGCATTGTGCATATGGGTGACTGCTAACCATTGTGATTGTTTGTTCTGGTTAATGCGTCTTTCCACTCCAGTACTAATGTAAGATTCTTACAGAAAATAAAAATGAAACAGTGTTTCTCAATCTGTCTGCCTTGATTTTGTCTTATTAAGCCTGTTTCGACTTTTTGATGCGGTTTCGTTTACAACAAAAAAGGGGGCGCAAAATTTTAAAAAATGAGAAAATGTCGCCGCAAAATCATTTTGATCGCATAAATCACAAAAAAACTGGACTGGACTGACTTTTATGCAGAGCCAAGCATGACTTAATCTTTTCACTGTCCGGTGCATCTGCTGTGTGCTGCGAATATGGAATGATGCACATCACGTTTCATGACAGCTTAATTACTAAAATTGTTCAGATTGCAGCAGCTCTCACTGCTGCTCTTGCAGACGATGAATATAAACACCAGCACGCCTGTATCTGCAGGTCTGAACTGCTGCTTCTGTTACTTTTCAAGCATGTTGGGGATGGTTCAAAACTTTTTTCTTTCAGTCCAATGTTAACTGTTACTAAAAACTGTTCCCAAATAAGTTGCTTTATAAATATGAGATCAGTAAATTAGCCCAAAGCGATCAACAGGCCACAGCATTGGATTCCAGGCCCTTTTCCAGTGTTTCATTTATCAAAACTTCAAAGATTTGATATCCATAAGCGGATATATTTGTGTTTTTAAGTACCAACAATAATCACTGGCTGAGGACGGTGACTGCATAGTTGTGACATCAGAATCTTACAGAAGTACTGACTGATTTTTTGAAGGCAGTTTTCCAAATACTCTTACCATGGCAGTATTTATAGAACACACATACCTGCTTCATAAGATGATGATATAAATCTCACTTTCTAAAACATGGGACCTTTAAGCCGTGCATAATGCACACCTATAAAACATAAATCTCATCTATATTTAATTCTACGCCTCCACGATTTACGTCCAATGCCAACATTTAGTGCGTGCGCAGGAAGTAGTGCGTCCTTAGAAAGTAAGGACGTGAAGGTTGGGTCACCTGTTTCAGAGCAGACGCTGAAACACAAAGGAAACCCATCCCACTCATGTCTGAACCCGAATACACTCCACAGTCCGGGGGGGGGGAACCATTGATTTGGGCCATTGACTGAATTAATATGATTAGCATGGCTCTTGTCAGATTCTGATGAGTGTGTGTGTGTGTGTGTGAGAGTGTCAGAAAGAGAAATGTTGAATGAATATGATTAGACTGGTTCCCGCCGGTGTCTGCAATATGTTTGTGAGACAGAACAAATGATAGGGAAGAGTGACTGATGGACAAGGTTACAATTTAGACAGAACAAGAGCTGTGAATTAATACAGAGAGAGAGAGAGAGAGACAGAGAGAGAGTGTGAGTAGCAGTTTGTAGTAGTGTGTGTGTATCTGTGTGGAGGAGAGTATAGAAGGCCAGAATGACTGTGGATGTCAGCACTTTTCATCTATTTTCAAAGGGACCCTTCACATACCTACACACACACACACAGAGGCAGGTATCCGGCATGGAGCCTGATCTCTCTTCCATGTTTTTTTAATATTCTTTCAGCTGCAGATTTTCAAAGGAAAATCACAGCGACGACGTGTTTGATCTGCCCGCTGTCATCAGCAGACAGTGGACGGACGGAGCGGGTGGGACAAATGGAAGAGGGTGCGGGGTGGAGATCTGCAGCTATTAGATAAATCTGCAAATGCCAAATTAGGATTTTTAAGACCTTTTTTTGAAATGGCTGCTTAGAATTGAGGTTACACACACACACACACACACAGTAAACATGAAATGCAAAAATCCAACCAACCGTCTTTCTGACATGTTTTTGGTGAGGCGTGTTAAACTACAACAAACATTACATAGGAGGACGTTTAGAGTGATGTCCTGTTGTTTGGTGAATACAACTGTCCAATCAGGAGGCGTGAGCTGCAACTATGGTGTTCAATATGTAAAAGCAGAGAGGTGATGATCGTCGCTTGCATATTCTTAATTTAGTGAAACAGGACCTTTGTCCATGTCACTGATGTGGGCTGTGTTTTGACAGATTGAACACAAACTGTATTTCCAATCATTGAACCGAAATCACTGGGAGCATCCTGAGCCCTTCCTGAACGTCTACATAGTTATTTTGTGTTGATAAAGTGAAGAAATGTGACCTTTAGAGCGATTCAAAGAAGCGTTACTTCTGCTTTCCTCCAGAAATGTTCCAGCCTTTTTAACATGGCAGTCTATGAGGCTGTGGATGGGTGTTGTTCATGCATCTTTGTGTGTTATGCCAAAACTATACAAGCTGACAGCTTTAGCAGATGAATGTGAGTGAGAAGACAAATTTCCCTACGTTTCTATGTATAAATCATGTCTGTAGTGGGGCAGTTGAGGCCACGGTAGTCAAATACATTTTATTTTTTTAACTTAAAAAAAAAAAAAAAAAAATTTCACTGTACAGTGTGTCAGATATACATACATACTGATATACAGAACATAATATCAATAACCATGTTTTTTATTAGAGTAATAATCATCTGGAAATAAGAATCATAATGTTAGAATGAGCCTTTTATGTACAGATACCACGGCTCTTCGTCCATAGAGGGAGTTATGATCAGCAACTACACGGCGAGCAAGTTCTACACACTGGTCCTTTGGATGGACCTCTGTGAACTGTTGACATCTATCAGTTGTGATTGTGATTTCAGAAGCGTCTTAGAGACGCTCTTCACTCTGCTCTTGTTGATGGATGCCCCGACCAGCCACACAAAGCAGTCAGACACAGTGGATATAAAAGCATGAATGTGGAGCTCCTTGAAGCTAGGTGAAATTAGTCTTTCTTTGGGAAAATACGTGGACAGATGTGGCTCCATCATGCGATAGCAAGGTCTCCATTTGCGACATTAAATTGGGTTGCACTGGAAATCTGGCGACGACAGATGGTGAAAGAAAGGAATTTAAGAGGGAATACACTTTATTTTGAATTCACCGACTTGAGCGCTGACTGCACATGCCATTAGGTAATCAGTAATAATATCGAGATGAGAGATTGGGAGAGAGTGTACAAAACTAGGATGTAACTCAGAGTTAAATAAAGAGCACGGCAAGGATCCTTTCTCCCTTCCTCACTCTGAAATTCATTTCATTTCTCCATTTCTTTCTCTCCCTCCCTTTTCTCCTCTACTCCTTTTGCTGTATTCATTCCCCTCACTTCAGTGAAGATCTAAAAGGCCACTGACCCTCATCATCAAATGCATTACAGGTGTGTGTGTGTGTGTGTGTGTGTGTGTGTGTGTCACAGATAAAGACAAAAAATTGAATGAGAAAATGGACTTGGACTTAATGTGTTTGTGTGGTTATACACAGGTGTACATGTGTGTGCGAGGCACCTGCAGCTTGTTTCCTGAGTTCTTCCTCTTCACGGATCCCGTTGACCTTCCATGCTGAAGGTTCATGTTTTCTGTCTCTTTCATAAACTGCATTCATCTCATTCGAGGTTTGTGCACCGATAATGTTGAAATAAATTTACGTTCAAGGCTTTTGTTGCATTGATCAAGTTCAATTAGAATTATTTGGTTAATTATATATTGTTAGACTCCAGCCTTGGGAAGTACTTGTTTCTGAGTGGCTGAGCTCTTCATTTGTATAAATGGAGACATCAAAGAAGCGTGACTACCATTTTAAAACTGTCTGCTACTGCATGAAACTATAGCAACAGTCCTTCTAAGTTCTACTCTTTTCCTCTTTAACTAAGAATCTGAACAAAGTGTCTCTTTGAGTTATTATTTAGGACTGAAGTGAATTCATGTCTCTGCAAAATGTTTCATAACAAATAAAACTAGAAAATTCCCGCAGAAATTTTGAGAGTGATGAGTGGGCTGTTGCCAGGGGTCTTCTCATGTTAGCAATTAGCATGTATGTAATTCTTAGTAGCTGACGCGGTAGCAATTAGCATTAGCATGTTAGCATTGGCCGCTAATGTTAACAATTAGCATGTCTTTACAGCTAATGTGCTAGCTGCTCTGCTGTCTCTGTCGTTTTTGGACAGACGAGTTCAAATTAAGTGCCAATAACTGCTAAAATGGCCGCCGCTGGGCTTCTGCCTGCCGGCCCTAATCAGCAGAGCAGTTATTAAATACACATATAGTCTTTTATTTTGAAGGGGCTCTTATTTTTAAAATACACGACACATGTAGACACATGCGTGGATCTGAGATAGGTTGAATGAAGCCTGGGTGGTCAAACAAATCCACGTGTGCTGTCATCCACTTGTCAATCCATGCGACCACACTCTGAAATATGCAACTTAACACCAAGAAGCTGTGAGCTGATCACGATGAGCAGAACTCCACCTGATCTTTGTCATATATGACAGAGCCAGAGATCGACAAAACAGCCGTCAATGAATGTTTGTTGTTGTTTTTTTTCCCCCAACATAGATTTGAACTTTTTTTTGAAATTTTTCTGTTTTCCATTTCAGTGTGTAATTATTTACACTTTTCGGAGCCACATCCACCAAAATCATTTTCATCTTTTTTTCTTTTTCGCAACCATTACACTGACAGAATGACTATGGATTACAGGTCCGATGTGGCTATTTTCAGCCGTGACGGGAAAAAGAAAGAAAAATACAGTTTCTACATAAAAAGCAGCAATCAAATGTGCCATTTGTGCCGCTGAGATGGCAGCGCCTTAGTCACAGTCACAGTAAATACAGAGTCAATAATCATCCAAGTGCCCTCCCAAGAAAAAGGTTATTTTAGAGACAGTGCACATAAACGTGTTTGTTTATGTCGAAACTGTCAGTGAAGAAAGTTATATTGTTCTGTGAGCCGTTGATTAGCAGTCAGACTGATTAAATTGTTAAGAAACACTTAGATTTTGTGTTCCAATGTCCAAATGACAAATGATTCTACTTACAGGACAATGGATGAGAAACAAATCTGCGCTCTTTGGCTGACAAAATGACAACACTTTTTTTACAGGATATATTTTGTCTTGGATTACATTCGTGAGGCAACACGCTTTAACAAGTGACAGCGAAAATGACAGCTAGCAAGAAACATCATCATCACGAGTGGTTGGAAAAAGGCCTGTCACAACAAATGGAAATGTAATCGCTCTCATATGAATTCAAACTATCATCAAACGCCGCCCCTTAAACAACTTACAGAGAAAATTAAGTTTTATTTTTACAGCTGCCCGGTTTGTGCCGAGCAGCATGTCAGAACATAAGTGCTCTGATAATATTCATAGGCTGATGTTTTTGCTTCATTTTGAAACTTGCTGTTTTTCAGGGCAGTAAAAATAACTGTCTGATAAAGTCTTTATGCCAGTTACTGATGTGTCCTTTATTTAACTCCCATGCAGGAGATTCAGTTTGTGCCAAGGTGTTGTGCCTGTTTGCTTTATAGAATTTAATGTATAATTACTGGACTGTTGGAGTTACTTTGAGATGTATTTATATGTTGTTGAGTGGCTGTAAACATTTTTATTAAGACTATGGTCTTAATAACCTGCTACATATGGAAAGGGTTGGGGGTTATGATTTGCTGCTATATAAATTAATTCAATTTAATTAAATGAACTGAAATTGTTTAGCTGGACAGTGCAGAAACCATCGCCCTGTTAATGCAGATCCTCAGGTGGTAACAACAACAACGTGGCCTAAATTGTTCATCCAATATGGGGCTAGTACATGATACTAACGGTTTAATTTTAATTTCAAATGGAGTCCGATTCAATCTAATTTTAAATCTAATCTGTGTCTGCGTGACGTCCTAAATTTAAAATGATGTGTTGTAGTTTCATTTGGAGCTATGAGTTAAATGCATACGACATGAGTGATGTATGAATGAATGTGCAAAGTCATGTCACTGAGAAAAAGACAAAATTAAACAGAAGCCGTGTATGTCAAGATAATGTACACAAGCTGGGAAAACCTGGAAAAATGACAGCTCAGATCAATACAGTAAGTGTGGAATAGTGTTAAATTCAGTTATATTCATTAAATCTTTCTAGTTCCAACTGCTAAATAATTAATATTAACAAAACAACTAACAAAATGTATAAAATGTGATAAAAGTAGTACAGGTCAGCTGCTATAGTCCCTGTATGTGGGCAGTAAGAGCCACATCAAGAAGCCTCAAATGAGTTTGACAGCTATGGGACACAGAGACAGCAGGATTTCATAATTATAGGAAGCTATTAGTAATATTTTCTTTGATAATTGTGATACAAACAGACCTGGCTACAGGTACATTCACATCAGTGATGCACGGGTTGATCCAAATTGAGCGGGTGCCCACGGGGTCACGAGTCACCAAACAGTATTTTTATATTTGGGTCGCAGACATTCGGGTCGTTTTAAATAAAGATGCAGAGTAAAGTTTTGTAATTTATGTAGTAGACAAAATTTTCTGGCAAATACACAGAATTTATTGGCTGAATAACTGGTGTGATGATGCCACGAGCTCTACAGGAGGCCGAGAAAGTATAGACTACTTTTTAAAATGCGGGTCAGGAAGCGGGTTGGGTACAATATTTCACAATTATTTGCTGCGGTCCCAGTTCGGGCAGGTTAGTTTAAAACATCGGTAGGTGCAGGTCGATCAAACATGGACCCGTGCATCACTGATTCACATGCACTGGCCAACGTTTTGACATTTGCCGGACTCCTGTGCTGTCATTTTGTAGTTGATATGAATGAAAGCTATTCTGAAAGGAAACACAAATGTAACCTCATACCAACAATCTAAAAAAGTACCCCGCTGTCTCCAAGCCTATGGTATATTTATGAAGATTTGTGATGTGTGAACATGTGCACAGGCATGTGATTTTGTATGTTTGTGTGTGTGTGTGTGCTGGAGTTGGAGGAGGGGTGGAGGGTTACACACTTGCCTGAGCGTCTGTTGATTGCAGCCGGATGGAAAAACAATTGGAAACGCCTCTCTAGCTGATGGATCCATGTAATCAGCGGTTACAAAGTGAGCTGTGTTGAGAATAACAATGTTTTGTTTTTTTTGCAACACAGCTAGTTACCATATAGATAAGACAGACGCAACACCGCCACAGTGGTATTTTCGTCTGTCATTAGAATGCAATCAGAGGCCCACGTCTGCTCGACAACAGCCTCTTGAGCTGAACTGTTCCAGTCTATTGACTGCTGACCGTATTTAAGAGGCTAAAAGTGTAATCCAAAGGTGAACAAACTCGAGGGCTGCCATTGCACAGCGCAGTGTATTTACTGTATGAGACTGGAAGAGTGCCTCACCTCTGCAAATGAAATCCCACATTACTATCAATGAAGACTTAAACTTATATACCAGATATTGTTTTTGTGTCTTTGGCTTGTGTTTTCACTCAATCTCATTTTGGCAAACTTTATTTTGATAGACAGCTGAAGAGTGACAGGAAATGTGGGGGGAGAGAGAGAGAGAGATGGGGATTGGCATGCGGGAAAGAGCCACAGGTCGGATTCAAACCCTGGGCTTTCGCAGCAAGGACTGAGGTTTCGCGCATGGGGCGGCTGCTCCACCAACTGAACTAAACACCAACCTGATCTCAGCCAGTCGACCGTAGTGTCCGTGTCCAGTAGTGTAGGTGTAGATGACCTGTCCAAGGAGTACCCCAATTTTTGTGCAAAGTCAGCTAGGATCAATGCTGCAAAGATTCCCCGAGTACCTCGAGTAACTCGATTACAAAAAAAATGGGCGAGGAATTTCCTCAGCCTCGAAGCCTCGTTTCGCACAAATTCTTTTTAGTGTGACACCACACGCTTGGTAACAGTGTTGATGTACAGCACGGCAGACGCCGACCGAAAACAGTGAAAACTGTGCAAATCAGAAAACATACGCAGCAAAGCGAAAGTAATAAGAATAATAATTGTATACGATTAATCGATAGAATATTCAACAGAATACTCGATTACCAAAATATTCGATAGCTGCAGCCCTAGTTGGGATTGACATCACAGTTACATTCAGTCACAGTTTTGCATGCTGTCATGTCAAGAGTACAGAGTCATATCATCTCTGTGATTTACTGCTGTTGCTGTTAGTTAATGTTCGCTCAGTTTGTAAGTCAGGCTGCTCGGGCTGTGAGAATGACTCAGCCAGGGGCCGCTGGACAAGAGCAAATGTGGGACTGACTTTTAGTGCTTGGTGAGAGCTTGGTGAAGTCAAAGGCTGAACGACAGACGCCGAGCTGGGCTGACTGCTGTTGGACTAGTCAGTGATATTAGCTGCTGCTGGGTCTGCTGCTGTCATGGTTTTGTTATGTCATGTTTTGTGTTGAAAGTCCTTCCTCGTGTGTCTGGGGCAACATGATTCAGCATCTATAAATACTCACCCGGCCTGAGTATTTAATCTGTGAACGCTTTCACCAAAATATTTATTATATTTGAACTACCTGATGGAAACTGATGCTGTTGCAGGTTTGTGCTGATGTGTATTCATGTCCTAATGCAGACAAAAGAGACAACAAGGAAACAATTTAACAAATAGCCGTATACTTACCCTTTGTATAAGCACATAAATCAAGGGCAAATGACAGAACCTGAGCCGGTTACTAAAATCTGCTTCTTAAGGAGCATGATGCTGCGTGGAGGATGGACAAAACCAGCGTCATGGAGCCATGCCCTCCGTGATTGGTACAACTGTTTCAGAGCTGACATGTGAGTGATGTGACTGGCTGAGAGAGTATTTAATAATCACACCCCCGCTCATCTATATACACCTCCACACAGCCCCTTTGTACAATGCTCTGCTGCAGAAAATAAAAGGTGCCAACGGAGATGCTGTATGCGTCTGTAACACCTTGCACTTAAATATTAAACTGAGGGTTTAATGCATGTTCCCTTTGCAGAGCCAGGCCTGAATATAAAATGATCATGACTATATATAAAAATGTACATATCAAGAATCTGGTGGAGCACATGCCCAGTCGGCATGGGGCAGGATGCCTCTGCATACTGCTACATAAAATAAGATCTGAAACAGAAATGGAGCAGTAGCAGAGAAAGTGTAAGTAACAGTATTCTGCCAGCAGGATTCAACCCCAACCTTTAGGAATACCTGTCAGGTACGCAGCCTGCCGATCCTACAGGGACGCCCCGAGGTCTGTTCTCCTTCTGTCTTATTTTTCTATTACCAGGAGCAACAGGGAGCCTCAGCAAGGAGAGCAGAGGGGTCACCATGGTGTCACTCCCTGGATATGTAAGACTGCAGACGTGGACACGGGGAGACTGAACGTGTGTGTGTGTGTACACAGAAGTACTGCGAGAAAGACCACAACATCGGATGTGTGCACACGTGTCAGGTGTGTGTGTGTGTGTGTGTGACCTACCACCAAGCAACAGGCCAATGAAAAGAACACCAGGACACCGCTGCCCTCCTACAAAAACATCATCACAGAAGAACCGGTCAAAAGTCATTCCCAGTCTTTCCAGTGTGTGTGTGTGTGTGTGTGTGTTTTTTAAAGTGTGTGTTTGTGTGTGTTTTCACCTTTGTAGAATAGAGTAATCACCTGTGTAGTGACATGTACGCACACGTGAAGAATGATGCATATATTTGCATATTTGTGTACCGCATGCGTGTTGTGATGCACACAGCAGGACCAGGGGTCATGTTTCCACCCAGCGTTATGATGCTGAGGGTGTGTGCATGTGTGTGCGTGTGCGTGCGTGTGTGCGCATTAGTATGGGGCGCAGAGCGCACGGCGGGGGACGTGGAGGTGATAAGTCAGCCTTCTTCCTAGAATTATAATGATGTCCGCTGCTCTGCTCCTGTTCCCTGCTGGACACCCTCCCTTTCTCTACAGCTGCATCTTTTACTGTACAACACCTGAACACCTGAACACACACACACACACACACACACACACACACACACACACACACACACACACGTTGTAGTAGTTGCACTATTTTTAACCACACTCTTGTTGTAGCTCTGCTGCTCCATCTTCCACATGGGAAAGTTTTTCAAAAATCAAGTTTCACTTTCTTCATCAGGAACCTTCTATGGCCAGAAAAATGAAGCCCCCTGTGACCTTTGGAGCACATATCTGTGATGAATTATTATAAACTCAAGAGCTTCTTCATAGGAACCAATGACAATTTGAACTTACAGGTACGATCTTCCGCGTGCTCCGAAGTTGCTCATCACTGAATATTTGACTGATTTTGGTGAAACTGGATCATATTTTATGAAGAAAATGTTTTTTACAGAGTTCTGTGATGGACAAAACTGCTGCAAACTATAGCTGCTGTTAGCTCAGTTTGTTAGCCGGGCTGCCCTGACTTTGAGGTCAGAGCACTCGGAGAGCGTTAGGCCGAAACCCTGCTAGGCACGTCTCTGTCACGTCACGGATCCTGCACACGACTTCAAACCCCACCGGAAGTATTTGAAGTGTTTAGCCCACCAGACTTTGTTTGCTTGCTCAGATTTGGTCATTTTCCTGGTGTATGTTCTTCTAAACATGCTTCTACATGCGTGAATATGCTACATAGTTAGTTTGTTTCGCTTTTGTCTGTTTTTACGAACAGCAGTTGCACTACACCGGGTATTTTATTTTGAAAATCCACCGGCTTGTCTATGCTTTTTCTGTGTCTGGCTTCTGGCCGGCTCGAGGTGCTCTGTGTCAATTCACGCAAGCTGCTACGTATTTCACACAGAGCCAAGCAGGGGCTGGCTCCTGGGACGCTTCTGAACCGGACTACGGCGGGGCCGGTGGGGTTTGACTAGAGGACAGAAGAAGACAGGAAGTGGATCTGGTTTTAAAGCCAGAACCAGAGCTAATAGAACCCGGCTCAACAGCCTCTATAGATGTAATGACAGAAGCAAAAAGACCTGAGGGGGCGTTGACAGGGGAAGCTAAGACCGAAAACACCCACCCTACACCCACGGTGTATGTTGTAGCCTCCTGTTCATGTCTCATTGCATTTTTTTTCTATTTTATTTCATTTATACCTTGCAGTTATTATTTATACCATGGCCACTTACCTTTGTAATATTATTTAAATGATGGTCACTACTCTCAATAATATTTATTATTTGTATCATGGTCACTTCCACTATATTTATATTTATTTATATACACTATTTCTTACACTATGGTCACTTCACATTCTCTTCTCTGTTTTGAAGGTTGACTGTTTATTGTAGGTTATAGATATTATTGTGTTTTTGTTTTTTTTGCCTTTTCTACTTTTTTCTAATTCCGTAGTGTATGCTACACTTTCCTCTGCTGCTGTAACAAGTAAATTTCCCCGTGGTGGGATGAATAAAGTATATTTAATCTGATCGAATCTAAAAGGAGAGTGACCGAGCAAAGCTGCCAGACAAGAGTAAATCTGGGACTGACCTTTAGTCGTTGATCATAAGTGTCTGTTTATTAGATCACCTGAAAAGTTTTGTCTTTCCATGCATGTGCTATGTTTCTGAGATTTACGGCCTCCTGCAACCTCAACGCTAGATAAAGATAAATGCTCCACACTGGAGCTTTAAGACTGACATCCACCTGAGTTAGCAATAATAACAGGTGCATATTCGTTGAAGGGATGAAACCCATAAAGATAAGTTACACTGCCAAAGTTCTTTAGGCAGAGCTCTTTCTGCCTTCTTATCCTCATCTCACGTCTTTCCGCCATTCTCCTCTCTCCTCTACTTTGTCTCCACGTCTTCTTTAATCTCACCTTTTATCCACTCTTGTCTCCTTCTAACCTCTCACAATTTTTTTTTACCTCCTTCCACCCTCTCATCTCATCTCCTCCTTTTCCCGTGCTTTTCTCGTCCCTTTTCTCTTACCTTGTCCACCCCGACGACTTCTTCTCCACCTCTCCCGGACGACATTTTAACAGCCTGAAACGAGGAATAATCTCCTTGGCATTTTAGTGAACCGATGCTTTTTTTGATGACCTAGCTGTGGCACCGTGTTCCTCCCCAGGCGACGAGCTAAATTACAGCAACCTTCACATCGAGCAAAGAGCATCGGAGAGAAAATTGTCTCTCTTGGGGGAAAAAAAAAAAAATTGTATCTCTATTTAGTCCTGCAATAACACTGCGAGGAAGCCAGAGGGAAGATTCAACCCCTCTATTCCACCTAAACATAGTTTTATAAAGGGACCTTTTCTGATAACCTATTGTCCGTCTCCGTTCACATGTTCTCCCCTGAATCTCTGCACGGTTTTTCCTTCTCTCCGGGTTTTCTTTTGCAGTCCTCATCCTTTTCTCTATCTGCTCATTCGTTCATTGCTTTGTTTGTCACCTTTATATCCTATATGTCAAAGCTGTTATGCTTCCGAGCCAACAGAAGCTGACCAGTCACTGTGATCCCTGTTTAATTTTGTGTGAGAAATGTTCTCCCTCAGGGAAACCCCCACTGATGCACGCTGGCTAAGTGGAAGCAAAGCCATTACCTGTTAAAGTCTGAACAACCTGGGCACAAAAAAAAATAACCTGGTATAATTTGTATTATAACTTCATCACAGTTTGACATCAAAATAACAGGAATGGAGTCTGTTTCATGCAAAAATATATAATGTATGTAATTACTGTGTCTCAGTGACACAAATAGGTACTGAGATCAGTACCCCTAAAATACACTGCATGCGGAACGGCTCCTCCATGGTAATGGAGCCGATACGTTTCAATGTTAGTCAATGTGTCAGCTCACACAGTCTCCGGTCCCGATACGTCACGGCTCCGGAACGACTACGGCGACCGGCAGCCCTCCGCAACACATATGCAGAGCTTCTATTTTTCACGGACGCCGGAGCACGGTGCATAAATTCAGCACAGAGCAGATTGTGCGGGGAAAGGAAATCGGCTACAAAATACTAAATAAAACCCTGGTTTGTTTACTCCGTGTTCACCGCGGAACGAGTTTCATTACAAGAACACGTCATGATGGGCGGGGCCGACCTGAAGTCAACAGGTCAGGTTCCCCCCGTCGGCACAATGGATGAGGAGAAGTTTGCGAGATCTCGTGCATTCCTGCAGCGCTCGGTGGCCGGTGGAGCCGCACCAGTGCACATCACAAACGGATTATGTGTGAGTTGGCTGGCGGTGGAGTACGCTGTCGCTCTGGAGCAGAGCCGCATGCAGTGTGTTCTAGGTGTCACACATTCACACACACACACACAAACAAATGCTGAGGGCAGGCTGATCTGACTGAGGGCATGATTTCGCCATACACTCATCTCAGTCTCCATGATCACGGCCATTGGTAGAAATGGCAAATAATGGCGGCAATGTGCTGTGAAATGAACCCCATTATGTTTGCACGTGCTCGCTTTTGTGAGCGTGAGCGAGTGAGAGAGATGCAGAGACAGAAAGACGGACGTTTCACCGGTCCTGGGTGGAAGAGGCGGCGATGACAGTCCACAGAGGAGATGAGTGAACATGATGAACCCACTGAGACAGAACAGTGCTGGCAATCATCCTCTACAATTTGATCAGGTCATCAAAGTGTCAAGCTAAGCCAGGGCCCCCATACGTAGTCACACACACACACACACACATACGATATTTATATAAAATCTACAAAAACTGGTCCGTGTCAAACATGGAAACTTGGTCAGTGACCAAAGTAAGAGACTGTAGTCACCCCCATCCAGCATCATTTCTGGATACGCTTGTCTAATGTTTTGACGTGGTATTGAAGTCAGGTGACGTGAATTCACACTTTGAGTTCTCTGAAGAACCCTTTTATCCTAAAGGAGATTTAAGGTTCTTTGGGGAACTGTATGCAAAAACAAAAGTGTTCTTTAAGTCACTTTGCAGCACTTTCTGTGATTTGAAGAACCTTTTCATATATAATAATCTTTTTTATTTAATTATTCTTTTAAAGGTTCTTTGGAATACCGATTACACAAAACACTTCTTTAAGTCACTCTTTGCAGCAATGTGACCTGGTTAATTAAAACTTAACCAACAAAAAGGACAGATTGACAGCTGAACACCTTTGAACAGCCTTTATCGTGAATCTGAAAGTAAAGGTTCTTTATAGTACTTTATAATAAATAGTTCTTTGAAGGACCAATGGATAAAAAAGTGTCTTGCAGAACAGGAAAAAAAAACGTTCCCCTATGGCATAAAGAGTGAGACTGTCTACACATGCAGGAGAATGGATTGGTGGATGGATGGTTCACTCAAACACAGGACGTTCACCCATGAGACTGCTGTTTCTCAGCCTGCTTTATTTTGAAAATCTAAGTGGACAATGCATGTGTATTATTGCTAACTTCACTGAGGTGCCATGCACGTGCAACACTGACACAAGACGGGTATTTGAAGTCTCCTAGTTTGTCCCTTTTTGTGTCTCGTCCAACCTTTTTAAACCAGTTGGTTTTTATTTAAGTTTGTGCTTCTACTTTTTTTTCTTTTTCTTTCAGCCTGAAAGACAACCGAGAAAATGGTTTGATTAAATCTCTTGCTTGCATTTGTTGTAGTGTAGATGTTGTAGAAATATTCTGTGGCCTTGATCCTGCTGGATGATGAATAGAGTTGCAAGAAACTCAGAACTGATTCATTTATGTGTGTGTGTGTGTGTGTGTGTGTGTGTGTGTGTGTGTGGTATGTCTAAGCTGACATCACCCTTAACTGTTTGTTCCTAGTCTCAACACCCACACGTTTGTGTCCTTGTATCTGACAATGACACAGTCTGTCTCTGTGATGGTCTCTGAGCGATGTGTCTACCAACCAACAGTAAGCAGTTCTGTAATTGTGAAAAGAAACGAATCGTTCACAGGTTTAATTTCTCTCACATGCACGCTCTCAACACCTGTGTAGCATCACAAGTAAAGTCACCAAATGCTGCAGGCTTGCAAACACAGCGTTAACAGTAAACTCTACCGTTCGAGCACAGCCCCTTCTAGCTGCTCTGCTGTCTCTGTCATTTTAGACAGACGAGTTCAAATTGCTAAAATGGCCGCCGCTGGACTTCTGCCTGCCGGCCCTAATCAGCAGAACAGTTACTGAATACACATATAGTCTTTTATTTTGAAGGGACTCTTATTTTGAAAACAGCCTCTCCCCTCTCTCCTCCTTCAGGAAGGCTTGAGGTTGCCAAGCAACCAGGACAAACTGCCAGCCCACTGTGGTCGAATACTTTTATTATATATATTTTTCTCTCTGCTCCTCACTCTAGCTGATGATGTCACAAAATCAAACTTAATACCAGTTCATTCATATTCATGTTCTTTTCTCAGCGAAGACTTCAAATTTCAAAACCGACTGGACACTTTCAAACATACTCACACACATACACACACACAGAATGTTATTTGAAGATTGCCTCGGGCTGTTATACTGGACTGAAGGCTGTAAAATAATCATCATATTTATTAACAATATCAATATTGCATAACCCCTGATCCCAAAGTGTGACCTTGTGTGTGTTTGTGTGCACGTGTTGGGCAAGTTGAATTATCGGCTCTGTGGATGGAGAAGGGGTCGAAGAGATGAGACAAAACTGGGAAGAAATATCTGTGGGAAAAATAAAAAAGATGGGGGCAGGAAAGAGACGAGCATGGAGGCACAAGATCAAATGTTGTGAAACACTCTACAACTTTCTTTCTTTCTTCTGTTCTCTGCTTTAATAACAACACACTTCATTACCTATGGCTGCCGCAGGCACATATGCGACTTACAGAGCAATAATTCATCTTTGTCATTTTTATAGACAACCTCACTGAGTTAATGATCCACACACACACACACACACACACTACAGACATGTATTCTCTCCATTGCCTGATGCTGGCATTTTTACATGCATACACACCTATTGTAAACTACACAACCAGATGCACAGAAAGGTACACACACATGCACACTTCAGCAGAAAGAAAAAGAAAGAAAGAAAGAAAGTGTCAGAAAAAGAGAGAGAACAACGTCAGGTGGAAATAAGAGCCTGAAGGCCATCAGTGGCAAAAAAGCAGCACAATGTCTTTTTATAGGTGCTCAGATTATCATCACTGGTCAAGTGGAGCACCAGAGTGCAGAACACGGCAAGCGGGCGTTGCCATGGCAATTGTTATTGCACTTATTATTGCAGCATTATTTATTTATTTATTTATTTTTTACAAATTTGGTGGAATTTGTTCTTTTGAATCCTCAAAGAAAAAAAAAAGTCAACTTTTCTATTTTAGATATTTTCAGTTTTCCATACCAATCATCAAATGTAGGTGGCACCTTCTAGTGATTTTACTTGCTGCTAGAAGGACACACATCTGCATTTTTTTAAGCCCTTTTCATACAAACATAATGTAAGACAAAGTGTTTCACACAATAAACCTGATGTTTTTCTCCTTGTTGAGCTGTAGAAACGTCTCTGGCATCCGTAAAGTGACGTCTAAAATGCAGTTTAAAGGGGGCATCTGTTTGCTCTGAGTCATCAGGAGACGTGAGTGCTAAGCGGTGTGTCATCAGCATAGCTATGAAAACCTACGCCATGTCGCAGCATGTAAAGGTTAAAAAAAGAGTAGGACCTAACATTGAACCTTGTGGAACACCACAATTAATTTTTTTAGCTTGAAGAACATTCTCCGACACTAAGATAGGATCTAAATCAGTAAAAAAAAGTGTAGAATTGTACGGAGCCCCCGTGGTGACATGCAAAAAAAACAACAACAACAAGCAAACTCCGATCTCGACTTTGAAAGTCGAGATCTCGAGTTTTAAAGTCGAGATCGGAGGGGTTTTTTTTTCTCTGCTTTTTTTTTCGCATGTCACCATGGGGGCCCCGTAGAATTGTAACTTATAACCTTATGGGACTAATTTATCTAAGTTTGGACAGTCTGACAGTCTGGGTGGCTGGTTTTTGTATTGCTAGCCTTTCCTTACACAAGCGGGGTTAATCTTAATCTTAAAAGATTACAGGAGCCGAAGTTATATATCTTTGTCATCTCTATCCATTTGCGTTCTCTGTGGATTATTCAGAATCTACCTGAAACACAATGATTTCAATTTGTTTTCCATTTACAAACATAAAGTGATTTGAAATTCCTGCCTGGTGGCACTAATTTTCCAGTCAAGTGTTTTTTTTGTAATTTGGGTGAAGTGACTCTAAAGCCACAAACTGAAAAGGGTATTAAGAAGCATCTCCTCCACTTCATCCCTCTCTCTGCTGCCAAACTACACTGCAAACCTGTTGAGAACACTGAGTATCAAGACCCCTTCCTCCTCATGCGGATATGTTAGTGCAGTGACAGGGTTGTTTACGAGTGGATCTTTATCACCTCTCTATCAGTTTGTCTCAGCGTTCCTCTCGCTCTGCCAGTCAGAGCTTGTTTTCTTTACCTCCATGCATCGGGCCAGTTTGCAGGTTACACTGTCACTGCCTCTCCATGTCCGACCGTCATCTGAGCAGCAGAGCTTGTTACCCTGCAGCAGCAGCAGCAGCAGCATACAGTTTCCTCCTCCGGTTGTCTGTCTGTCCTCATGCCTCAGTCTGCTGTGAAGGAAAGTGGTGTGTATTTTTTTGTTTTTGTTTTTTTGAGGTTGTCAAATAGTAAATTGGCGTTGCTGCTAACACTCTCTGTCTATATCTATATAAATCCCTGCAATTTATTTCTTTACTGTCTGGTAAAATTGCTCTTGAAAACCACCACGACTTGATTTGAGCAATCCAGCTTATTACAGCTGTTTCACTTAATTTTACACAATTTCACTCTGTACATCTGTCTCACACACACACACACACACACACACACACACACACACACACACACACACACACACACAGATGCCTGTTTAAGATTGAAGCAGTCACCCCGAAGAAAGTACCAGTAAGCTTCTGTGATACTCTTTTTCTTTATTTTCTGTCTCGTTCCCGTGCTCTCTCACTCAGATCCGGCCTCATCAGAGTGAGTTGCCATCTTGTTTGAAGTTTTTGAAACAAGAGCAGTGCGTTAGATTAGCTTTATCTGATATAAAATTCCCTCTAAAGTGATGCCGTCTGCGCTCTGCGGCGGCGGCGTCTCCTTTCTCCGGCTGCTTTTTTTGAGTCTGAGTCATTTTGTCTGGTATTCTACGAGTCGTTTGAGGGAGACAAAACGATGCTCGGCGCATTATGCATGATGCATGATGCGTCTGATGTTTGGTTCTTTCTGCTGCACTCTGGGGTATGCGTGTGGAAAAAGGTTATGATCATACAAGACAAATCATGTCATGGTAACTGCATATAAAGAATTTAGGTGAACTATCACAGCTCGTAGAGTTAAGACGTAGATCTTCAGTAGATTTGGTGCTGCATGCAACACTTTAGCTGCATGCTGTTGAGCAAATGGATATTCCTTGTGCTATATTGCACAGATGGCGAAAGATTAAGCTGCGTATGTGTACATGAATATACACAGACATGCAAGAAGTAAATAGACACCTTCATTAAAATTCATGTGTATGTATATATATATATATATATATATATATACTGTATATTGTATCTCTTCCTCCCACTGTTTGTCCCCATCTTCTGCTCTTTGTTGTTACTTTCTTTCTTGTGTTAATTTCTTTTTGCAACGTTCAAGTTCAGGGTTATACTAAATGTCAGATCTCTCTGCAGCAACTTCTTTGTGTGTTTTTGTGTGTGTGCGTGTGTGTGTGCGTATGCGCATAGGTGTGTAGATATGCACACGTATGCTCATGCACACACACTCTAACCAATACGGGAGAACGGGAGATCTTTGCTCGCAGTCTCTACTTATTTTCTCTGATTAAAAATACATCTTGACAGCCAACCAGGATAGAGAGAGAGAGAGAGAGAAACAAAGACAAAAGGTGTGTCTTTACTCCTGCTGTGTTTGTATTCTTTTCGTTAGGCTGTAAAAAGCTTTCAACTAAATTCTGTCTAGTCATTCATATCCCATGTCTCGCCGTATGATGGTGAAAAACCAGTTTATTTACACGCTGTGCACAATAATTGGCATTCTTTTTTTTTTCTTTTTAAAGTGTATATACCAGTTAAAGAGTCTTTATGGCACACACTGTGCAACACCAGAGGAGATTTAGAGGTAAATCTAGCACATTGTTTTGCAGAGTGTTCCTTCACAACAAATGGAGCTCATGATTTTTTTAAAGGTCTTACGGGGTGCAGTGTGAGAGGCAGATGGAAAAAAAAAAAAACCTCCAGTGTGTTTATCCAAAAGAGAAAACTTTCTTACTTACTTAAACTAGCGGTGCAGACTGAGGTTGCTTTTGTTTAGAATTACAAAATCCTGCATATAGCGTCTTATTAAAGGCGGCAAGCCAAACCTTAAAGTGATTCGTAGGAAAACACATCCAACAGCTGAGAAATGGAGCTTTTAGGGGATAAAAATGTGTGAAAGCTGATTTACCTGGAAGAGTGTGCGTATTGTGGTCACCAAGGACAAACTGACACGTTCAGTTTTGGGTTTCCAAGCTCGACGGCCGTATTTTGACTTTATTGCTGCTGCTTTCGTTCTCAGCTTCTCTTGTTCTGCTTGTCTTCGTCTCATGAATCTCTCTTGTTTCTTTTACCTCCCAGTGATCTCTTTCTTTCACCCTTTCTCAGACTCGTAACCCCCAACTCCTCACACACAGACATACTCCTGTGTGCACTGAAACACACACTGCCTTCACAAGCCACATTTACCATAAAGAGATTCCTCCATAGGCTAATGTACTCCGTTAAGCTTTGCGAGCCTAAGTAAGCACTCTGAAATTAGTGTTGGAGTCAGTCGCAGCGTACAAAAGCTTCACTTCCAGCCGTCTGACACTGAATAAATCTGGCTGCATGTGCCCTGTGATACTGAGCTCCTTAATAGGAGTCAATGAACTCTGCCCAAAGCCCCGTTGAGAAGCTCCATATTCAGACAGTTTGCCTGAATAATAATCATCACTGCTGTCAGTTTCTAACAATGCAGATAACTACAGAGTGGAGACATTCAAACTAATAGTATAACTACCATCCAGCAGTAGTTCTATTATATTTCATATTATCTCTGCACATTTCCGCAGCCCCAGGGTCAGCATCACATTTCCAGCAGCCAAGTTTTAGACTGAAAGCACTTTGATTTGATTGGATCCTTCAGCAGAATCCGACTATGTTTAAAATTTTGACTTTCCGCTGCTGATGAATTGCAAACCATGTTCATACCTTTGAGGATGCAGAGAGCAGCAGAGTCCAAAAAAGGAGAAAACTGTTGTATCGGCTGTGTGACACCATTTTAAGTTTTGTGAGATCGGAGCATGTTCTCCTGAAATGAACCTTAAGAAGAAAGCATGCACGTAGTAATATAGCAGGATCTCTTTTGCCGACACAAACAGCAGCCCAAAGAGACCCAATAAGAAGCCATCATGTCACGACTGTCTGATAACAATCCCACAATGCAGGGTGTCGTATTTTAGAAATGCAATCTAATCTGTGTCTCTGCGTGATTCTGAGTGATGACTAAAATATGCAAAAGTATGAATTGATTGTTTTAAACTGAATGCAGTCTGACAGAGGACTGAGAGTCGAGTGAACCTGTGAACCCTCAGCCTGAAAGCAGGGCCGATGAACAATCAGGCTGGCAGTGGAGAAATATCACATTTAATCATGTTTGCAGTTGCACCTGCTGCCTCCTCTCACATTCATGAAGCTAACCGAGCCGAGCAGCTACAGTTATCCCCTGCTGTGACTTCTGCACTCATGTTCTCGCATGAAAAATACCAAAATTACCAGACACAACTTTTGTCTAGACTGAACTTGTGACTGACTGTGTGAATCATACCTCTTCGGAGAGTTTATAGACTTTGAGATTTCAGGCATTGCAAAATGAAAAAGTTCAGTTTTATTTGCCATATGTAGAGTCAACACGTCAACAGTACAGCCAAATGTATGTATGTCAAAAACACGTGTCCCTGCTCCGTTCACTTTTACCTCTTCAGCGTCACTTTTCCTGCCCGCTCACTTGTTGCATGAGGAGCTACACTACTCGACGCTGCGCTAGTCAATGACTCAAAGCATAAAGTCCAAAATAACGTTGTCTGGGCCGCTACTGAATGAACATAGGGGAAACTTGGAGTTGTTTTTTAACAGGATTTGTTCTTTAACGTCCACATAAAACAAATTTCGAGGACTGCATTCTTCCACTTACGTAACGTCGCCAAATTCAGACGCATCGTGTCTCAAGTGGATGCAGAAAAACTAGTCCACGCATTTGTTATTTCTAGGCTGGACTATTGTAACTCTTTGTTATCAGGCTGCTCCATTTAGTCTCTGAGGACTTTGCAGCTAATTCAGAATGCTGCTGCACGTGTTCTGACAGAAACCAAGATCACATGCCTCCTATTTTTGCTTCCTTGCATTGGCTACCTGTTAAATCTAGAATAGTCAGGCGCCATCAGGGCATCTAAAAAAGCTCATAGTACCTTACTATCCCTCTAGAACACTGCGCTCTCAGGATGCTGGGTTCCTTGTGGTTCCTATAGTCTCCAAAAGTAGATTGGGAGCCAGAGCTTTCAGCTATCTCCTCTTCTGTGGAACAAACTACCAATCTGGGTTCGGGAGGCAGACACGGTCAACACTTTTAAGAATAGATTTAAGACTTTCCTTTTTGATAAAGCTTATAGTTAGGGCTGGCTCAGGTCATCCCTTAGTTATGCTGCCATAGGATTAGACTGCACCTGTTAGAATGTCAGTTGGAAATGCTGACAGAGAGAGAGAGAGAAAATGCTGAGACCACCCCTCGAACAGGAAGGATTTCTGGACAAACCGTATTTCCAATCATTGAACCGAAATCACTGGGAGCATCCTGAGTCCTTCCTGAACGTCTACATAGTTATTTTGTGCTGGTAAAGTGAAGAAATGTGACCTTTAGAGCGATTCAAAGAAACGTTACTTCTGCTTTCCTCCAGAAATGTTCCCGCCTTTTTAACATGACAGTCTATAAGGGTTTGGATGGGTGTTGCGTGGGCACTCGCCACTAATAAAGAGATACGAAGAAAAAGAGGACAATAATGGTTTCTGAAAAATATTTGATATATGGCCAGGAGATGTGATATTTTCTCAACTTTACACATCTCAAAAGGATTATTATTTATTTATGTTCTGTCAGTGGTTATGCACACCAGATCACTCCATGGGATGTCTAATAGCTGAAAAGAGACACACTGTAGAGTATAATTTCTTCATTTTGACTATCTTTTACTTTGAATTACCGTCCTGGAGAGGGGGATGTTTGCGGTTGACCAGAGCCGACACATACAGTATTATAATAAGAGTATCAAAACATCAGACACTGTGTCTGCAATTTAATTACTATTATTCTGTTAACAAGTCCATTGTAAGGGTGGATGACTGGAAGCAGCCCGAAGACAAAGTGTAAGACAAGGAAAAAATATTTACAAAGTTCTTTCATGTTAATGCACTTTAAACAGTCACTTCTTTTATTAATGCACTTCACACATGAATAATTCACAAAATTGTTTTTCACTCAATTACTCAAAGACTGTACTACTCCTGAGGCTTTTAGGACTTTAATTATTTAATATCGCTGTGTAGCAATTTCAGTATTGTTGTATGGTTGGGCAAAGATTGTGGTCACGGTTAAATAATAGAGAAGAATGAATGAATAAATAAGTTATACCTGTCAACGTGTGTATTAGACGGGATGTAATACCAGTGTGTTGCTGTCAAAGAAAAAGCTCCATACTTTTCAAAGCAGCGTCACTGGAAGTCGGGGTGGGTGGATGGTTCAACAAAAAGACTGCAAAACTGGAGTTCAGTTTACTCACTATAAGTGAATAACAGACAATCAAAAGAGTATCAAGCTTAGTCATCATTAAAGATGTGTTTTGTGTCACTATAGTGAAGACTGCTGCCTTATTGTAACATTACTTTCTGCATGCTGACAATAATCTGAGGAGCTCAAAAGTCAAAGTTTTTTGTGATTTACCGCCAGGGCCGCTGACAGGTTTGGCTGGGCCCGGGACAAAAAAAAATCTCAATGCCCCAATGACCGCTCGCCGCTACTGAGGGAATCCTGGTTAGTTTCTTTTCCTCCGCTTAGTAATATGCTTAAATTCAGCGGGTTGTCTCGTCTGATCTGAGGTCGTAGTCGAAAGGGGTTCTCTGGGCGGGCCCAGAGAAGAGCGTGGCTCTCCCTCCCCGCCTCGACCACAGGAGGAGGAGGACGGGGAGGAGAGGCTCACTTTTCACCCGTGGGTCAGGAGCCGGGGAGGCCGGCGGCGCGACCCGCCGTCCACCCGAAGAACCCTCTCCTCTCCCCGCCGGGGCCGGCGCACAGCTGGGGCACGGTCAGCGCGGAGACGCGGGCGTCCACCGGCAGCCGCGCCCGACCTGTGCATGTTTACTAACAGGCTCGCGCACACTGACCACTTATCGAATGCTGTCGTCTTTTTTTCTAGAAAGACCAAACCATTTTGGAATAGGGGTGATAGGGGGTTATTGGCCGTTTTTTCAAGGGCAATGAAGGCAAACATCTATAAGTCATTGTTTGAATGCAATTAAAGCACTTTTCTACCCTAAAAACCAACACATTTTGAAGTGAACGTATCATAATTGAGCCCGACGTCATGGGGGCCCAGTCATGGGCCCCCCTCTATTCCAGAATTCCCAGGGCCCGGGACAAAAAGCCCTTTAGTCCCCCCCTGTCGGCGGGGCTGTTTACCGCCTCCAGTTTCAGAGTTTAATATGTACAGTGGTACACATATTGTACATGTTGTATATATATATATATATATATATATATATATATATATATATATATATATATATATATATATGTATATATGTGTGTGTGTGTTATTTCACCAAGCTCTCGCAAACGACTAAATTTTAGTCCCAGATTTATCGCTTGTCTTCGTCCGCCAACATCCTCCTCGGCCTCTTCACCTCTATCATTATGTTTACTGACTCTGCTGAGTGCCTGCTTGTCCGGCTCAGGTTCTGGCATGACACTGGCTCCGCCCACCGTAAACACTCGCCTGAAACTGCGTTTGCTTCTTGGTGTGGTGGTAACACTAACATTCCTCCAGTGCACTAAGCTCACAGTCCAGGCAACCCGCTGACAAACATATATAGCATCAACATGGTTTTAAACCAGTTATTTTATGATTGAAAAGTTGATTACAAAACAAAATGTTGCTTTATTTTTGGGGTAATCATGCAGCGGATTTGCCATCAGTGTTCAATATCACAGCAAATGATCCACTGAAACCAATTTTTAACTTTTCAAGCTTTGAAGCCATTTTCTTTGTGACTAGAATCTGCCTTTCATCCTTGTAGACGTAGGCTTTTAGCTTTTTTAAAATCTGATTCTCTTTCCTCCTGTGGTTTCCAGTTCCGTCTTTTCTATTCCTTAACGCCTCTCCCCATTGCCCTTCCATCCCGCTGTCCTCACCTCCTCTCCCTTTTTAACCACCCTTGGTGATTTCTGAAGGCTAGTCAGCAAAAAGACTCTTCACTTTAACTTCATTATGTCCAATTAGGTGCCTTGTCTTTCAGTAGAGTTCATGGTGGGGAATAGGTGTGGGGCTAAGCAGCTGCTTCAGGTTTGGAATTAACAGCATCATTTTATTTCTTCTTCCCTTCTTCTTTACTTTGCTACTATATTTTGCTACTGTCACGATTCTGCATTTGATGCCAACAAAACATTCATATAAAATGCAGTTTAACTTGGTCCACTTGATGTAGCACTTATTGATGTAGACCCTAACCCTACTGAATGTGGAAAGCCCAGTAATCAATCCAACCATCCATCCATAATATATAACTGCTTATTTTTCGCAGGGTTGCAGGGCCACTGGATCCGACCCCAGCTGACATTGGGCAAGAGGTGGACTCTGGAAAGGTCGCCGGTTCATCGCAGGGCAGGCCAGTAATGGAATAACTACTTTTCACATGATTATTCTTACCTTACTGCTGAATTGCTTTTTGAATTATTTATATCCATTTCCAGGGTTTTGCACCTGACAACAGGCCCAGCAATCAAAGCAGGCGGTCATATTCTCTTTATTCATATTGTTACCTTCCATCCCAGAATGAGGATCTTTGTGATCAGTACATTAAGTTTCAATCTTGAATTGCAAATATAACACTTATGTTAAGATTACCATAGAATGAGCCTTTTATAACTCGGGTCCTCCATGTTAAACCATCATGTTTGAGTCTTTGTGAGGCCCCGTTGTTTTGTTTTTTGTGACCACCATATTTTCTTCTCTACACTAGGAAAGATGAAGGTGAGGTGACAGAGTTGCAATCAGCAACTTTAAATAAGGGATTATCAAAGTATTTCTGATTCTGATTGTGTCACTGAATCCTACATACCGGTCCTTTAAGGTTTTAAATTTAAAGCGAATCCAACAAACAATATTTGTCACGAAAGAACTTTATGCTGTACGTGATGAAATTCCATTAAGAAAATGCATAAAACAAACAAACAGCAGCAGTTAGCAGACGGTATAGATCACTGCAGGCTGAAGAAAATGGTGTATTTAAATTCTTATAATATAATAAGCAGGTCAGGGAGGTTCGAGCCCCTTAAAATAAAAACATACCTGCCCTAATTTGCCGTAATTTGTACTCTTGGGAACACTGCTTATAACTTTTATTCAGTCGGTTAGTAACCCACTGGTTTGTAGCCAGAGGCATGATCGGAATTTGTAAAACATTTTTTGAATAGCTAGAAACTTGTGAAATAAGAGCACTAAATAGATAAAATGCATGCATTCCTGCTTCTTTTAGACACATGTATTAAATACAGTGAAATGAAACCCAACATGAAAACTGTGGCTTTTTCTTTAGGCCCGTGCCGCTACAGAGGCACTGCGGCAATCTCCGAACTCGTCCCTTTCTGTAGCATAGGTGAGATTTCCCATATGTCTTCATTTTGTGTCCAACTCCACGGAAACCGAGTAGAAGTGAAGTGGAGCTGATGGATGGCACCCTGGGTCACGCATGACTTAGCATCTCGTTTGCTTCCACCCGGCTAGCAGAGAGAGTGGAACAATGGCAGGATTTACGCAGACACCGAGAGGTAAATGAGCTGACTGTTTCTGTTGAGGTCACAGCTTTTTTCCTTCGGAGGTGACTGGGTTTTATATCTTCGGTGATAACAGACGATGTGCTTCACTTTGATGCCAGCTGTTCATTTCGTACAAATATGTTAATGCAGAAAGGGTGAAGTACTCTGATACTCTGAATTCTGATGAGTGATAATTAGTGTTATTGTGGATTTTATGTGTTAAAAGTTGTCAGTATTTACAAAGGCATCATGGCTGATGAAAAGGTTTTTTTACTTCTTTACTTTTCAACCAATTTAACGCATGATGTTTGGCAGTTCTGTCACATTTACCATCAAATGTGCCAACAAGCCTGTCAAAACAAATGGGGCTAAATGCATATGATTATGTGATCGATGACTAAACCACGTGTATGCACAAACATCAAGTATAAAGCACACTAGGGCTGCCACAAACCATTATTTTGATAGTCGACTAATCGCTGTAACGCCTGCGGACGGAGCCATGAGCCACCTTCGCCCCTCGAGTGTTTCCATGCCGACCCATAGCCACCGCGTAGGAAATGCGCCTGGCGGAGGCCAGCCAGCGCCGGGGAGAGGTTCCACA
Source organism: Collichthys lucidus (assembly GCA_004119915.2). Lineage (NCBI taxonomy): Eukaryota > Metazoa > Chordata > Actinopteri > Sciaenidae > Collichthys > Collichthys lucidus. The sequence continues at coordinate 27,614,854 of CM014082.1, forward strand.
AGGGGATCCTCCCACATTGTGCGGCCGTCCCTGACCCACCGAGTTGCGGAAAAATCGAGAGAAAAGCAAAGTTAAAACAAAAAACAAAAAAAACGAAGCGTTGACTACTAAATTAGTTGTCGAATCATGACTAATCGACTAAGCGCGGCAGCCCTAACGCACATTGAGTTCTGGTTTCACCAATCTTAATCATTGTGGAACCCTTTTGCCTATCAGTACTCCTGCTTGTTCCACCACTTATTCCACCTGTTCATGAAAAGAAATGCAAACTGTCCCTATATTCAGCTACGACAGCTCATACATACATTTATATCAAGGATTTTAGAAGAGTTTGCTGTTGGATTCCAAACTGAACTAGATCAAGACTCAGAGCTAAATTGGTGGAAAAACACACTACTCCTGACCTACACTTCCCTTCCTAATATGCGTTTTCAAACTACTTATTTCACCTCCTGGCTGTGCGAGCTACGTGAATGAAAGTGACCACCTGCGAGGCGAAATATTACAGGAAATCAGCTGAGCAGCCGGACATCAGAGTGAAAACCAACAAATATTCTGTATCCAGTTTCACCAAAATCGGTGAATAAAGTTGAAGCCCGGCCTTAGAGGCATGTAGCAGCCTTGGAATGAAACATAGGCTGTATCAAAGAGGAATTATTTTACTCTGGGATCCTCATGAGCGAGAACGCGTTTCATTGTATGCAAAATTACTCTAAGTAAAGGATGAGCCATCAACATTTTCTTTTTTATAGTTCATCAGGTAAACGAGAGCCTTAAAGAAATCATGGGACTGCAGAGCTGCCTTACCGTACTGTAGCTCTCCATTGATTGAGTACAGATGCAGAATAAATGTGGATGAATCATATTTTCTGAATCCGTGTAAATGCAGCTCATGGAGATGCATGAGATCTGCTGCGGACACCAGATAACCTTGTTACAAGTTCTCTGGGAGAAAATATATTAATAACCTTGTTATGTAGAAAAGAATATATTGCAGTGCCACCAGGAAGCCCTCCTCCCCCTCCTCCCCAGATAATGACATTTCAGTGAGAGCAAATGAAATGGGCCAATTTTCAAACTCATTACAAACTCAGTTCTGAAAAGGACTGAAAGAAAAGAAGGAAAGCAAAGGACAGAATGGAAAGAATATGAGAGGAATGAGAAACATGGACATTAGCTTTGTGTCTGTGTGGTTTGTTTTTGTGTGTATCTGTGCAAGCCTTGTCTGTTGTGTACATGCTTTGTGTGATTTTTGTCTACCTCTGTGTGTGTGTGTGGCTGAAGATACATGCTTTCTGCAGACATTTGTGTGATGTGTGTGTTTGTGTGCTATGTATGCTTTGAGCATACCTTTTTTTTAATGTGGGTGTGTGTGTGTGCGCGCATCAACTCAGCCCAAAGCCAAGCTGACAGACAGCTTCTCTCTGAGGAGCCCCTTAGTGTTTCTGATTGATCGTCATAATGCCAAGGTACAGGCCCTGTCCTTGGTGCCTATGCTAATCGCGAGCTCATGCATATTTATGAGCTCCTTGGGAATCAACCAGCTAAATAAAGGATGAGGCCGTTGGCTTGGAGCTGCGTTCATCACTGACTCTGATTGATTAGAAAAAGAGAAAAAAAAAATCAGCCTATAAAGACCTGAGGTTTTTTTGCTTCTTTTCAGCTCAGGGATCATAATGAGAGGGCAAGACTTTGGAGGAGAGTAAACAAAACATGGAGCTCTCAAGATTACAGCTAGATAGAATAAAGTTTGTGTGCTGTGAGCGTTAGGTTCACTTTTAACCATGATTTTTATTAGTTGTTTCTTACCAAATATATTTTTTTTTAAAGATGATGACAGCGTACGTATAGAAGGTCCCTTTTCAGGACTTCTGAATTGTACCACTCCTTTTTGCAAATGATGTTCTATTGCTTTCATCAGACTGTGACGTTCAGCATCGCACCGGGGCGGTTTGCGAATCGGCCGGGAAGAGAGGGAGCGCCTCCAAGTCATCTAGGTGTAATGCTACATCCCAATATAGAAGAAGTTGCTGCACCAAGTGTAGGAGTTTAAATATCGTGGGGTCTTATTCACAGGTTATGGGAAAATGGAGTGTGGGTTGAAGCTGAGCTCTCAATTTTCCAGGCTATCTAGGTTCCTAACCTCACCTATGATCATGAGCCTTGGGTAGCGACCAAAAGAATGAATGAGCAGCTGAAATGAGTTTTCTCCGTGGGCTGGCTGGCCTCAGCAGTAGAGATAGGCTGAGGAGCTCAGAGTAGAGCTGCTGCTACTTTATGTCAAAAGGAGACAACTGAGGGGGTTTGGGCATCTGATGAGGATGCCTCCTGGGCCTTTGGATGGATCTGGGCACATCCAACTGACAGGAGACCCCTGGGAGGATACCCAGAACTTGTTGTAGGGACCATATAGTGCATCTGGCCAGGGAACGCCTCGGGATCTTCCAGGAAGGAAAGGAATGTCTGCAACACCTTGCTAAACCTGTTGCCTCTCTGACCAGACCCCAGATGACTGGATGGATGTTTCATACCAGTGATTAAAACACTATTTCTGCAGGCATCTACTTCGACTCACATCAGGCACTACATGATAAACCCAAAGTACATCTAAGAAATGTTTTCTCTACAGTAATCAAAGATCCTGGCCTAAAATGAAGCGAGCATTCCTTTACTGTAACCTTAAGTGTATTGCTATACATAGTAGTTTGAATGTTTTTCAGACTTACTTCATGTTTTGCTTACTACACTCTGTGCTTAATCAAGGCTGTAAGAGTTGACGTATTGATTGAATCTTTTTTTTGCTGACATATCATCTGTCTCTCATGTGTCGTCCATCTTCTCCTGCGTCGTACTGGAATCCATGGTGGAAACTTTTCTGCTCAGCTAAGAACAAGGTCAGCAACGAAAATGTAGACCTGAAAACACTTACCATCAACACTTGTGCAAGCAGAAGGGTACAGTGGTGGAGGGTTGCTGTAAGTTCACAGTCTGGCCTGGACAATCACTGTACTGATCTTGTTTGTTGCTAAAGTTTCGGACTGTAATTTACACCTGGCGTTGATTCATTGATCATTGCTATTCTCACTGAGATCACATCTCGAGCCCTCAAAGTAAACCCTGCATGTGAATGATTTAAAGTTGTGGCAAATCAGCCCAGACTTCTTTCAAAAATTGTAAGTGTTACTTTACCAACTTTGGAAAACATGTTCTATGAATTTTTTTTTTCTTTGTATAAAAATATTGTCATTCATTCTTTTTGCACCTGCGTACAGATGCCACGATTTTGTATAGGATCAGTACTCAACGTGAGCTGGTAAGCATTTACATCTTGTATTAACATGCATTTTTCCTTATCTTGATAATGTTTTCAGACACAGATTGTATTTTAATAAGTGGAAAAATTCAAAGACCCTAAAAGCAGAGTTGATGTGAATACCCCGAATGTGTTTAAATTTAAATTGGAGAGGATGCTCATTAAATGAAATGTTCATCATAATTAGAGGCTGTAAGGAGAGAAATGAAATCACATTCAACATTTTGGTCCCTTTATTTCATGTTAACCACATTTCAAACAACTAAACAACCAATGGTAATGGCATCACCAGATCTAAACAACACATTGCTAGACAAATAATCATCAGAATAATAATTATACAAAAGAAATGTACAAATTCAGGACGCCAAAAAAAAACAACCTCAAAACAAAACAAACAAAATATATAATACAGATGAACTTCCGTGAATCAAGCCAATAAAATAAAGCCTTAGTGGAAACAAAACTTTTAAAAAATCAACATTTCTGGCATTCACATTGTCTTCAATACAACACTCTTTGTCTTGATAGGTCCATTAACGAGCCTGACTGGACTCCAGCAAACAAATAAAAAGAAAGCGCAGACTGAACAGGTTTGCACAACATTTTGCCACAAGTATGCCAGTACTGGCCAAAAGCATTGACACCTACAATGCTAATAATAAAAAAATAAAAAATAAAAATGTTCACCAAAGATTCACCTTTTGTGAAAAGTGAAGTTTTATTCCAAACTGGGTAATCCACTGTCTCAAAATACAACAGACACCTGTTGGTATGAACTGATAACAAAAGTAAATGACATGTTGTATGATTATAGTTTGTTTTAAGATTTGGGCTTATAAAGTTAATCTGGTTTCCTGTCCTACACTGTGACACCTTTAGTCCCCAAATATCACAGTCCTTCACAGTTCAGAGGGTCCTAAACAAAAACGGGGAGCATATCTTTAAAATTTTTGTCTCTAGAGAAATATGAATGTTAAAAGTCCCATCAAACGAGGAGACAATGATGAGCTGAAGTCAGCACCTGTCAGCCCCATTGACCTTCTTTCACCCTGGGGTCAATCATCAGCTGAACTCATCTCCGATCAGAGCGGGAGGTGAGTTTGTTAAATGAATTTTTAAACGTGCACTCCTCAGCAGGCTCAGCGGGAAAAAAAGCAAATTTGAAGCTTTGTTTGCAGAGGAAAAGTAAATGTGACCTGTCTCTTTGTCTTCGTGTTGTCACGTTGATGGTAGATGCCTGGCTGGGGGGACATTTCATGCATGTCTGATCTCAACGAAAAGGAACTTGACAAGTCTATCACAGTGGGTAGTGTTTCCTCTGCAGTCATCCGTGTCCAAGTCTAATTTGCAACTCATTTCTAAAATCTTATTTTGGAGAGTGCACACGTATTGTCTTGAATTCAGTTAATAATTTATCCCAGTGTGTATTTACTCCCTTTCATCAAGTCAAAGCAAGGCGAGTACTCCAAATGCATATGAACCAACAGGACAAAAAGGAATAAGTTACACTTTTAGTATTTTTCAGCTCGAGTGACCGTTTGGATTTTTTTCATTTGCAGCGGTAAATTTGATTCCACATAAAATATGCACAGTGACCTGATTGTTTTAAGTCTTCTACATACATACATCGAATTGCAAACTTGCTCCCTCGATGTAAGTCGACTCAGAACGCAGGCGTCAGCTGAATGTGCAAAAATATATATCTTAGATTCTTTTCGGACGACGTGTCGAAACGGACGGTTCGTAGCACGGTAACGTAAGATCCAAAGTATAATCACCAAAGTTGCTGAAAATGACGCTGACTGATACTGTTTGAAATGATAACCGTTACTTTGAATGTGTCTGGTGCATGAAGTTTGTCTGTTTGTTTGTTTGACTGTGGTTGTCTTATCTTATTTACAGTAAGGGTGGATGCACACTGTGAGATTCTGACATGCCTGACTTTACACAAACATTTTTTTTTCTTCTTTCGTCTGGTGTTCCATGCACTCTTTCCTGTCTTGTCTTCTTTTTCCCCAGTAGAAGCAAAACTGTTGACTTGATGCAATACGCAGGAAAGGAAACCATACTGAGAATTCTTTGTAACCACTTATTAATAACAAGTACTGTTAGCGTTTAAGAGGCCATAGCCTCAAAGGGGATTCATCAGCTTATGATTTCAAAGAAATATTAACACAAGTTTTTTTTTTTTTTTTCAGCTAAATGTCAAAGTCGCCCCAAAAAATAAAAATCTTCCAGTGTGCATCCAGCCCTCAGAGGGAGACAACATTCAAGGCGTAGAATATATCTAAAAAGGAAATACTGTACAATAGTCACATCACAGCCCAGCAGAGGACAGAGAGATAGAGAAGGAAAAAGTGGCGCTTTTTTTTTTTTGTTCAAGATCTGACTTTGTTTTTCTCAACATATCATTTTTTCTTTTTTCTTTGTACAAGCATGTAAAGTCCGAGTCTTGCTGAAGCGAGCACACACACGAAAATCACCAGTGTGTATGTTTGTCGCTTTTTTTTTTTTTTTCTCTTCTTCTGTACAGGTTGTGTGTGTGTGTGGGTGTGTGTGTTTTGTCACACACACACACACATATAGATACACACGCTCAAATATGCAAGCACGCAAGCATGCCCTCTGTTCACACGCTCTCAAACACACACACACACACACACACACGCACACATGCTCACAGGTTGGGTTATGGTGGTGGCGAGGCGGGGGCAACACAAAGCAAGTTTTGCACTTAGTGTGTCCCAGTGTTGCGTTGAAAGTGACAGGTAGCATCAACGGCGAATCAGAAAGGAGATTTTCAGCTCACGGCCAATCAGAAGGAGCTGAGAGCCTCCAAAGCCACTTCATAGCAGAACTTGTACTGTTCCTGTGGAGGGAGCAGAATGAACAGAGATGAGTCGTCTGCAAAATGACGACACAACAAAAATGAAAAAGTAAGTTCCTTTTCTTTTTGGGTCTTGAGATGAAGTCTAAATCTAAAAGTTTCTGTCACTTTTATATATTATCGTATTTTCCGGACTTTAAGCCCCTCATTTTTTCCCACGCTTTAAACCATGCGGCTTATACAAAGATTTCTATTTCTATTGATTTTTCTTTAGCTGCCACAGGGCGCTCTAACAGGAAGTGCAAAAACGAGACAGGCGGGGGGAAGTCAGAACACGCAAAGAACAACATGCTAGTTTTCATTTAGCACATGCACGATGAATTATTAACAGCGAATTATTTTCACACTGTCACCCCCTCATCATGGAAAGCACACGAAGAAGTTTGTATGACGCGGCTTTTAAGTTGAAGGCCGTCGATCTGGCTATCCAGGAAGAAAATAGAGCTGCTGCATGTAAGCTTGGCATTCATGAATCCACGGTGAGACGTTGGAGAACTCGTTCAACGTAAAAAGACGATATAAATAAACATTTATGGTACAAAATCTTTCTGTGTACATGTGTAAATATCTCATTTCTCAACCTGGATATCGGTGGCAGTCCGGTGCAGCTTATATGTAATTTTTTATTTTTTTCTAAAAACTTAATGGTCTATAGTCCGGAAAATACGGTATTATAGGGGATAACTTTTTTTTGTGCATGCGTCTTTTTTATGTTTGCCTTTAATTTAGGTTTAAACACTTTGAGACTTGACTTCATGCTACATGCTTGGATTAATTTCCTGTTAGATGTCATTGCTTGTTGTCTGTGTTCAGTCTATATTTATTGAAAGCAGCAATGAGATTAAATATAAGTCGCTAAGAAATGAATAATGTTGGTGATGCAGTGTGTGTTCCTTCTCACCATAGTCTCCACCATATTAGTCTTGTTGTTCCTCAGTGTTTTGACGGTGTGGAAAACATCCACAATGTTCTGCTGCTGGATCATCTCGTTGATGCTGCAGATGGCACAGAACGTTCCAGAGCGCCCTCCGCCAGTACTGCAGAGGAGGAAGGACAAAGGGAGGAGGAGGGTGAAGAGGGAGAGGATACAAGAGCCTTATTATCAGGTGACAATATCATCCTGAAAACCAACGTGCAGAGGCCAGAGTCATCTGACCACGCCGGTCATAGACAGAGAAAGAAAGATGAAGTTAATAAAAAGTGAAGAAAGCTGTTCCAGCTGTTTCGAAGTCACAGATGTTCACTCCCCCTCCATTGCAGAACAGCAGGGCTTGCTTTTTCCCTTTTTATCACCCTAGGAGCCGAGCTTTTTAAAAAAACCTGTTTATCATAGAATATCAAATTTAACTTTTTCCTCACAGCTATCCTCGTGCCTCTGCTTTGTTGCAGGTTTGCTCGTGTCAACCTTTAAAAAAACGCCCTCGAAACCTTTGAACGCCAGACTGAGAAAGTCTTCAGTGGGTTTTAATATGGAGAAGAAAAAAGAGATTATGAGAAACATGATTTGTTGTTTAAAGCGTAGGCCCGTGTTTGTTTGTGTGTAGGAGGGCTGGTTTTCTGTTGCATGTTTAGCCTTAGAAAAGAAAAGGACAGGTTTGAAGACTGTACTCACATCAAACCATTACGTGTGTCCAGACAGATAAATATGGAGTGCTGTCATACCAATCACCTAAGCTGCTTCTAAATCCATATTACTTTTTCTTAAAAAAATGTTCCAATGTAAGCGATGTGTCTGTTTCGTATACTGTAACACAAAGAGAACAATACACAACGCCCAACTATGCTACAGTAACTAAGTCGAGTTTGAGACATCGTTGGAAGATGTTTTTAATTCTACCCAAAGTGAAAAAAAGTACAATGATAAAAGACTAAATGAGACAAAGAGTGACAGACTGAACATGCAGCACAAAGAAACCCGTCACTGCTAAAAGAAAACGAGCTCCGCTAATGGCTTTAAGACATCTGAATAGATCTGTTCACCTTAAATTTGAAATATTTCAGACTTAGTTTGGAGGCCAACAAGGACGCAGTGATGCAAATATATTTGTGTGTTTACTGGCTGTGTGGCCCCCAAACAGGAGCCCGTGCTCTGCCAGCCAGCAGTCAGACCGTCCACCATGAAAAGAGCTCCAGACTTTGCCGTCTCAGCCGGTTCCAGATGAATCCCTCCAGTATTCCGATTGAATAAAACATTCAACCGCTGAGAGGTGGAGTGGCAGCCGTCACAAAAATCACCCACCGTCTGGACTACTCTACATTAGCAATGCCAGGGCTGCAATCATATATATCAGATTAGTGGGTAATTTATTATATTTTAATTACGTATTATTCTTTTTAAAGTTCTACAATGTAATGCTTTCAAAGGTTAGAAACAATGCAAAATATAACATTTTCAATTTACTGACTCACAAGTTTTTATGTGTAATAAATAATAAGGTATTTCTTCTGTCTTCTGTTAGTTTCACTTTTTTAAACGCTAAAAGCTCATTTCTAGGTAAGAGTAACAAAAATAAATAAATAAAAGAACTGAGCTAATACATTTTACATTAGTGCTGACAGACAACATCTCAGGGCTAAAATGCATGAAACCTAATTACCGAAGAACAACCAGCAAACTCAATAAAATCCACACAGGCCAAGACTCGAGTGATACTCAGGGCCAGAGCGGCTGTTATATTCACAGGAAGTGTGTCGGGTAGTTTATTAACCTCGCCCATCCTGTTTAATCATTTCTTGTTAAAAAAAAAAAAGAAACCGTGAGGCAACAGAAGCCGCGGAACATTTCATTTTGCGAGCCGTTTGTTAAATCGAATTTCCACCTTTCGTGTTAGCTGGCCGACGTTGTGCAGATCAGACCCTGAAAAAGACACAATGATCTGCATTTTATGAAAAATAAATGACCAGAAACTCTTTCGAAGCGGAGACACATTCCTCCATTTAGAACTTGATGTGTTGCAAAAATAGTTAAAGGAAATCGGCTCATCACAAGTATTTATCTTCATAAATGTGATCATGAACCTCTCTCCCTCTCCATCTGTACACATTCATTTTCCATCAATGCATGTTACTAATTTAGCTTCTTTCCCCGTCCAGAGTTTTGTGCTTTCTCCCCCTTTGCAGGATCTCATGGATCACGGCTGGATCGGGTAATGTGGTTGCTGCTGAGGTCCTGCATGACGTCCGCTACCGATACCATGCATGCTCATGGTGAGAAATATTATAAAGTGTGCGGTCTGGACCTGCTCTGCATGGGAGGCGTCATGAGATGGCTTTGTAATATTGTGTTCCGTATGCGCTTCACGCAATTCTTCTTTGGTTCTTTATGCCCGCCAGTCTGAGAATTAATGTGGAATACTCTGCTAGAGAGAAATCCATGGTCATAGATGATGTTTGAGTCGTGGTATTTATGAAATACTTGAAACTACATTATTTCAGTCATGAAGTTGCTACATGATGGGAATATTTTATGGATCTGGGACAAGACACACAAAGCGCCCCAATGTTTGTTATTGCCCTCTATCTAAAATATATATCTATATACCTATTTAAATAAATACAGCACTGACTGTACTGCTCCTTACAGCTTTCCCCCCCATGAGTGTGATTTTCTGAAAATGAGACATGCACTCAGCATTAAAGACAAATCAGACTCCAACCTCCAGGACGAGTGAAGAGCGGAAAAATAATCCTTTTTCACCGCAATACTGATTGAACCATTATGTTTCCCCTTATCTCTGGTATTACTTTGTCTGTGGAATCAATAGCCGGGGCTGATTAGCCGCTGTATCTGTCTTTACCCAGAAGCAGAGAAAGCCTGAATCCCCGTCACTCACATTTACTCGTGGCTGAGCATAGCAGGGTTGCAGGTGGGGCGAGGGAGCAACTAGAACCCAAGAATTTTACTCCTGAATGATTCATGCGTGTGTTTAATTTCCAGTATTCACATTTATCATCATTAACACTTGATTTTAAAATGCCAGATGGACATATCAGAAGACTTAAGCCAGTGGAATCAATAGCTATGGTTATTGATTTAAGCTGGGGGTCAAAGATCGGCTATGTATCTGTCACTATCTATACTGAGTATTGATTTAATACCCACCGGTTGTTTTATTTTTTTGGCTAGCAGAATTCATACTGGCTCCCTTAACTGGCTTTGTAAGAAGATAGTGATTCAGCAGTTGACAAACTATTACTAGATAAAAAAGAGATTTCAAAAATCCAACAATGAATGAACATGAAGTTACTTTGCTACATGTGGCAAAAAGTAAAAAAAAAATAATCAAAGTTCTCATTCACAGCAAGACAAAAAACAAAACCTCACAGCAACTAGAAAAACAAAAACCCCCAAAAACAAATCAATGCCAATTCTGATTGGCCCAATGAGCTGCAACAGAGGAAGCTGATTGGATGAGCACCAATGATGTGCTTGAGGCAATGTTTGGAGTGTGTGTGTGTGTTGTTGTTGTTAGTGGAGTTCCTTGTAATCTCTCGTCTGTAGATTTCACAGCCTCTGTTTCCCTCCCATCCATCAGCTTCATTTGTCCTGCTTAGATAGGAACTGTACGGAGCTGAGCAGTGTTTGTGTACTCGTGTACAAACGAGTACACTACTCAGGACACCGCAGCTACTAGTTACTTCTGCTGGTTATAACGTCCTGCAGTCCAGTTTCACTACACACTCATCGAATGCGGCAGGATGGTCAGCGGCTTTATGCTTCAACTAGGACAATGTACACTGAAGAAAAAATAACTCATAAGATTTACTTAAAAATATATTGTAAGTATTTAGTGTAAGTAAAATTTAATGCTGCAATATTAAGTTACACTCATTTGCCAGTATCAAGTAAAATGTACTTATCATATAACGTGAACATATTAAGTAACATTTACTTAATTACATCCAAGTTTTATGTTCTATTTATTTAAACTAATTCAAGTCTACTTTATTTAATTTGCCAGTCCTGTTGTATTGTGCACATGCGTCGTGCATGCGTTTCAAATTGCTACACCTTCAAAGTAAAGTTTATGTAGTATTTCTAGGTTTAGGTACATACAACTATTAAACATTTAAATAGTTTGAGGAAAACAAAAGTCAAACTTACTCTTCCCCCATAGTTCATGTATTATGTTAATTTTCATTTTCAAGTCAGGTGATGTATAAAGAGTTGGAAAGTCCACATGTGGAGGTGGATAGATCAAAAACAGAACTTTCACACCGGAGGCCGCTGTTTGTGTCCACCGTGAAACTGAAAGTCATCACTGACCATATGATGCTGAAGTTCCCCAGTTATTTTAACCAAAACAAGTAACCCAAACCACACTGTGACTGTTTCAACTCATAAAATGTCCAACGTTTCCTCAGTAAGCTTTTATTTTGAAAGGACGTTGCGTATTCGTTATCGCTAACTTCGTCTGATGTTGCTGCACATGTAAAACTGAACCGTACGCAGCATAAAATGTATTAGTGAATCTGTGATTTGGAAGTTTCAGGCTGAGATTTCCACATTTTAAACAGATACAGTGGTTAAGTAGGAAAACTTCTTACCGCACTGAGCTAATTCATCTGTATGTATTGCTGACATAAGCTTAACAGTGATATCGCCCAGCGGTCTCTTAAGTGCTCGAACAAATCTCGCTCTAATCTGAAAAGAATTGCAGCTGTTATTACTGACTGAGGCTTTTACTGCATGCAGTTTTCATAACTGCACTGATGATTTCTGGCTTTAAATAGGGCTGGGCATATAACGTACACTTACGTATGCATGCGATCTGTAATATATCATCCGAGAATCATACAAAATGTAAGAGATGTAAGGTCCAACTCATAAATGAATGTGAGGCATATTTTATCTTTATTTTAAAGTACGAGCCGGGCTGACGTTGTTATCAAAGTATAATGAATGAATACTTTATTTTATGTCATTAATGAACCATCTTTTTAACGTTTTTAGCCCCGTGCTGTGTATGTTTGGCTTTCAGAGGTACCTGGAGTGAGATAAATGCTGAGTTCAGACCATCTGTATATTTGACAGATCAGTGAGGGAAAATAAAGTATGAAAGGACGAGAGAGCCAGAGAGAAATGGATGAGTCTATAAAACACCATATATTGCATATATCATCTTACGTGTGCACGTGTTTGCATGAATGTGAGATTTTGTTTTAGAGGTGTGTGCGTGTTCTTCTAGAGGAAGTATATTTTATCATTGTTAAGTCTATCTCAACATCTTTCACCTTTGCATCTGTGTGTGTGTGTGTGTGTGTGTGTGTGTGTGTGTGTGTGTGTGTGTGTGTGTGTGTGTGTGTGTGTGTGTGTGTGTGTGTGTGTGTGTGTGTGTTGAACTTACAGGCAGTGTACCACAGTCCTCCCGTCTCCTCCGTCGTACTGCTCCTGCCATTTAGCCAACCTCCTGACCAACTGGAGGATGGATCGTTTCGACAGAGGCGTGTCCCTGTAGGCCGGCCAGCCAATGAACTGAAAGTGCTGCACCAGGCGGTAACCATCCTGTGGCTGGAGAAAAATAAAAAATAAAAAAAATAATAAATAGGATTTTTATCGCCACAGCTGTCAACACTACAGTCAACAGGTAGTAAAAGTGAATCAACAAATGAAACATTCCAAGCGAGGTTGACTGAATATTTGTACAGGCTGAAATCTGAAGGACGTCCATCATTTCTACTGTAATTCAGAACCAACACAGTCAGTAACTTAGACTGTGAGCTGAGTGCCCCAGTTCATCTTTACTCAGCATAATCTGTTATGACAGACAGCAAGAAAGTCAAACACATCCTTTGCTTCCAAGTGCTACAGTTTGTTTAACACTCACAAAATCATTCATGCCTCATTAGGCCTAAATGTAAAATGTGAATGTCACAATTATTTTTCTTCTTCCATCCAAAACTGAGTCTAAAAGTCTAAAAGGTTCTTTGTGATGGTTCAGATGCTTTGATTGTTGACATGTGCGATCTAAAAAGCCCGTCTCTGTCCCGTTCTGCTCAAACCTTTTTGAACCAAGATGTGATTCAAAAGGATTGTGCAGTCACCTAATTTGGAAAGTGGCCATTTAGAAAGACAAAAGCGTAGTCTGAAAGGTTTGTTTTTTTGAATTCACAGAAGCTGATCTTAACTAACCAGTACTTCTTTCCTGGTTTGTGGGATCTCCAGCAGTCGTCTGGACAAATAACATATCAAACATGGTGTATTGGTGGGCAGGAGCTGCTGGTCTTCTCAGCGGTGCTCTCATTTGATAATGATATACTTAACGGATACATAAAGCACTTTTCATGTGTTAACACTGCTGCTGTGCTTCGGCTGGCTCTTGTTTCTGAACAAAACGCCCTTTCAAAAGAAATAGGATTGAAGTCAACAAAGAGGACGTCTCATGATGTTTCATTCAATTTCATAGCAGACAGAATGTTTTGTCGTCTGGCCTGAGGCAGTTGGCATCCACCAACTAAAATACCAAAATCCGCCATCACTGTCAGACTGATTTACTGCTAGGTTTGCAACACACACACATGCACATCGACATTTACACACAAGCAGAAACGGCTGTATCTTCCCGGGATACCTGCTTCCTCATCTCTGCTCTTCTTCCTTAATCCGTTCCCTCCGTTTCATCTTTCCCTCGACATTCTCCATTTCTCCTTCCAATCAACTCCTATTTCAAACATTCTCCTTTTCCTTCACCCTATTTCCTTCTCTGATCTCTCACTTACTCTTTCCCCTCATCACCCCCCCCCCCCCCCCCCCCCCCCCCCCCCCCCCCCACTAAAACCTCTAATTCTCCTTCCTGCTCTTTCACTCTCCACTCTTCATTTGATGGCTTAGTGGTCGGTGGCACCGACTCTGCTGAGTTGGAGCCGCTCTCTCACAGTGTGAGATGTGCTGTTGTGGCGATGATATGAGCCATTTCACGCTAGACTGGTGATGTGTCTGAGAGAGCGAGAGAGAGGGAGAGGTGGAATATAGAGGGGTAGGGTAGTGGGGAGTTCACTAAGCGCTATAGGAGCATGCAGACATTAGAGCACCACTAGAGTTGTACCGTCATGGATGGGTGAGAAAATGAGATGAGAAGGGAGTAACAAGAGGAGGCAGGAGGGGAGGAAGGAAAAGTTCAGACGCTAGGAGGAGAGATGAGAAGGTGACAAAGTGAAAGGAAAGGACAGGTGGCAGAAGCCGAGGAGGGCGGATAGTGTTCAAAATGTTCTGTTGTTATTGCGCCACCATCTACCACCGCGCTGCCATTTTCCGGCTGCTGTAGTGTGTTAGCGGTGTAGTCGGTTTGCTACGGTATCATCTTGCCAGCTGCTTAGGGGGGAAGGAAAGGTCACACAAAATGAGAAATGTCTTTTATGTGTTGTTACACTGTGTTCCTGGGTGTATTGTTTCACTATCTATTGTTATATGTCAAATAAAGGGCAAAGATGGCATTCTTGAGTGTTTTTATCTGGAAAATCAAAATGATTTTTTCGTCTATTAAGTGTCAGGCAAGTGATGATTACTCCGTCTTGTTAACCGCCAAATAAAGTCCACAAAGTTCCTAAATTTATGGGACTTTTGTCGTAAGATTGTTTGGCACTGACACTCTGAACGGATCACAAAATGCATGGTCAGACTCATTCCTCGTTGGATTATTGAAAATTAAAGGAAAGTGCACTTTTCTCTTGATGAAACAACCGTGCACAAAATCCGGTCCGTAGAGAAATGGATTTCAGAAGGAGGTGTGGAAGAACACGACTGTCCCTCAGAGCTCAGACCTGAAAATCTTTACGATGAACTGGAAGGCTGAGTGTGAGCCAGGCATTATCGGCCGACGTCAGTGTTGGACCTCACTAATGCTCTTCTGTCTGAACGGGAGCAGATCCCCCTGCAGCCAGGTTCCAAATATTGGTGGAAAGCCTTCTTAGAAGACTGAACGCAATTATGGATGTGGACATTTTATTATTAAAACATCTCGTTTAAACCTTGAACCTGTTGTTTTAACCCTGAAAGGAGCTGAGTCTGTGCGTACCCTGGCCATGTTGCAGATCCTGAAGATTCGGTTGATGATGTCTTCGTCGATGTCCGCCGATATGAATTCGACTTGAATGGGACCGTAGCAACACGAACTCTTTTCTGGCCAGTACTGCATACACAACTGTGGAGAACAGAGAAAGATGCGACGAAGAGGAGAAAGAGTGAGAATCACTCACCTGATGGATTTTCTTTCAAATAACATAACGAGCACGAGCAAATAATTGAAAAGGGAAAAAAATCATCTGATGATGAAGATTATCACCTCTGTGGCTGGATGCTAATCCCCCTTTCAAGTTTTTATACTTCCACACTGAGGATTGATAAAATAATTATGTAAATGTGGGATATAATACTATAATACAGGATCACTACGTGATAAAGCAGATCTGTTGGAAAATAACCGATGAAAACAGAGCTGTGATATCAACTAATTTTCTGTCTCCACACCTGTTTAAAAACAGGTTTTTATTCTCTTAAAATGCCAGCTGTGTTTTTACTGGCTCCTATTTGTATTCAAATGTCTGTACAGAGAAACCTATGAGCCTGAACTGTGGTTAATTATGACATAGATTAGGAAATATAATTATTATATTTTGGGGGTACACTGGAGGATGTGACCTTGGATCATCCATGGAGATTATGCTCATGGTCACAGGTATGATTGTGCAAAGCTGTAACTAAAACCTTCTCAGTCGTCAGGGCTAAATTTCAAGGTCTGTCGATACACATCCACATTCATAAATAGTCTTTGCTTGTATTGATCAGGCCCTGTGATGTAACAGTCGATGTGTCAGCTCCTGGCTCTCTGCTCTTTCTTTGTTAAAAAATGAGTTTGCCAGAAGCAGAAAAACAGAGAAATACACGTGTATTGTTTGTGTGTTTGTACCTGTGCTGCGTCCATCTCATTGAGCATTACGATGGAGGAGCAGTTGTAGTCGAACACGAGCCTCCAGAAGTCGCCCATGGTGTTTGGCAAAGGATGCTGGGTAACGATGAAGGCCGCTGGCTGCTTGTGGCTCTACAGTGTTCAGAAATAAACAACCACAGCTAGCACAAAATACAAAAAGAGCAGTGCTCATAGATCTATACAGCGTTCAAAAGAGACAGTAAAGCCGAGATGTATACACTTACATCCATTAATGCAGCGTTAATGTAATTGGAGCTCTCTCCGTCCACAGAGATGAGGAAAGGCAGGCATCGGTCTGCTGATAAAACATCCAAACTGCGGTTCTTGTCATGGTTCCTGGGTAGCAAACCCACGCTGCAGTCCTCTGGACGGACTCTAGGGGTCACTATGTTCAGTGTCTGACAGAAAGAAATGAAAAGATTATTAACACTACTTTAATCCTTCTACCCCCTCCTAGAAAGAGAGCCTGTTTATGGAACAAGATATCAGAGCTGGGACCGAAGTACAGTGGTCCCTCGTTTATCGTGGGGAATACGTTCTAAAAATAACCCGCAATAAACGAAATCCGCAAAGTAAGTTTTACAATTATTATACATGTTTTAAGGCCGTAAAACCCCTAACCACACACTTTTATAAATCTTTTTACACACATTTTGTACAGTACTCCCTTAATTAATCAGGACACAGAACACAAAGCGCGTTCATACTGTACAGTACGCTGTAAAAAAAAAACATGCAAAATTACACTGAAAAAATCAGCAAAAGGGACGACTGTACTGGGTTCTCGGATTGTGAAAGTCAGAGACTCACAGTGGACAGACAAACTCACATGGGCACAAAAATGTAGCCCGGAAAACGTTATTTAGTCTTGGTCTTTAGTTTTAGTCTCCAGTCATATCCAATCACCTGGCCTGCATGGTTTGAAAGTGCCTGCCCTTCTTTAAACAGTTATTGTGGTGGAGAAATTGCTAAAGTCAAAGGTCAATGGTGAGTTAAGTTCAAGGAGAATTAGAGACACTCTCAAAGTTCATCAGAAGTGCCTGAGTCGATCTCACATTCTGCACAACTCATCCTGGTGGATCGACTTTAAACCCCAAGATAACACCACAAATACTACACGCCCAGAATCAGTCAAAGAGAATGTTTTTACCCATGGAGGTGTTATTGTCAGCATATTGTAGTCTGGAGACACAGATGTCTGTTTATGCAGATTGGACCGTCAACAGCAGATATCTATTATGTCTAGGAAGGCAGCAACAGGTCTCTGTGACCCTGGATACCACAGTGTTGAGATAGACTGGCACCCACTGTTCTCATTCAAAGCCAAACAATTAATACTGCTGAGCCCACACGTGACCTTGTGTTACCTAAGGATAGAAACTTCCATAACAGTTATCAACAATGACTTTCCAGGGTCAGGTTAGTTCAGTATGAACGTGCATGCTCACCTGGAACTCATCTTTAATCTGGCTGGAGTTGGTCTGTGGGTCCAGTCTGCTGATGTTGTAGTAAATGGCTCTGAACTCGCACACTGGTATGGCTGTATTCCCACATAGACACGCCTCCAAGATGGCATCGTGAACAAACACATACTGCTCCTGGAACACGAGTAAAAAGCAGACGATCAAAGAAACGTCTTAGTCCTTTGTGAGTAGACGGAGCTTTGTAACCTGCATGTGGAGTTTCTCAGCGTAGCTGTAGGCACTGGCACCTTTGGGATGGAACATGCGTTCGTACTCACTGTAAACACGCTCTTTATTTGATCTGTGCGTGTGAATTCATTAATTTTTTTTTTGCTCATGCTCTCTTGGCAGCCTAAAAAATGAATCAGAAGGGGGAAGGTGCTCAGCCCTGCAGTGTTTTTGTGCTCTGGATCAAGTGTCCTTTTTGTGTTCCAACAAGCTCGCTGGTAAAAGCCTCAGTCACCGTGAGCTACAGCGGCCGCTGTGCATGTTAATTCACCTCTCCCTCGCTCTCTCACGCCATCTCTTCCAGTTTTGTCTACAGTTCTTTCACTTTTTATCTCTCTTTCTCTCTCACACTTCTGTTCGCCTGCCATCTCTTTCAGCTTTCATCTCTGCCTCTGTCAAATGTTAATTGTTGTCCTTGGAGCAGGCAGGAGAGTTTCAAAAGCATCACTGAAATGTCCTCTCCTGGCCATTACCTACTCCAGTGACACACGCATGCAAAAAAAACAACAACACACATGCATGCACGGATGCGCATGCACATTGGAACCCACAGACAAGCACTGGCTCACACACAGACACACACATCGTTCCCCTGTGCCTTTTAAAAGATTAATTGCTTTGTGTTGTGCGAAGCAGCATTAGCGTCGAGCGGCTTCACTGACACAAATTGCTCCCACACATATTCAAAAGGCTGGGCCGGATGCATTTAGCTCGGTTTCAAGTGTGAGTGCACACACACACACACACACACACACACACACACACACACACACACACACACACACACACACACACACACACACACACACACACACACACACACACACACACACACACACACACACACACACAACTAGCTTTTGTACCAATGCTGTCACGTGGAAAGACTCAAAGTGATGCCCTGGGTAACTTTACTGAACCTCGCACTTCTACAAACTTATTCAGAAGTTATTATCAGGCTCCGAGCTCAAGCTGTCACTCTGAAACGCGGCTGTTTTTTCTGCATTCCTAGTGAAGTTGACTTTTTGGATATGCAAGGTTTTCATCAGTGGTACAAATGGAACTCAGAGGCGGGATGGATTAGGTCGGCTTAAGGTAGCTTAGAGAAGAAATGAATACCTCCGTTCCAACATTCGAAGACTCAGACTCTTTAAAAATGACTGATAGTACAAATTTAGAACAAATTACGACACTGTATAAAAGATGGTAAGTAACCCGAGTTCTCGGCAGACAAAAATAACCTTTTCGGAAATGGATCCTCTGTGTTTTAGGGATAAATCGAGTACAAATGTTACAATTTTAAACTCTTCTTGACCCGATGGTGCATCAGCCAGCTCTAAGTGAAGTGCCAGTTAGCTCTAGTTGGCACAGTTGGGAGAATCATTCTATTTACATTCAGTTTTCTCTGGTTAGTTCAACAACACCTGCTGAAGAAACTGCGAGTGAAAAGAAAAATGCATAGGCCCTGAAGAAACAACAGTAATTTAACTGGATGTAACACTTACATGTGTATATTCTTTACCATGAGCTGAGAGCTGCCAAAGAATCCAAAATCTGTGCATAGGGTTTGATTTGGGGAGTTTGTGTATACTTTATGTGTGTGTGTGTGTGTGTGTGTGTGTGTGTGTGTGTGTGTGTGTGTGTGTGTGTGTGTGTGTGTGTGTGTGTGTGTGTGTGTGCACTAGTGTCATCTATTATTGAGGCAATGTTTAATATTGATAGGCTGATTGTGATGGATGATTCAAGACTGCAGGAACTACTGAGAAACTCCTGCTCCTGACAGATTCACAGATAGCATGCTACTAGTTAATAAAGCTAATTGAAGTCACTGTTTTATTTTTATCCTTTGGTGGAATATTTCTGGATGCATTACAGAGTTTGATAATGTAAGACTTTGAGCAAAAGCCTCTTGCCGTACAACTTCTCATTAAGTCCTGCTACCACTTCCTATCAATAATCAATTGATACAAGACTGCATTTTTTTTTAGATTTCCTCAGCAGTGAATTTGAACTATGCTTGTCCAACAAAAAAAAAAAAAAGCACACCCACCTCCGTCTGGACCATGTTGACCCGTTGTGATCTCAGCTCCCGGATACAGTTGAAGATGTCCACCACGCCTTCATTCTCTGCCATGTCCAACATGATGTCCACTGCAATGAAACAGCCCGTCCTCCCTGCACCAGCACTGCAGAGACAAATAGTAAATCTGTAACTTTGGAATCTTTCGCCGGGCCTATTATTTTAGTGGTATTCGACTTCAGTCTCAAGATCAAACTTCTTGAAAGGTCCAGTTTGCAGGACTGCGAATTGCTTCACCCTGTTCTTCTTAAAAACCCCATATACAGCTAGAATTTGTCTGTTTTAGGGGTACTGTACAAACATGGTGGCAAGTAAAAAGGACCTGCTACATTTTAAGGTGACACAAACTCAAAAATGTATACATAGTAACACATATTATATTCCATTTCATAAAGTTTCTAAAGTGAAACACTCAAGCACTAGTTGTGCCGCAGTGGAAGTGATTTTGCAGGTCAAAGCTGCAGCAGAGGAGAAAGATTCTCACGGTGTCACAGTGAGTGACCCTGTGCTCTGCTAAATGATGGGGAAGAACACTTAATGAGGTCCGGGCTAGGAAAGAAACAACACACTCGATAATCAAGGCTGTTTATTTATGTGGTTATGTCGAAGTTAAATGGTGGTACAACAACATTTCACCACTCCCACCTTCGCTATCCTGAACAAACAGTGATGTGAACATGTTGTTTTCGGATCAGGACAGATCACAAGTGTCACATTTTCATATTCAGTGTCAAATTTATGTCCAGACTTCATTGATTGCCTGACAGAAAACAGATGGCCTATGTGATGCCTGAAATACACATGAAGTTAAGTGTGTGTCTCTCTTTCACACACACACAAACACATGTACACTTTAATACCCCGTGTCACTTGTTAAGGCGACACATCCTGAACACTAATGCCTGCGGGGAAGAAACGGATGGAGGGACAGACGAACAGATGGATGGATGGATTGAATCAGGGAAGGGAACGGCGGAAAAGAGTTTAGTGATTGGGTGTGATGGAAGTGGTCGTCACAGGGGAGAGATCAAGGGAGGAAAGGAGGAACGGATGGAGGGGATAGGGAGAGGAAACTGAAGGGGGGGATGAAGTATGGAGGGATGGCGAGAAGGAGGGGAGAAGCCTATCTTTCACTTTGCAATCCCCCTGACAGTTCCCAGAGACAGCGAAGAAAGAGGGAGAGAGAGAGAACGGAGAGATAAGAGCATGGGAAGAAGGAAAAGGTAGAAAGGAGAAAGAGAGAGAAAAGGAGGGAGCGCCTCGGCAGATTACCTGTCAACCTCTGTGATTAATGTTGAGACCAGAATACTGCTGGGCCTCTGTGTGCATGCGTCTGCGTGTATATGTGTGTGTTAGAAAGCCTCATGACACAGGCCAATAGTGTCAGAGTGCCCCCGGAAATTGGAAGTGACTGCCATAACTTCCTGCCTGTCTGCCCGCATACTTTTACTAAAGCTGTCTGTTTACGTGTCGGCTCGCCTCATTTGTCTGTCCGCTGCTTTCTGCCACTCTCTCTGCCTGTGTCTACACTCCTTTCTGTTAATCTAATAGCTTACCCGGAGCTCAGGACTGTGTGTTTTATGAGTTGTCCATGACAGACAAGCTAATACACGTCCTTTGCTTTTCAAGGCTCTTCAATAAGTGAAATAATAAATAAATAATAATAAATAACTCCATAAGAACTGGGCAGTGGAAGTGATCTGGAACGTTCAGTTCCTGCTGCACAGTGCACAGTCAATTGTGTAAAAACATACATACATACTTTAGTTTACATTACTGCAAAGGGGCCACCATGTTTGACTTTGAGGACCAACCAGGAAC
Source organism: Collichthys lucidus (assembly GCA_004119915.2). NCBI lineage: Eukaryota > Metazoa > Chordata > Actinopteri > Sciaenidae > Collichthys > Collichthys lucidus. Next base: position 27,636,575 of record CM014082.1, read on the forward strand.
GATCCATCTGAGGATCTCCAGAAGCTGGAATCGACATGGGGCGCTAAAAATGCTCATTTCTGTTAAGGTCATTTTGGAAGTTGCTGACAACTGGTTTTGTTGTTTAGGTAAAATGACTCATTTATTGAATCAGCATAGGTAAGAACATCAAAATGAACAAATTATTAGTGTTGAGTGCCCACGACATGACAAAACTATTGTTCTTCTACGTGTTTCTTCGAAGAAAATTACCCTAACAAATTATATATCAAAACGTGGGTTATGATCCCGAATCCCATTCTATTACTTTTGCCATAGGAATGAATGGGAAAGCCCAAAAAAAATTTTTTACAGATATTTTCAACAATGAACTGCTCTGGCATACTTTCACCGATAGACTTCATTTAAACTTTAAAATGTAGGTACTCTTGCCTTCTATTCAGTGATTCATTTCACTCATCGACAGCTTTTACCATTTTTAAACTATCAAGGCTTAAAGTTGAGCAGGTTTTTACTCAAATTTCTGGGTTTATAATGGGTGTGTATTGCGTGGAATGTTTGAGCTAGAGTGGATGACATCATCAGCTAGAGTGAGGAGCAGAGAGAAAAATCAGCGAAAAAATAAAACGTATTTGACTACCGTGGCCTCAAATGCCCCACTACAGACATGATTTATACATAGAAACGTAGGAAAATGTGTCTTCTCACTCATATTCGTCTGCTAAAGCTGTCAGTCTTATAGTTTTGGCGTAACACACAAAGATGCGCCACCAACACCCATCCACAGCCTCATAGACTGCCATGTTAAAAAGGCGGGAACATTTGTGGAGGAAAGCAGAAGTAACGTTTCTTTGAATCGCTCTAAAGCTCACATTTCTTCACTTTATCAACACAAAATAACTATGTAGACGTTCAGGAAGAGCTGAGGATGCTCCCAGTGATTTCGGATCAATGATTGGAAATACGGTTTTGGCAGAAACCCTTCCTGTTCGAGGGGTGGTCTCAGAATTTTCTCTCTCCCTCTGTCAGCATTTCCAACTGACATTCTAACAGGTGCAGTAACTGCTCTGCTGATTAGGGCTGGCAGTTGGTCCTGGTTGCTTGGCAACATCAAGCCTGTCTGAAGGAGGAGAGGGGGGAGGGGCTATTTTCAAAATTTCTGCAGGAATTTTCTTTTTTTTAATGTATTTATTTAGAGGACAGGGTCTGAAGAATTACAGCAGGAATTGTAACAGTGTAATCGATACCTGGATCATGTTAAGTGGGAAGTGTTTAAGTTGCTGTCTGCTGTGAGACTGGGTACTGCATACTTAGTGATTTGGTAAAGGTTAGGAAAATATTGTTTTAAGTATTCAAGTCAAGTCTGACTGATTACCCTTTCAATAATTAAACAAGACAATGTCTAAAGCCTAAACAACTGCTGTGAGTTCCTAAATGTATATATATATAAAACAGAAATCATGCTTTAGAGGATAGGGGATAGAGGATATGATACTGTAAGAGCAGACAGACCGGCGCTGTCTAGGTATGGTGTAAGACATTAAATATAAATATTCCTTTGTAAATATGTATAGTGAGTATTGTATGAGGGTCCTTTGTGTCTGACGAGCACTATATGGCGGGTTAGGGCTTTAACCCATTCCAAGATGCGTGTTGTATTAAGGTGGAACAGAATGCATTAAGTGCTCGTCGTGCTGATATGAAGAATCCACTCATAACATTTTTTTCATGGCCTGTCAGAGTGGTGACCTTTTTAAAGCTTGTTCCCGCTGACAACCTGGCCTCAGAGTTGAACTGTTGCATCCCATAAAGAACAGAACACGGAGGTTAAATATACTGTCGCCATGGGGATCTTAAAACTGTCACTTTTTTTTCTCTTCCTGGTCGATGATTGTGATGGTGGTGGTGGTGGTGGTGGTGGTGGTGGGATAAAAGTAGGATTTCATTTCTTTATCTTTTTTTCTGCTGCCTACTTTCTTAAAGGTTAACACCATCGATCTTACTGTATTTATGGACATGGGAGATTGGTGCGTATGTGAGAAGGGAAGTGGAAGAATGTAAATGAACCGTCTGTCTTCATGCAAAATTCTAAACATTCTCTTATTTTCTTATTTCCTTGCCTTAAATATCCATATCCAGTATCTCCATATCTCGGTAAGAAATATCCTAAAATATTGTATGTTTTCTCGCTGATCTAACCAACGAGTCCTCCAAACCAAACAACAAAATATGTCGTTAGTCACCGCCTTCCAAAAACAGTACATAATATACTGTGAGCATTTTTTAATTCATGGTATCTACCAACAATGTTTGTATTCCTTGTTTCCATAACAAAAGGCCGTTAGAGAGAGATTCATTTTATTGTTTTCTGATCTGCCACTGCCATTTCAAAACAAAGGCTTGAGGAGGTGAAGTTTATCCAGAAGAACTATTTAAGGTTGTTGTCACAGTTGAAAGAACTACATGGTTGATGTGGCAGCATCATGGCGGTCATGGCCTTCAGCAAAGGAAACTGACTCGTCCAAGTCACGTGACATGTTCATCCATACAGTCCACCCGGACTTCACAAATAACAACGTCATACTTTTGCTTTTGCTCCTTACAGACAAGTCTGTCAAACTGCTGCTATAATTAGTCATATTAGACATATGAACAAATGACATATGTCATTGTTGATCCTTAAAACATTGTTCATCTGTCTTGTTTTTGTGTGTACAGTGTTCATTTTTATCACGTAATAACTGTAAAGGAAAGATTTAGAGGTTGTGCTGTGGATACAACACATACTGTAATGTGTTATACATTCAAAGTGTCCATTTCTTTCATACAAAAACAAAAAAAGAACACACCCTGTGCTCATTAATGTGTTATGCTGACCCTGCAAAGACATTTCCTCTCTCTGAGGTAAGAGCCAAGAGGTGTACGAGTGAGTGTCTGGCTGGAGTTTGTTTGTCCTCCTCTGGTCTGTGCAGACACTGACCAACAGCATCAGGGGATTAAGTTTATCTTCTGTACAAAACCGGTGTGTGTGTACTTGAAGTGTGTGAAGTGTCTGTGTTCTTACCTGCAGTGTGCCACTATAGGCCCGGCATCAGGCGGGTTGAGAAACTTGACCTGTCGTATGAATCCAAGCAGTCCGGTGGCATAGCAGGGAACGCCGTGGTCAGGCCAGCTGGTGAAATGAAACTGACGGAGTTCGCGGATCTCGTGATGACCCTTCTGAAAAACACACACGAGACGTTAGAGCAGAGTTGCATATTTTACAACAGCCGACAAAACGATTCTCTGCCATTTAGTCTCCTGATGATGACAAATGCTTGGATCTCACAAATTTTTATCATGGCCCTTTTGGGAAAGATTGACAAGAAGACGTATCATGGTTCAGCAGACTAATTTACAGCAGGGACTTCAGGAACCTAGGGGCCACGTGGCCTCTCTTTGGCTTCGGATGGAAACTAAATTGATCTTGTGGATGTCACAGTGGCACTTTGGGCCACTTCTGGGAATGAGAGACAGGAAGACTTATCGTGCCTCATTTGCCTAATTTACAGGAGAGATTTGAGGAAACTGATGGCCATTTTGGCTCCACAAAAAAAGATTAATTGATTTCACAAAGCTCAGGATGGCCCTTTTGGGAAAGACTTACAGGAGGAAATGCCTCGATTTAGTTAGACTGCCATTTACACAGAGATTTTTTAAACATCTATAACAGCCACTTTGCCTCCTTCATGTATGAATTTAAAACATCACAAGTGCTTTAAAGATTCCCTACAACTCAAACTGTTTTAAATAACCCCACAGAAAATGGAACATGCTTTTATTAAACAAAGTTTTAGAGGAAAGTATAATTTTATGACAAGAAAAATGCTGGCGGCCATAAGAAAAAATAAATTGGACTTCGCACTTATAATGGCTCTTCTTCGAAAGAGATACAGCAAGTGACATTTTGGTACAGAACAAGTAGATTATAGGAAAATGAAATGGCAACAAGCGTGCACTCTGTGTCTGTGAGATAGCATCTTAACATTTTAATGATGAACTTCCTAGAAACATAAAGAACTGGTGAATAAGTTCTTGTCTAACAATGGGGATATTATTAAGAAATTAAAGACGAAATTCTGATGCTATTTAAGTCTCATATTAGAGTGATTCCCTGGGACACACACATAATGAAACTATAAATTGTTATGCCAGCTATTCAGATGAAGACCCAGAAGAACTTTGGTGTAGTTGGAGGTCAGGAATTTTTAACCGATTCATATCTGATCCAAAGGAAGGAATGGAGATGGATCGGACTTGGGTGGATGTTCAATTTTCAAGTTTTCCTCTTTAACTAAATTATTTAATATTCCATTAATGATAGAGGAGCTGTATTAATTCAACCTTCTTCCATGTGAAATCAAGGACGTGCAGGTTTGCTATAAAGGTGTCAGCCTGCATTTGAATCAAGGCCATCACACGCCTTGAAACTAAGTATCCAGGACAGCAACAACCTCAGTGTATTCTGACAATTTTAGACCTGTCAACAGCAGCTCTGGATATCTCTGACAGCGTACACCACCTCGCTGATGTCAGATAACAGCACCTCCGCAGCCTTCGGGCTGGGAGGTCTTGCTTCTCGTTCCCTGCTCTGAATTCTGACCTGCATCTCTCCTCACAGGATGTAGACGTTTCTTTTTGATAGCACAGAAACACAGTATAAGGAATGCATGACCCTTTTATTCAGCTTCCAGTGGTTCCATTTTTTCTGCACAACAAAGCATGCTCCTGCTTTAATAATTCAAAGCAATCGATTCCATTATACTATTCTAAACTAAACGGGGCTTAAATGGAGAGCGCCATGTCCTCCACAGTTCAGTTTACTCTCTAAGAATAGAACTGAGAGAGAGACTGTTGTTGCTGCAGCTCCCCATTCTGGCTCCGTCAGACAGATAAGACAAGGTTGTAGTGAATTGTTTGCTCTGGCAGAGTGCCTTACGATAACCCGAGAAGCAGGGATACCATCGGGAGGAGAAAGACAGCAGGGGGAGAGGTCAAGAAACAAACTGTGAATGGGAAGGAGTCGAGGTCAGCGAAGAGAGTGGTGGCGTGGGGAAGGATAAAGAGAGAGGTCTGATAAAGAAGAAATGGGGAAAGGGAGAGATAAGGTGGAGAGAGAGAGAGGAGAAAAATAAAACCCAGAAAATCACGAGGTGATTTGATAACTCCACTTCTCATTGATTTGCTCTCTTGTGATGTTGAAATGACTTCTCTAAATCGATAGACAGTGGACCAACACAGCCCGGGCCTCAAAGCCATGACTGGTTGTTAAAAAAAAAAAACAACAACAACATGTGGTGCTCGACATGTTGGAAAGAGGTGATGAGGACCTGGAAACACTTCAAAGTCTTTACTATGATGGGAGAGGTCGAACCCTGCCATGCTTTGAAAGCTTCAGTTTTATTCTTCTTATCGAGACTATTATATTTCATTGTTCTGCAGTGACACTTCAGTCCTAAAATGCATTTGCAGCTTTTAAAGTCAAAGCAGTAAGTTTAGTAATAAAGCTGCTGATATCTATACTCTTTAATTGTCATACACCTCTTTGACAACCTCGTCATAGAGGTTACTTCCATGTAAACATGGGCGTTCTACTGTAAAGCCTTTCCACACAGTTCACCATGACATCGGTAAGAGTTTAGTGCTTTGTGGATGCAATGAACCAAAATGTTGTCATGTCTCCCATCTAATAGCTTAGGCATGATTCTATGATTCCAAACCATACTGATGACATAGAATGGATAAAATGATCTTGAGGGTTTACTTAAAAAACACAAGAAGTTGACAACTTTCTAGACTCTGGAGAGATTTGGTGGGAAGACATAAAAAAGATACTAAAAGATTAAAAATGAACAATGATTGAACAAGAGCCTTGGATGTCCATCCAGAAATAGAAGTGAATATAACAGCATTGATTGCTGCGGTGGAGATACAAAGCAAAAGAAAACACAATGATTGTCTGGGATTTATGACCTTTGTCTGGAACCTCTTTCATATTTGCACGAACCAGTGGGAGGACAATGAGAAAGCGTAGATGGTGAGACTCATTTGTAAATCATCTTCTCACTGGCACATGCAGACATCAATGAAGTAATACAGTCATAATTTTGGTCTGAACGCCTGCTACCCCGACCAGACGGCTAACACCTGTCTGGTCGTCCACTGGCTGTAAAGTTATGTGCAAGCATTTCTCTGTGAAGGTTCAGATCAATCATCTGAGTGGTACAAAGTCTAGAAGAAAAAAAAAATCAAATCCAAATTACTGGACGGAGGTTTTGATTGAAGATGTTTCAAAGATTTGTGGAAAATAATACAGGTATTATCCCCATGAGGTGACCACGCCCACCGGTGGGGCAGGAAGCTCTCCATCGTTCATCACATCTTTTTCTGAATGCAGTCATAGACATTTTGGGTTTTTTTTGCAATTGTAGACAAATGGTGTTTCTTCAGGGAGGGTTTCTCCAGTTAGACATGAATGTTTTGCACATCTCTCATACCATCTGTCCTATCTGTCTAATACGTGTATGTGCTGGTGCTCAAAGCTGTGTCTGTTGGCCTGTAGATCTGTGTACACCGCCGAGTCATTTCCTGTGCGCTTTGGCGTCCACTGTGGCACACAAATTGTTTGGTTTCTTCAGATCTGAGTGCCATGGAGCTGATTACTCCTCTGCTGCTTTTGGATGTGGTCCATTTGGGTGAACTAAGCCCTGTCAGAGTTTCTTGTTGTGTTCGATCCTGAGAAACTGTGTTCAGTACAAATTCTTCTCCAACTAGAAGACCACAAAGCTGTGTGTTTGGAGCCAGTTGTTTGTCCGATTTGTTGTTCTTGGAACTTCTGCTTTCAGATTAACAAAGGTCCAAATAACAAAGACACATTTGAGTCTTTTTTTTTTCTCTAACCATGGATCTAGTGTCGGCAGATATGATTCTTCAGCCCGTTCTCACACCCTAACTGTCAAATATGGAAGCTTGGTAGCCCTCTGCAGTCATTTCCTGATATGCCAACCTGGCATAATGCTTTGATATGTGAGAATGCATGTAATGGAGGTTGGCCAAATAAACAAAGGACTTTCTACCAAGTCTATGTTGACTTCATTTTTGACTTGAATTGTGCATAGTGTTTTTTAAGCCTTAACCTAACCAAACTGTGGCTGTGTAAAGTCACAGTGCTTCGCAGCAAGCCTTATTTTGAAAGTCTAACCAGGCATTGCATATTCATTATTGCTAACCTCACCACACATTGTACATTACTTGTTACTTTGACAGCAGAGCCTTGCATGTGCAACGCTAAAGGGGCACCTAGGACAGTGACTAACCGGGCTGTTGTAGTTGAGGAATTATGAGTGAGAATATGTTGGACTTTTGCCTCAAGATTATACAAAATGTATATTCATGTTGACTGTGGTTCTATTTGCTTAATGTTGCACCATCCAATTACAGATTCTTTATATTTGACAGAAAGAAGAGTTTCAAGTGAATGTTTTCTCCGTTTGACATGTCTGAATGTCTTCTGTGATCTGTTTTTTGTTCACACAAACACACATTTACTCAGATTCTCCTCTCTCTTTGAGTCTCACCATCTTCTCTCTTCTGCCGTGCTCTGTTAATCTCCTTGGACGTGCCATTAATAAACCTTTTTTCATTACGATCCCGTTTTCATTATTCACTGCAATTATAGCTATTTAACTGCGGTGCAGAACCTGTGCGTGCCTTCTCTTTGTTCCTTACTTACGCTCACAGAGCCGACTGTGGTTTAAAGCTTTTAAAGAATTTTGTGTTAATGTGTGTGTGTGTCTGGTGTGTGTGTGTGTGTGTGTACGTATTAATGCATCCTGCAGAAATGACAGGCATTTTAAAATCAGCTTTCCTTTGAGTATTTGGAGTACTTTTTTGCACGCTCGCACACATGCAGAGGTGTGCGGATTAATGGTTTGCTAAACGAGCTGACAGCAACGTCTCGAAGACTTGTCTTCATAAGCTGCTTTCGCACGAGTGAAGGGGGTGAGGGAATCAGGATGGGGGGAGAGAGACAGAAGTACAGAAAGAGCGAGGGGAAAAAAGCACGACAGCAGAAAAGAGCGAGACTTCAGTATTTTACATGATTTTAAAAATTAGGAATATATCTGAATGCAGTAGTGTTTTGTAGTCTCTGCCAATATTTTATTTTGTTAACAGACCTGCAAATAAATCAACAGAAGGGAGTAGAAGAAGTAGTAAGTTATGGGGTAAATAACAGAAAAATGGATGAAAGAGAAAAGACTCAGAAGAAGATGTAAACACAGCCGTCTTGAAAATCAAGGATTTGGATCAGAGCCTTTTTTCCCCGCTCACTGTGAAGTGTGTTTCCTCTGTTTTTCTCCCCCCCTGTTTACTGTGCAGAGTCTCAGAGAACAGCATCACAACAATGACGGTACATTGTCCCACTTGTCTTTTTTTTCCCTTTCCTCCTATCAAATCCCTCCTGCCTGATTACAAGGGCCCCAATTACAATTTCAAGCCTCCTTAAACAGCCAGAAACAAACAAGTAACGCTGCTCTCTTGCCTCAAATCCCCAATCACTTATTGGCTAGAATGGTAATCCAGGTTTTGCATTTACAGAAAAAAAAAACAATGAGGGTAGCAGCTTGAGAGAGTATGGGGAGGATTCAAATACAATCTGAGGTCTTGTGGGGAATAATATGTCAACCTGAATCACAATATATTGAGATGACATCATGTTTAAAAGCCTGTGTAAATACTATGACAACAACTGCATCATTTTGTGATATCAGGGAAAGAAAATCTGTATAATCCCAATTCAAACAACATTGTTTGTGTTTCTTGCCTGGGTCATGTCATACAGGGTTAAGAACCCTTTATCATGCAGTAAAGCATTTAAAATCTAATTTCTTTGTTAGTTTTGTCGTTGACGATGATTTGACTTGTTTACCTTTTGGACGGTAAATGTCCGTATGACGTATTCAGCCAGTGGTTCAGTTTCTATCAGGGTCACCTTGATGTCTCCATAAACCTCCGTCTCATCTGGCCAGTAACGCACACACTTCACCTGGAAAAGACAAATTTACATTCGTTCCGTAAAGTTAAATATGTATTACATGTCGGGTCATTATCACCTAATGAGCATTAACAGAATGGGATGAAGCCGAGGTCAAGATGAACGCCATTAATAATGTAACAGATGAATAATATCGTAAGATTCGTATTGCTCGCTCTGCATAACAAATGGATACTCAGAAGACAGTATTTGTTTGACATTTGAAAGATATTGATTTAAAATTACTGGATGACATTCTGAAACAATCCAGGGACCAGATGTGATATTGCCAATGTAACTGGACTACACATCTGGATACAGGTGTTTGGAGTCATGAAAAGCAACACTAGGCTTTGTTGCAATGTCCTGATTGGGGTTTTGCTATCTATGACAGTTATTTGGTGTAAATATGTGGTTCACAGTTTCATTATTGTTAAAACTGACTCAAGTTTGTATCCCAGTCCGTTCTGGTTTTCCATGTTTTCTTCTTTATATGCCTTTACGTAACAGTCGGCTTCCTCCGGCAAGCTGATTTAGTATAACGGCGAACTTCTTTTCCATAATCGGGATGAGGGATTAGAGTATCCTCAGACAGATTTCTCCTGGAAAATCTCGGGTTTCTTGACCATGACAACCAGTTTTCCAATCAGCTTTTTGTAAGTACATAGAGAGCCAATGCAGCATCTTATCTTATCACTAAGAGGCTACAGATTTTCAAAGTGAGTCATGCTTCCAGAGAAGTTTGTGTCAACTTCTCATATACAGAGATTACCTGCCTAACCTGACTTCTTCGAGTTAGATTAAAAAATATTGTAGCTCTGCTCGCTGTTTTTCCCCCAGTGCCTCTCTGATGCCCGACCTTCCTCTTGCTCCTATGACTCGGTGAAGCAACGGTCTGTTTAAACCAAACAGAGTGGTGATTGTTGGGTAAACCAAGGGTATGGTGAGCTGTAATGAAGGAGGTAAACTTACTGTTCTTGTCAGTGAAGGCTGGTGGCTGTAAAACTGCTGATTCTGGGTAAACCAAACTGATCTTACGATTTCGGATCCTTTCCAAAATGTTATCAGACGCTTGTTTAATCACTTTTCTATTAATGATCTGATCAGTCGGTGGCAAACAAAACAGCACTCATGGTGGACATGCTGTACATTGATGGAGCGTAATTGCTTTGCTCAATACTGGAGTGAATTTCAGAAATGTCGGTTTATCACTTCCAGACAAATAGATGAGAAAATATTATTTTAATTATTATTATTTTTTTTTTAAAGTGCGCGTCAACATGAAAAGCAGCTTTCCTAACTTAAACCAAGAACTTTAGTTACCTAAAATAACTATCTGTGTGACTCTGTGCAAACAATGCACTTTAATATCCAGATATAAAGATATCAGAAACATGGAGGAGCATTGCAGTATTATGCAGATCTAGCAGGTCCCTGGTGCCTCTTTGATGCTCGAATCGAACTTGGCATAATAAAGTTCTGTTTGAACCAAACCACAGTCGGTGATTGTTGCAACAGTGGAAAGACAAGCCAAGGTTATAGTGAGCTGAAAATTCTCTGTTTGCCAGTGAAGTCTGAGAGCTTTGAACGCAGCATTGCAACTGCTGGTTCTGCTTAAATAAGAAGGTTTACTGCTTTACTCAACAGGCAAACATCTGGCCTAATTCCATTTTGGTTTTATTGATTGATTCTGATTGTACATGTAATTAAAGTAAAGCTTGATTCATTAAATAAATTAATTCTGTGACCTTGTACCTCTGCGCCTCTTCATCAAACACGCGTTTTGTAATCTTTTGGATGATGAACTCACCCTGCCCACCTCCACCAGATTGGTAACCATGACGATAGAGGCCGAGTTTTCCTGCCAGACCATCCTCCAGAAATCCCTCACTGTCTCCTGCATGGGCCCTGACAAACACACACACACACACACACACACACCACACACCACACACACACACACACACACACACAGACAAACAAATTAGAGATATACAAATACTGATACACACAAACAGAGCAGTGTAAAAACACACTCACACACACGACTCCAGCGTCACATAAACATACATCAGCACTGACTTACATGAACACGCAAACACACATGTGCACGCACACACACATGCACTCACACACTATCAATCCCAGATAGTGGTTCGGGGGTTTGAGGTAATGGGGTCTTAAATTTGTCAGGGGGATTTTATACGGCGGTTTAGATTTAGGAGGTTGTGGTAATAGCCTCCCAGTCCTGAAAGGACGACATTTACCAGGTGGCTGCTACACACACACACACACACACACACACACACGCATAGACCTTTGGTATCTGCACAAATGTAGAATTACACATAGAGTCCTCTCACACACTCATCACGTCAGTTTAATTACCTTGTGTGGCGATGTAATGTCTGGGTCTGTGGTACCCCTGTGAGACAGAAAAAAGTGAAGCATAATAAAACCTCCGTGCTGGTGTCATCTCCATCCGTTTCTCCACACATGTGGAGTGATTTCTTACTCCAAATCGTCCTCGTTTTCTTAATTTTTTAGTTTGTTACTTTGTCTTCTTTCCTGATTACAAACTTCTCCTCTCTAACTCCTTTTCTTCTTACTCAACCTTTCAACCCATTTCTGTCTCTTTCTGTCCTTTCTCCTCACCTTCTATCTTGTTGTTTTTTTCTCATTCTCTCCATTCCTCTCATCAGTCAGTTTACATCCTTCTTCCTCCACTCCACTCCTCCCATCCTTTTCTCTCTTTTAATGCGTCCTCTGTCTTGTGACTCTCCGGTCCCTCCACTTCCCCCCAGAATCATAACTCAAGGTCATTGCCCGAATAAACATCAAATTAAATAATAGAGGGGATCTTAATTTTCCCTCCATGAAAAGCGACGACTCTCAGACCAATGATTACCACCATGTCCCTGCACACTCCTTTCAAACCCCCCCCCCAACGTCTCCCTGGGAGACAGATAACCTTGTTGAGGTAAAAACATTCATCACTCTCACATTGTCATTAAGACCCTGTTCACCATTGTTTTAATTTCAGTTTTTAAATTCTCGAAATTTCTCTTCATGTTATGAAAAAAACTGTGGAGACTCCTTGATTGGAAATAAACATTATGAACCAAATTCATTAAGACTATTATTACAGCAATCAGCAGTGAGCGAGAGATCACATCAAAAAACAGAGCCCAGAGGGCAGAGAGAGAGGGATGGGGAAACAAATGGATGGATGGATGGATGGATGGATGGATGGATGGATGGATGGATGGATGGATGGATGGATGGATGGATGGGTATGTAAGAGATGGGTGACGAAAATGAAAACAGTGGTAAGGTGAAGGACAGAATAAATTGAAGAAGGGACGAGGCATCGTGGTAGAAAAGGAGAGTAATCATCAATTCCAATGCTGATGATCACACCAGCCTCCAGATAATTGTTTTTTTCTATTTTTTTATTAAGAAACGAGACTCAGATGGCTCCATTTGTTATGGCAATCTTGGCTAATACCCTCAGTGTGTGTGTGTGTGTGTGTGTGCTCATGCATTTGCTAATGCTGTCTTTCTATTTCGGTTTAGGTGCAGTGTAATGGGTGTGTGTGTGTGTTTATGATCCAAGTAGTCGATCATGTTCCTTTAAGACCTTGGAAACGGCAGTCAGGGAAGAAGCAGGTTGAGCATCGATGCCTTGCTCAAAGGCACTTTGACACACAGCAGTATGAGCACATGGTGCGACCGTGGGACTTAAGTTAGACTTGTGTAAGACAGTTAGTTAGGGTAGGAGTCTTGATGATTGGAGAAAAAGTGTGTGTGTGTGTGTGCTTTTGTGTGTGAAGACTCACGTCAATGTAGTTGGCGTTGATGTAGTCAGAGTGGGGGTCTCCATCCAGCAGCTGCAGTCGGACTCTGGTGTGATCGTCTGTGGGGTCAGATAGCAGAAAAAATACAACAGGCCTAAAGTTACATTTACCCACAGATCGGAGCAGCTAACTGAAGGGGGGGGGGGGCTCACTAACTAACCAGGCCCAAAGTTATGGATGAGTCTGTGTGAACCAGGAGTCACATTCATTCGACCACTGGTCGTTTGTTAAATGAACCATTTACCAAGCAAACATCCTGCAGTGTTCTTTGGTCGAGCATACACAGCATGTCGCTTTGAAACTCAACCAAGGTTCACATCCGGCCGTCTACCAGCAGTAGGTAAAGAGAACCTCCCCCTAATAACCAAGTAGAGTCAATCCAAACCATAACCATAACCATAGAAACGCCATCTCACAAACAGACTGGAACGGCAAAGCTGTGCAACAATTCACCAGTCCTGTAATCACAACGTCTGGCTAATTCACTTTCAGCGAGAACAAACACGCATGGTTTGGTTCTGTATGGTTTTATTCCGCCACTTCATTTTGAAAAATGGTTTTCACTTCAGCTCATTTGGCCCTCGGTGCAGATCCGTTCAGATGAACGGAATGGAAATGACAGGAACGAAAACATAAAAAGTAATAAACGTTACGGTTGGGGTGAGCAGACACTCGCTTATTTACTGCCAAACAATCCAGATTGAATAACTCGCGACAGTGTGATGACGGAAAATGGAGAATCTTTGTTTAATGTCTCCATTTTCATTCTGGTTACTCTTAAATGATTGAAACCCTCTGCCTCATCATCGTAGTGATTGGAGGTGGGAACAATGTGTACCTCTGATTGCAACCCCCTTGTCTCACACTCACTTTCCTAGTGTGAAGAAGAAAATACAAGGGCCACAAAACTGGAAGACCCTACCCAGAAAAAGTGTTGAATGTGTCCATTTTGGGCTACTATAGTAACGTGGCTGAGGTGGTTACACATATTATAGTCAGTGTCTGCCATATTCTGTGAATAGAGGTCCATAAAAAGTGTTTTCTCACACTAATTCTTTTGGCTGCCTATAGTTTACAACTCATGTTTTGAATGAATGATCTAAAGCACCATTTTTATGGAAACTTGCTTTGATTTTTTCATGCTTGTTCTATTAAAAAAAGTGGCTCTCTCAATTGGTTTCTGCAGAGAATCTATTACCAGTCATTTGGTTGAAACTCAAATTGCATTAATGGATTTTTTCAGCTACTGTACAGGGCTCGTGATTTTTTTCAAGCGACTGAAGAGGAGCAGAAACACTAGAACAATGAGCACACGAAAAATGTAGCTGAATTTGACCATAACAATGACAATAAACCAACGCTTTAAAATAGGGCTGCCACAAACGATTATTTTGATAGTCGACTAATGACCGATTATTTTTTCGATTAGTCGACTAATCGGATCATACGTAAATTGACTGTCCCGGAGAGGGGCGGGCGCTGTAAAGATCACGGACGGAGCCGTGAGCCACCTTCGCCCTGTAATCAAAAGCAAAGTTTTAAAAAAAAACAAAATCGATGTGTCGACTACTAGATTAGTTGTCGACGATTTTGTTTGTCGACATAATCGTGACTAATCGACTAATTGTGGCAGCCCTACTTTAACACAATACACAACAAGCACCGTATGCCTGCTTTGAATATCAGATGATCTCTAGAAGCCATTCACATCACGAGCTTTCAGCGGTGTGAGCTGCAAGTGACCAAATCAGCTCCTTGTTCCCTCTTTCCACTTGGATGTCAATTATTTTGTTCTGTGCACTAATAGCCATCCATAGTATCAGGACACATATGGGAGGATTATGGCTAATGGCAGGCAGTGATTTTGTTCAGTTGTAACATGGCGACGGTAATTGCAGATGAAGCGGACATGATTTAGTCTGATTATCTCTATTTTTCTCCCTCGCTCTCATCTTTTTTTTCTTTCTTATGTTGATGTGCTCCCGTTCACCGCTCTTATTTCAGCTCTTGGAGAGATATGACCGCATTACAGTGATAGCGCTGCAACAAATATGAATCATTTCTCTGACTGTTTAATTTTCTTTTGCTTATTTTTTTTGGAGGGGGGGGGGGTAAGACGAGAGCATGGTGTCAACAGGAGGTGAGTGGTAGCTATTATGAAGAAAACAAGAAGATGAGAGAAGTGGATAGGTAAAAAAGAAGAGGTGGAGGATAAGTTCGGGAGAAAGAGAATAAGAGCTGGAAGAAAAATGGGACGGGGGGTGAACAGAGGGGGAAAGGTATCACCGCTGTGTTTCTTTGAAGTCACTGAAATGCTAAAGCTTATGACTTCACTGATTGATGCAAAGCTACAGCGGGGTGGAGTGCTTAAGGCACTTCTAAACATTTTTTTTTTTTAAGACTCCGAGCTTTCTTCTTTTGAAGAATTTCGCCTCACAGTTGTCTTGAAACTGTCTTCACGCTTCACAATATAACTATAATAATTTAGTAGAGGTGGGTTTTTTTTATCCATTTTGAATCAAAGCTCAAATATATAAGCAAGTAAAATGAAGCTTTTATGTGAGCAAATCTTTTGTGTGGTCGATGACTCATACCGTCAATTGTAAGCCATTTCCTCTGTGTTTATAGTATAGTGGGGGCTGAGGGGCAATCATTTTGTCAAGTAGGCGTTGATATTTTTTTTTTTGTTGGTTTTCTTAGAATAGAGTTTTCTATTCACGGCTGGCATGAAACAAGGCTTCCTGCTGAGTAAAAACATTAACACATGAGAACGTATATGTTTGCCAGCTTTTATGTTTTGAGAGACAAACACTATTTTTTGTTCATTTTATTATGACCGTCATATTTTGCTTCTAAGACCCAACAACAGACTAGCACATCAAACTTTCTTTTTTTTTTTCATTCTTTTGTCCTCTGTGAAGATGTCTATGAGGTGATGAAGTCTCAATCAACCAATCAATCAGACTTTATTTGTGTAGCACCTTTCATACAAAATATGTAACACAAAGCGCTTCACACAATAAAACCCCCATCCACTCCCGATCCTCCACCCCAACAACCCATCTCCCGCCCCAGCCCTCCACCACCTCCACCTAAGCGGCAGCATGTAGAGGTTAAAAAGAGAAGGTCCTAAACTCGAGCCTTGGGGAACACCACATTTGATTTTTTTATCTATTTGATAGTCAATAAATTCTCTATCATTAAGGTATTTGAACCAGTGATGCCAATCAAACTGCGGAGTCTACCTAAAAGAACTGAATGATCTACTGTATCAAAGATAAATAAATCGAGCAACACCAAGATAAAAGTTTTTTTTAAGTTCATATTGCATCTGAGATCATTTACAACTTTGACTTTGCTATCTTCAGTGCTGTGATTGGACCTGAAACCAGATCAAAACTTACCAAGTCTGTCTCTGACCTCTACTTCTCGAGTCTTTGGGTTAGGATTGTTCGGGAGGTTGTTCAACTTGTCTCTTGAGCTAAAGTCACAATTTTCAGGCACCGTGACCACCTAATGTGACATAAGGAACATTTTTTTTAAAGACAGTATGGTGTAGTCTGATTCCCTCTGGGGCAACCCTTCAATTCCTTTCCCAGGAATTACCCCAGAGAAGTAGCAAATCTCGCTATAAGCATGAGGCAAAAACCTGCAAGAATGGCGTTGCAGTAAATCCCATATTGGCTCATCCACCAGCTCCATCTCACTTTTTTTTTGCTGCTTTATGCGAACATAACTTGCTCCACTGGCACTGAGTGATATCATGATATAAATCATTAATACGGAATAGCTGCATATAATGTGGAGGCTTGTAACAAATCCCCTCCTTGATTATCGTTTTCTGGGATCACCTTGAGGAGAATTATTTGTGCGGCTTCTATCAGAGTCATTTTCTAGCTCTGGCTGAGCGGCAACAATGATGGCAGCATGACTCCACTCTGCTGGTACAAGATACTGTCATCAGCTATCAGCTCACCCACACTCTTACTCACGACTCTCACACACTCAGACCATCTCACTCTCTTTTGCACACACACACACACACACACACACACACACACACACACACACACACACACACACACACACACACACACACACACACACACACACACATTCCCTGCATGTAAAAACAAACACAACAGGGGGTAGTCTGCCAGCCTTCTGCTCTTCCTCTGTCTCTCCATCTTTCTCTCTTTTCTACTTCTGATTTCTGTCACCTCTCTTTCTCCTCTTCATCCATTTCTTTTCTTCCTCCTATTCTCAACCGATTCTGTCTGCCATACCTGCCCGCCTCCCCTCCTTCTCCTCGGTTCTTTCCCTCCCTCGTCTTACTTCATTTACCT
Source organism: Collichthys lucidus (assembly GCA_004119915.2). Lineage (NCBI taxonomy): Eukaryota > Metazoa > Chordata > Actinopteri > Sciaenidae > Collichthys > Collichthys lucidus. Next base: position 27,653,830 of record CM014082.1, read on the forward strand.
TTTTTTTTTCTTTCCCTCTTCCCTCCTTGCTCTCCGCCTCTCTCTCTCTCTCTCTCTCTTGCCCCATACTGTCTCGCTCCTTCAGACGGCGGTAATTACACGGGGCTAGTGTCAGGCTGTCATAACACGAGAGCCACAGATATGAGGCTGCAGGGAGGGAGGGAGGGAGGGGCCCTTTTCACTTCTCTCTGCCCAGGGAGGGGAGCTTCTAATTGGGCTAAGATGGCAGGAGGTACTGGCTTGCAAACACTGCAGATCTGGACACAGGCCACAAGTTTGAAGAGGCTGACAGTGTGTGTGTGTGTGTGTGTGTGTGTGTGTGTGTGTGTGTGTGTGTGTGTGTGTGTGTGTGTGTGTGTGTGTGAGAGAGAGTGACTGACTGAGAAAAGCAGAACTGAAGATTTAGCTTTAATTAACGTTATATATGTGCGTATGTGCGTGAACAACGAATGCAGGAAGTTTAAGGAAGATTTTGATGTCAAACCTTAAAATTCGTAACACTGTTATAAACATATACTGTGTTTGAACCTTAGTAACTCGTCACTTCCCAGATCTGGATCAATATACTGGAATCATGTATGTTAAAGCTTGTCTCCTAGATCTGGATACGAATATAGATTTATAGAGGAGATGTGTGCACACAGGCTCATGTTGGCGTCTGCAGTACTGGAGTAACAACAAAGTCGTCAGAAGCTGTGGTGTCCAAGGGCGTCGGGTCACGAACCCATTACTCATTAATGAGCTCCGTTCCTCTGCTGAGTCTCCCTCCCCTCGTAACCTTGCAACTCCCCCCACAACCCTCTTCTCTTCTGCCTTCTCCTCTCTCTTAGTTTTGGTTTGGTTCCATTTTCTCTCTCTCTCTTTGTGTCTCATCTTCCTCCCTCCCAAGTCTTGTCATTACCCCGGCAGCCACTGTAAAAAGTTTTGTTGGGGAGAAGTTGTTAACTCGGGGGTTCCAGAAAAAGGCCAAACAAAATAGACTTCTGTGTTTTTTTTTATCTCGCTGAGATTCGCAGGGGCAGCCGAATGCTGCAGAAAGCTGTAATTTAGAGACATCAGATCAGATTGTGTGTACTAAGAGACGCCGAGCACAGCCGCTGCTGCACACAAATAAAACGAGAAAGGGCCACCAGCACCTAATGACCGCTGTCATACCAACAGCACACAGGAGCGGCTGTGTTAGCGGCTCTTGAAGATCAAAGGTTGTGGTGAGGTTTGAGCAAAAAATAAGACCAACATCATAGACTGAAACATCTTTAATTGGAGCAGGGGATAATCTATGGAGCTATTGAATTCCTACAAGAGGACATTTTATTCAGGTGTATGTAATTTTGTTATGAGACGTATTTTAAAGGTCATGACGTATCGTCACACTAAAAAGCGGTACGACAAAGCCTTTGTGGTTCGTGGAAAAAGAACGTGGCAGCTGGACAAAGTAATTACTGGTTCGTTGATATTGAAGGAAAAAAAAAACTTCCTACTGCAGACATATTATGGTCATTTGAGCTATGACGTAGTTAAAGCCTCTACTTACTGCCTCTTTTTATATTCCATTGTCTTTCCAGCTGCCTGAAAAGGAGCAAGGAAGTGGAACAGAGCTTGCTGTTGGAGACAGAAGAATTTAACGCTTCAATATGCCCGTTTTGTTTTATTTTACAATGCCGGAGAGACTCTGGGGTATATAATGGACTATCATGCAGTAGCACTAATACAGACAAGATGCATGATGGGAGATTTCTGCTACTAAAATACTGTCCACATCTATCCTTTAGATGTGATTTCCCTTCCTGCTTTTTTTTTATTGTGAGGTTGAAGAGTTATTAGCATTTGGGGATCTAGGATAAGAAACACAATGTGGCTGCTTCCATTGTTTGTCACTCAAGGATTTAACCCTCTAGACCCCATAGCACCATTTTGAATTCATCAAAACACTGACTATAAAGTCTTGAGCTTTGTACTGTATATTACGGAAGGCTTAAAGGGTTATTCCCCCCCGTTTTCCCGTGATAACGAGATAATTAATTTGAGATTCCGAGAAAACAAAATGATAGTCTAATGTATTAAATCATTGCGGGAAACATCATTTAGTGTAGCGATGTCAGCTGCGGTTAAGTGAGCAGACGTTCGTCTTTTCATGATTTCAAGTGCACCCGTATTACAGAATGTATGGCAAATGCATGTTGCCCATGATACGGAGCGAGCAAACCTATTACAGCACTGTAAAATCACTTTAAGCCATAATTTCTGACAAAGGTTTGTACACTTGATCTCAGGACCATCCTGACTGTTCACTCACTCAGTATCAAGCATATTTGAAATCAGGAAAAGACGAACGTCTGCTCACTTGACCGCAGTTGACAATGTTACACTAAATGATGTTTCCTGCAATGATTTAATACACTAGACTATCGTTTTGTTTTCTCGAGTTCTCAAATTAATTATCTTGTGATCACGGGAAAACGGGTGGAATAAAATGTATGTATGTATGACCCTTTAGGGCTTCCGTGGTATATAGTTTAAGTTGTCAGAAATAACCAGCGGGTTTCCACTGTAAATCCAAAAATGGCTCCACAAATGTCCTCTGGTTTACAATCTTACGAAGCTTGTGTTGTGAAGGATATGGTGACCCGCAGTGCATAATGGAAAGTGATGACGACATTGTGACTTAAAAGCGTTTTCAAAATCACTTAACCGCCTCTCACTACCGGAGACCACGGCTGTTTTCCAGAGGGGAAGTTTGCCGAAGAATCGTCAGGATGGGCCGTCCAGGTCGCGGTGACTTCTACACATTTCCTCATGAGGGATCAATAAAGTATTTCTTCTTCTTCTTCACATGTACATTAGACATTTTTTTTCACGTTGCTGCTTGTTCTAATAAAGGAATTAGAAACACAATAGAAGGGCAATGCTGTGCACAGTCACAGCTCTCTTAAATGTCCAGATAAACAGATGGAGCTGCTATTTCACAGAGGAGCAAAGGGAAAAACGCTCACAATAGCAAGTTGAAACTGCTGAACAAGATGTTTTACTCTTCTTCTATCCTCGCCTCCCCTCTCATCTCCTCTCTTCTCCTCCTCCTGCTCCTCTCGCCTCCTTTTTTTTTCAGTAGCCACTAAGCAGGGATTGTGTCTGTCACAGATATACTTAATCAGTTAACTCCCTATGGAGCTCAACTCACTCACGGCATACACTCCGCTGTCAGCCCGGCTCAAGGCATTAGGGAATTTAATAGCATGTGTGATTGAGCCTAAGTGTGTGTGTGTGTGTGTGTGTGTGTGTGTGTGTGTGTGTGTGTGTGTGTGTGTGTGTGTGTGTGTGTGTGTGTGTGTGTGAGAGAGAGAGAGAGAGAGACAGAGTGGTAAAAGTGTGTTAAAGTGTGTCTTTCTTCACTTTCCTGTATGCTCCTATGTCCTGGAACATCTTTAAGATTTGTGTTTGTTGTTGTATGTTTCAAGTGATGTGTGTGTGTGTTCCGGTGTCAGCAACAATGTATGAATGTGTGTGTGTGTGGTGCCTATGTGTCAGTTTGCATATCGGCATGCCAAGTGTGTGTGTGTGTGTGCGCGTGTCGGAGGGTATTACAGTGTGTAATAGCCTATTAAGACCAGAGCTCCCTGCAGCTGATGTGTCAAACAACTCAGGATGCTGTCTATGACGCACACACTTGTACACACACACACAAACACACATCTCAAGATGCCGTTTCCAGCTGTTTGAAGGCTGCTGGGAGCGAAAGAGGGAGTTGGAGAGAGAGAGAGAGATAAACGAGAGGGAAAAGGAGCAGCAGCTTCTCTACAGTTTTAGGTCACACAGCAAAAGTTAATCAGTGTATCGTAACACCAAAGTGAAGTGGGTTTCTCTAAGGCCATACACATGAGGAGACTACTATACCATCACTGCTGGTTCCTGCTCTGAAGCTGGACATTTCAATATGGAGGCTGAGCGTTCTGTAGCCGGCCTCAAGTGGCCGTTTGAGGAACTGCAGTTTTTGAACAAAGCTGACCAGATAACACAGCAACAATCTTTAATATTTTTTTTGTGGTTATTTGAAATTTAGCAGAATAACACTTCACTAACATCTGCCCGATACATACTCAAGAAGCCACTGCCATTAGACCCCAGCAAGTATGGTCCTGGTTTGCATAATGTCATGTCGACTATTCGATTGTCCTGTTTTTTTTTTGTCTCAGAAGACTTTACAGTGTGTACAACATACAGATTCCTGCGTTATTAGACAAGATCACAGTAGTCGTTTTTTCTCCAAAGGCGTTCCAGAATTAAATCTGATTCCGAGTAATTTGGCAAACAGAAATGTGGAAGAAAGCTCGTTTCCATTCGCTAGGGTTGTGCAAATATTACAAGTTGGTTCAGGTGAGCAATAGGTGACACAAACCAGAAGAAGACGGCGCGACAGTATGACGTAATTAAAACTACCAGTTGACCCTGGAACAGTGGGAAATAATTCCAAAAACCTGATGGACATAATCACGTATCTCTTTGTTTAATGCATTATGTAATCACTGATGTTTCATAGAGCATGTGGGAGAGGTGAGGAAACTGTTGGAGTGCAAACAGTCATGTGAGTTTCATCTCTCGTTACGAGGATTTTTGTTGCCGTTATCAAACTGTGACACCTCAGAACGAGCTGAAGAAAGAGTTTCATGGTTCGCTCGGTGCATCACTCCCTTTGCTCTTTAGCCACCGATTCCTTTCGAGACTACGGAAGCAGAAATGTTTTCAGACCTCGAAATGTTCACCTAGAAAAAACTTCTAAAGCTAAAGAAATCTCACAGCAAATCATCTTCATTCCCGCTGACCAATTGACTCCCCTCTCATTAGTGTCCCATTCCTGATTGTCCGAGGAACATCTTCTCTACAGTCGAGTGGCAGTTAAGTGTCCGCCTGCAGCAGGCCAGACAGAGAAGGGGAAGTCATCTGCATATAAGCTGTGGTATGATAGCACACAGCGACTCATTAGCCATATGAGAAGAGAATTAGTCGAGCCGAGCTCGTTCCTGCCTGTCAGACTCCCGGTAACCTGAAGTGAAACTGTCACGACAGCAGCCGGGTTACCACCGGAGTTTAGTGGTGCTCTCACAAGTCTACTTGAACCGGATTAAAGGGCGTTAAAACCCTTCTTCTGTCGGTATCTTAGAAATGTCTGGAGAGCAGAATATCTAATTAATTCTGATTAATTCATCAACAATCTATTATCACACACTGTTAGCTCATCATTACCAGCTATCAACCAATATCCAATTATCAACCCCCTGAAGTTTTTAGCACGATAAACTATAATCACTCATAATCCTCCACTTTCTAATTAAAAAGTACAATCATCGTTGAAATCATTATTTCACCGTCTCCATCCACCACCTGATCCTTTTTTTTGGGAGGGGTGATGATTAATAACAGTTAAAAATCAGCAGCAAACTTCTGCGCATGTTATTACTGTCTTTGTTACCCCCCAGCTGCTTCTGGGGAACAATGATTAAAAGCAATCACCGTCGCCGGTATCAATAATGCCGAGGCTGGCGTTAAGAATCAGCCTCATTATCACTATTATCTGCGTGCTCCTCTCCTGCTGGGTGCTGCAACCAACACCGCTTCATCATCTGGTGGTGGGGGGGCTGGCAAAGTGCAATCAGTCTTTCCCTGACAATGATTTTCTTCCTGTTTGTCTCTCCTTTTGTCGTCTCTTTTGTGTATTTACACTACGGCAACCAGGATTTCTATTCAATGCAGAATTGAGCATGAAATATGGATGCCCAGTCAGCAGCCACATCAGAAAAGTGCAAGTGAACACACACACACACACACACACACACACACACACACACACACACACACACACACACACACACACACACACACACCCTCCACTGTAATGAGAAGCGACATGACACAGGAGGGGATAGTGATTACAGCAGAGATGCTTGGAGGTGTAACACTGAGTGAAAGGTGTGTGTACAGTAGTAACACCGCCTGGCAAAGTCAGACAGCCGGTGCAATGATTTCCATTCACCTGAACACTGGTACACATTAGTGAACGAAAAGAGGGCTTCGGGGTGAGTTTGTGAATGTGCATCAGAGAGTCAAAGACAAAGGAAGGAAGAAATTCAAGACAGAGAAGAGAAGAGGGGGGGAAAGACGTAGTGACGTAACAGGGGGCTCAAAGAAACGAAGGAAAAGATGAAAAGGAAAAGAAGGGAGAGAGGTAGGAAAGAGTGACAGGTGCAATAAAAAACAGGTCCGGTGAATAGATTAAGTTCAGAAAGGAAGTCTGAGAGATGAAGAGAGGGGAGGGAAGACAGAAAGGGGGTGACAGGAGAGAAATGACAAATCAGAAAGGGGAGAGAAGATAAAAGAAAAATACAGGAGGAGAGAAAGAGCACGCAGTGGCATGGAGACTGAATGAAGTCGACTTTTACCGCGATTGCATGAGGTTAGTGTTGAATCTATGCAAATAACCAGTGCATTTACTGTATGGGCATTAGCTGTACATTAGTACTCGGCTGTCCGCCTGTGTGTGTGTGTGTGTGTATGTGTTTACATGAATTCTCCGACTCTTTATTGATTAATCTCAAATTCTCATTACCAGAGAATCAGGTAGTTTTTTGCTGCTTCCCTCCGCAAACCCTCTCCTTTTCTTCTTATCTGTGCAGGTTAGGAAAGAAAAGTCGAACAGCTCGGGGATAAACAAGAATTTTTCAAAACTCGCGGAGACGTCTCCTCGTGTCAATTTGTGTAGCCAAGAGCTAACCCGCGTGTTTTTCCGCCGCTCGTGTTTACTCTATAGATAACTGTAGGAAGTAAAACATAATGAGAGGCAGAGGAAGAGCGTGGAGGCAACAGGGGGAAGACAGAGAAGTAAGAAAATAAAGTTCAGTGACTAATGAAGACAGACAGGCACCTGTTTCTCAAACAGCCCTAACCCAAACAAACTAATAATGTTTTATAGAAGCTTTTTCTTGCAGCCAAGTTTTTGAGTTTTCAACCGGCTCCTCGTGGGGAGAGGAAAGGTGCAGCAGTTTTTGCTCAAGCATGCAGGAGAAGAATGCGTAACAGAGAGGCGAGTCTATCTGTATATCAGGGAAGGCACGTTGTTTTCGGCAGAGGGGGCAACATGGAATCGAAAATCTCCCGAGTTAATTGACTTTAAGACGTTAAAACAGCGTCAGAGAAATATGTTCTGTTCGGTGAAAATCCCTTTGATTCTTCTGAGGTTCATTGTGCAGGATTCCAGGTGATGGGGGAAAAAAAAGAAGCAGTATGAAGAAATCAATGAGCAAATCAATGATGATTACAAATGTGCAGGCCAGACAGGTTTCTGAATGATACATTAAGTAAACACTGCGGCGACTTCAGACTCCGTGTTTATTCTTTCTACACAGCACGAAAGAAAAGAAACTCGGCGCTGACTTCTTCTCGATCGTAAGAAAAGTAGAGAACAAGGATAAAACACATCTACGGACCTTTTCCACGAGAAACCGACAGATGAAATACGTGACTGTATTTCGCCGCTTGTTTTAAATCAGAACATTTCAGATTAAAGTCAAACCCTTCGGTTGTGCCCACAACAATCAACCCACGGCAAGATGTTGGCTTCTCTTACCAGTCAGGTAGAATATGAAGAATCTTTTTTTTTTTTTTACGCCTACGCAACGTCAGTTTACCAAACAACTCTTTTTTAGCCATGGTGGTTAACACGCTCATGCTGGCAACCCATAAACTACATCAAAATCATGCAGATCTGAGTTTCAATAAAATCCCTAACAGGTTCAGTCTTTAACACTGTATTTGTCATTGTGGGGCAGTGCTCCGTCCATCCGTCAGTCCAATGAAATCACTCCCTCGGGCAAATGATTTGAATGTCCTGCATAGATTTTAACTTTGGTGAATGTTGCACCATTCGCTTCTTTTAAACTCCAGCAGCAACAATTTGCAGACAGATGAGGAGTCAGTTGCTTCGGGACAAAGGTTAGAGGCAGGAAAAAAAAAAACATCTAGCTTCCACAAACAGAGAAACAAATCATGTTTTCTTCTTTTGTTGTATCTACTTATTCAGTCGCCTTGACACACAGAGTGTCACACACAGAGTGTCGTTTAGAGCCTGACAGAGAGAATGAACACAGGCGGAAACACTGGAGGTGTGACAGAGGGTTTGTCTTGTTCATTACAGTGCTGCAGAAGAATATTCAGGTAAGTACATATACACTTCAGCACATGCACACGGATTAACTAACACAATGACATGCATGAATAAACACACAGATATGATGTGTAGGAGTATAGAACAAGAACACATAAAAACACATCACTTCTTGATAACACACACGAACGCACACACACACACACACACACACACTCAGTGAGTTACGGACAGGCACGCATCCGCCCTCTTTGCACATATGTAAATGCGTGCCAATAAATTGTGTTTATTTTGAAGGCACGCTTCTGTTGAATTATAAATGACCATATGGGAAGGTCGTTCTATGAACTGCGGGCTGAGAAGAAAAAGAAGAAGAGGAAGAAAAAAAGTGAGTGAGAAGAAGAAGTGAAAGGGGGAGAGAGGCTCGAAGAAACAGAAGCAGACAGATGCCTTTAATGAGGAAACACTACGGCGCTTTGCCTCAATCCAGACACTGTCGGAGGTAATCAGATGGGATGAATGGATGGATAGAGAGGAAAGGAGAGGAAGGAGGGAAAGGAAAGGTGAGAAAAATGTAAGAGGAAAAGAGTGGCGTGTGCGGGGTGGGAGACTTAAAGTGAAGAAGAATAGATGTTAAAAATTTAAGAAGAGGGGCAGCTGAGATGAAAAGATGACAGTGAGAGAAAAGGAAAGGGAGGTGGGGGACAGGAGAGATCAAGGGATGAGAGGTGAGGTAAGGATATGGGAGAAAAAGGAGGAAGAAAAATAAGATTGTAGAGAACAGGAGGGTAACAGAGATGAAAAGCGGGTGGAGAGTGAGGAAAAAAAAAGAAAGGGAGAAGAGTAAAAGTGCAAACAAGTTGGGAGTGGAAGTGAGGAAGGAGGAGGAGGAGGAGGGGAGGCTGTGAGGAGATGGGAGGACAGGCTGGTTGGTAGATTAACATTTATTCAGTGCGCTGAAGGGATTTCAAACATGGCATCCACCGTTTGTGTTTGGCAGATGGCCGGAGGAAGAGTGTGTTAACACTTCAACTCAAATCAACCCTTTCTCAGAG